>CABFWO010000032.1:46979-157979 GCA_902155825.1 Timema genevievae
TATATATATATATATATATATATATATATATATACATGCAGACTAACGTATGGGATGGGGGAGTTAAAAAGGTGGGGAAGAGAGAAAGTTATAGGCGGAAGGGAGGGGGTTGTAAGAAAAAAGAAAATCTGTACCGGTCCACCTGAGTTGGGCGAGAGATCAATTCAGTCAGCCAAAGTCAGGGCTACCGGCTAGGGACCCACCACATTTAGGGGCGAAACCCCTTCGTTTGACGCAGGTTACGGACGAAACGATTAAATGGAACACCGATGACGTTGGCCTTCGTTCGGAAAAAAAAAAAATGTTTGAAGTGGCGAAATGTTGTCCAACCAGGACGCTGTGACGGTTGCGCCTCTTTTAGACAAGGGTTTCATCATGATAACTAGAAAAGTGTAACATTCTCCTTTATTTATTTACTTTTTGTTACGGTGTGACATATGAGATGAAAATTCGTTCAAATGTTTAATGAAACGCCCGGTTGAAGAAACTTAGGAACATAAAGACAAGTTGTGTTGTGTCACTAAAAAAATAATAATATAACAACTGTCTTTTGTCAAAGCACGAGTCTATATTAATCCAATTAACCTTTTATTTTTTTTAAAACAAAATAGAATCGCGTTTGTGAAGCTCTATAGTTCACGTTGGCAACTTTTTTTTTGAATTGACATTTCAATTTGGTGTTACAAGTAGGGAGTGCTTTGGGATGGTGACGTCTGCCTGTCACGAACAGTGACAAAACACGAGCCCTGGGAGCTTCCTGCATCAAGATCGCCTTCAAAAAGTGATTCAAGACAGTTCAGATCTCAAGCCGCACACTGGCGGCTAAGAATAGTTTGACTGATAATCTAAATATTCTGAAACGGAATCCCGGCATGTGCGGTGAATAGACCTACGAGGTATATTCTTTTTAAATAAGAAAGGTACCTAGTCGTGGGCGTAGTCGCGGGATGGTTTAAACAGTGAGACAAATAATATTTTGTATTGAAAACAAGATTTATTTGCATTTTAAATATGAACGAGTCACAAATAGTTTCGAAAACACCTTTCGTGAACTGGTGTCAATCCCAACACTTTAATTTTTACTCTAGAATGACTTATGTTTTAGTAAGACTTTACTAGTTAAATAAAAAGAATTTAACACGAAATTAAACAAAATTCAAGTGCTTAGTGAGAAATTAAGAAATGCTTATTCCAATGATGCAACGAGATCTATGGGTAAAACTAATTAAAATTAAAATAGACTTGTGTTTTAATTTATGTGAATACATCTTGATGCCCTGCCAGAGAGTATAGTGTATTTCGTCCACTGTCCCTTTCTCTGAATAGCTTCCCGGCACATGTGGGGTACTTTATGTGCTAGTTGAATAAACGCCGCATCCTTCGTTAGAGAAAGAACACAGTTTACTGACTCGAGTATATTTTTCAATAGCAGACGGGAATATTGGCGTTGGTTTTTAGGTCTTCGTGCATCGAAACAAAACACTGTAAAGATACATTTGTGACAAAGCTGCACATTTACTCGCAATGCGATGATGTAGTTTTTTAAACGCGTGTTTATAGAGTTGTATTTCCTTGTAAGGCAATTTATTAACTCGATAAAAACATAACCATTATATTTGCTTTGAAGACGTAACCTTTTAATCGTTCCATTACATCCGGTGTTTTAATTTTAAAACTGTCCCAAGTGTAAGATGTACAGGAAGTAAGATATTTCTCAAGTTTTGTTCAATATTATTTGAACTTTAAGGGACCAAATCTCATCGTCGGTTAAAAAGAACTCTCCCTTCTGGAGCGTCGTCGTCGTCGTCGTCGTCGTAACCACGTGACAACAGTCCCTCCACAGACCTCGTCATGCTGGACATTTTCCGCGGTCTCAGGAACTTGGTTAAGATCAGCCATATTCACATCGATTCCCCGATTTTCCGTCTTCACTATAGCATCACGGTGATGATCCTGATCGCGTTCAGCCTGATCGTGACGACGAGACAGTACGTTGGCAACCCCATTGATTGCATCCACACCAAGGACATTCCCGAAGACGTCTTAAACACCTTCTGTTGGATCCACTCCACGTACACCATGAAGTCGGCCTTCAAGAAGAAGGTCGGGGTGGAGGTTCCTTATAAGGGTGTCGATTCCTCTAAGGGGAACACTGAAGACCGGAAGTGTTACATGTACTACCAGTGGGTGTGTTTCTGCCTCTTCTTTCAGGTAATACCCGTGCACTTTATAAACCCAAGCATTATAAAAAGCGCACGACTTACAATATAACTTAACCTTCACTCTACACACACCACCCTTAGCATAAAATAAAGGTTTTAATTGAGAAATTTGGTGACCTGGTGGTCTAGGGGTAAGGTGTCAGACTTCTGTGCTGGGGGTCCGGGGTTCAATCCCCGGTCCCGGCACAGATTTATCTGAATGCCAAACCCTTCCTTCACCTCTGACAAGAAGTGTGTTAATCACAACTTGTGAATGTGAGGAATGCCAGGCCTCCACCGTGGTTCGGATTCCACGCTAAACTGTAGGTCCTCCATTTCATCTCACAATCACCCTACCATTGCACATTAGCGTAAGTGCGTATAACCCGAACGGGTAGTAAGACGCGGTGCTAATAATAATAATAATTGAGAAATTTGGCTCAAAACGGATTTCTCCTTCATTCCATAATTATGTATTCTCATTTAGTTTAAATAAATCGATACAATAGTACATACTTTTACATAAATTATAATATTATCAAGAAAATTAAAAAAAAATCTGTAACCAGTAAACTACATTTAAATATTTTTTATTCAGAAAACCAAACACATTTTTTTAATGATCATATTCATTATAAAACATTCTTCAGATATAAAGTTTGCAAAAAATTTGTATAGCCTTTCCTAAAAAATTATTCGTCGCTACCAAGCTTAGTTCTGACCCGGGAGGGTGGCGTTAAAACCCTAGCTGGGTGTATTTTTTTCCTACCCTTGAGCTAATATTTTCCACTTTATCTCCACGCGATTCTTGATATAATCACAAAATCAGGTCCAATGAAGTATAAAAAAAACTGGTAGTGGTAGAAAATTTTTGTTACACTCTAAAAATACATACATACTTCTTTTTTACACGTAGTTCCTATTGTTTTCAAGACATTTTTGATATCTTAACACCAACTACTTTATACCTATTTCATAAAAGTCTACTGCCAGTTATTTGAGCCATTGATTCACACTAATCTTCAATTCCTAGTCTTCTGCAAAATTCTGAAAGGGCAGGGCAGCCACTGTTACATATACAAAAACAACTGACAATGTCTTGGAGCAAGCAAGGTCTGAGCTCTAAGGTGGGTGGCCCAGCAGCTCCCACCCAAACTTATGAATCTGTTGAACAGGTTGAGTTGCAGTGTGGACTCAAGGGTTGTCTTGCGAAAGAAGAATGCCCGATATCAGCATTCCACGTCTTTTGTTCTGTATTGAGTGCCTGAGCCTTTTCAAGTCTTCACAATATCCTGCGGCATTAATGGTTGTTCCTCTTTCTAGAAACTCAACAAGCAAAACACCTTCCTGGTCTCCAAAAACAGTGGCTATTATTTTTGTCTTAAGGGATTTTGAATGGCGCCACTGTATCAATGGTCGTTTTGTCTCAACATTCATGTACGAGATCCAAGTCTCATCACCAGTCCCGATATGGGAAAAAAGTTTATCTCATTCATTTTTTAAATACTGCAAAAACCTTTTGAGCTGACGCCACGCGTTTGTGTTTGTGTGATTTTAATCAGCATTTTAGGGAACCATATGACACACAGTTTTTTTTTGTAGCCAAGCTTTTTTGTCACAATTTCATAAATGAGGGACCTTCAAATCTCTGGAAATTCAAAAGAAAGTTCCGTAACTGTGAAACGACGATTCCCATAAATTTTCGTGTTCGCACGTTCCACCAAACTATCAGTCAACACACTTGGTCGGCCACTGCGCTCTTCATCATGCACATTGGTGCGACCTTCTTTAAATAGACGAACCCACTGTCTCACTTTACTGTCACTCATCACATCAGGCCCATATGCCTTACAAGTCCGATGGTAAATTTCTGCAGCGCTAAGGTCTTCCACTAATAAAAACTGTATGACACTATGAACTTCACAGCTGGCAGAATTATTTATGCTATCACTCACTTAAATCACTCTTACAGAGCACCAAATGAAAATGTAATGGAAGTAAAGAGATCAACAGAAAACTGATGAGTCTCTCTATCATTATGCGCATGCGCAATCCCGCCTAACTTCCTTATTTGGCAGTCATATTTCAACGGAACTTACTTTGTGGGTGAGCCTCGTACTATTAAATTCAGCCTACTTTTCCTACTAGTGTAAGATTTGTATAGTCCGAACGGGCATTAAGACGAATATATTACTCTCTTACTCTCCTATATGGAAAGATGTTTGTTTGATTTGGTGCTCTATCCCGTTTCTAAACACACTACTAATATATATTATTTCAATGAATTGCACACGTCATCTTCCTAACGTCAACATTTTCAGTTCATATTGATTGAGCCATCAATAATGTAAGTCATCTGGGTCGTAACACGAGTTTGCGTTGGTAGAGTTAAAACACTGATTGATGGCTATATATAATTTGCGTAAAGTGGGGTGGTGCGCGATTTTTTTTATGGCCTTAGAAGGCAGGAAAAATTCTACAACTTTTAAATTTGAGGTGTACAAACAGCGTATTAAACAGGAAAAGTAAAAACACTTGAAAAAGTAGCATGTCCTTATAAAAATCCCTTATACAAACATTTTTTGTTTATATATATATTTAGTTGTAGAGGTACTCAAAATTGTTACCCACACTAGTACTCACATGGTCTAAGCTGCTGAGTGGGTGTTGGTAAGACCTGGGTTTGAATCCCAGCTGGGTGTACTGATATGATATTTCCTCAATGTTTTTCCATTATATCTCCTTGAGAATATGGTTAAATTTCTTCTGAATTCTACCATCATTATCCCTACCCAGTCAGTGTTAATACACGTATATCACAGACCGTGGTGCAAGGGGAAAATTTAGATAGATATATATTTTTTAGGGATGTCAAACTCAAATCTTTGATACCTCGATACCCTCGATTCTTATTACGATCGAAAGAATCGAGAATCAATCTTGATATTACGATTCTTCATAATTTGATTCTTAACTCTCAATGAAAGTACTGGCAACTAAGAAAATGGCAAAATTCAGAACAAGTAGTAATCAAATATCTCTGATATTAGTTTATTTGCCGTTATTTGTAATATTTTGGTTCAGTTAACAACCCTATTTGGTTAATTTAAGTGACTTGTGATTTTGACATTTGTTTGTTATACCCTTTTTTTTTCATTATTTGACTTGGTGAGGCTTTACTTGAATGTAAAAATACATGCTTTCTAATGTAATTACTAATTATTTTATTAATTTTGTAAAATATGCTTTAATACTTGGTAAACGGATCTTTTACTTTGTTAAAAAAATGAACTTTTGTATCATTAACATTTTTTTTTGTTTCTTTGCTATTCTATAAAGTTGAATAAATATTTTTTAAATGAGTTTGGAGGCTTGGAAAAAATAGTTGAATAGTAAATGTTCAAGAATCGAAATCGAGAATCGAAGAATCGAGGTTGAACTTAATAATCAGAATCGAAAATCGGAATCGAGAAAAGAAGGTATCGTGGCATCTCTAATATTCTTAAAACATGCATGTTTCTTAATTTAATTCATGCCATTTAATGAGAATCTCAATTCAATCTACAATTTATCAAAAACAAGCTTGAGAGAAATATTTTTTGTCAGTAAAAAGAAAACTCTGTTGCTTATTAATTATAAATTATCGATGAGATTCAAACATAAAATCGAAGGTATGACTCGTTTTTTTCAAGTGTTTATAGGCATATACCTATATTTTGTTATTAGATAAACAGTGTCGAAACGTAGATCTTGAACTAACATAGGCTGGATCCTCGCCTTCAAGTTGTAAATGGCTCTGTTGAGTGGTAACATAGCCTGATCATACCCCCCCTCCCCCTGCCCCGAGCATTTATGAAGATGGGACTATAAAGAACCCTCCCCCCCTTTATCTCCTCTCGGTACCCCACGTAGTTGGCACCATGTCCGGGAAGCTACTCTCAGCTGTGAAGTTTGTACTGGCTGACACCCGCAGACTATCCTCTCCCCTCAACTCCCTCCTCAGGCTCTCCTTCCAAACACCCTGTCCACCCGCGCACGAGGCTCGAACTACTGATCAGCTTATTGAGGACACAATAACACACATTCTTGCCGGATCCACTCCGTTTCCACAGTGTAGTATTCAGTTACCAACAGGACTAGACAATCTCTCTGTGCAGTTCCCATTCTATTTATTAACCTTTCTCCTCTTGATGACTTATTTTTACTGTCTTGCTTTGATGATGACGTGTGATAAAATATTTATAAGCTTTTTAGTCTTTAGTTTCAAGTGTAATCAGGAAATACCAGGTATACATGTATATAGGGTATCGAAAGTTTAACTAAATTTATTTTAGGGTCTTGGACTCCATTTGTAGTCTGGAAGTCTCAGATATAAATATCCGTAGTGCATTGAAATGCTACCTACATTTATTTTAGGGTCTTGGATTCCATTTGTAGTCGGGAAGTCCCAGATATAAATATCCGTAGTGCATTGAAATGCTACCTTCATTTATTTTAGGGTCTTGAACTCCATTTGTAGTCTGGAAGTCTCAGATATAAATATCCGTAGTGCATTGAAACGCTACCTACATTTATTTTAGAGTCTTGGACTCCATTTGTAGTCAGGAAGTATCAGATATAAACGTGCATAATATATTGAAAGCAGGCGCGCCAGGCGATCAAATAGGGCCCGGTACCAAGGGCGAAGGGCTGGCCCCCTCTCTTTGTAATATTCGACTGCATTGGTGGCGGAACCTTATTTGTCTAGAAGGCAGTTAGAGAAAAAAACAAAACAAGATATTTTGAGGGCCCTGGGGATCCTCCCTTGTTAAATGTGCAGAACATATACACATTGGACTTTGTCTGGGATTTAAAAAAAACTAGACTCTTCTACAAGCTATTTGGAATGGTTCAGTCCGCCATAAACCTTTCGAAATTTTAATGCTCTTAGAAGCTATTTAGAGTGGTCTTCACCTAGATTTGGGTGCCTACTATAGAATCTGTTTTAAATGGTCTTCCCCCAGACATATTTTACAATTGGTTAACTCTAGAAGCTATTTTGGAGTGTCCTCACGTGGAAAATCTTTGGAAACTAATTATCTCTTGAAGCTATTTATAGTGGGCCTCTTCCAGCAAATTTTGAAATATTGGATGCTCTCGAAAGCTATTTTAAATTATCTTACTTTGGCTGTTTTGATGATTGGATGCGTCCAGAATATATTTAGAGTGGTCTTCTCCCAAATATTTTTTGGAAAATTGGATCTCTTTATATCAGGGATGTACAAAAATACTTAAAGGAGGTCCAGATTAAAAAAAAAGTTAGATGAGCCAAAGATTTGTATTCAATATTTTTTCTTCGAGTTGCATTAAAAAAATGATAAACACACATGAATAAATTTAAATACATTGAAATTGTATAAAAATCATAAATACCTTAGTGGCATAATATTTTTTTAAGTTCTTTCAAGAAGTTTATATGATGAGGTGTGAGATGAGTGAAACTGTGAATGAGCTTCCAGCATTGTTTTATAACCTGTATTAAACAGTGAAGAGGTGATACTAAAGAAAGAAGACAGATGCTCATCAGTAAGTCGGTTTATAAGATCACTTTTCCTAAGTTTCATGGTTGAAAACAATTGTTCGAATGAATATGAGGATATAAGCAATGTCATGTATTTTTCGACACGATTACCAAGTTTTTAAATGTTGATTTTCACATGGTTTTATAAAAATACAATTTTGTTGTGTTTAAAAAAGCCTCCTCCACAAAGCAATACATTTAAATTACTTATTCAGTGAGTGGGATTAAGCACACTAGTGGAGCGTATTTGGCCCCTGGGACGTAGTTAGATCATCCCCGCTTTAGATGTAATTTGGAATTGGGGACAATACCATATTTCAGCTTCATGTTTAAGAATATCAGAGGGAATTAGGGGGCAAGTTTATTCCAGGGTAGTGAGAAGTTTATTCCAGTAAGGGGAGGGGACAAGTTATTTCCAGAGGGGTCTGTCATCCCCCTACGCCTGTTCCTACATCAAATATTGATTTTGGTTTGTACATTAAAAATATATATATATATTTAACATTTTTTAAAAAGAAAAGCAATGTACAAAAATTAATGCGTAACTTAACTGAATTTTATTTTGTATATTTTTAATATTAAACATTTTTTTAACTTGTGAATATCGATCTAGGGCCCAGGACTATGATACCAATATTCCCCCCTCGTGGTGGGCCTGATTGAAAGAATATATACGTTTATTTTATGATATTGGATTACATTTGAAGTCAGGAAGTTGCAAGTATAAATATCCATAGTGCATTGAAAGGCTATCTACATTTATTTAGAATGCTTGGATCCCATTTGTAGCTAATAAATCCCAGATATTAATTTAATTGGTATATTTTTAATTGTCTCTAATATTTTAAAAGATTGCTAAAGACTTTACAATTGACTCTAAGAAAGAAAGATTAGGAAGACGGTGAGAAGTCATATTGTCGAAAACAGCCATACCAACCTCTCGTGAATTGAACCTAGGCCTCCCGAGTCCAAACTAAGCACTCTTTAAACACCTAGCTTTACCTAAATGAGCTTTTTTTTTATAGTTATTTGCAGATTTAAAAAAATAAATACGAATGCAGTCTTATATATATTAAATAACTTTTTTAACATTTATAAAAGTTACTAAAACATTTTTATAAATTTCTAAATAGATTTATGTTATTTGAAGCTATCACTTTTGATAATTAATATAGATAAATATCTACGAAACAATATAGTAATAATGAGGGCCTATACTAAAATAATATTACAAAACATATGTTTGTATTTTCTAAAAGCATCTTTCTGTTAGAATCCTACTATATTTATACAGTCCATTAGAAAACCTTAAGTTAGTAAATTTTTTTTTTAATTTTCAATATAGACCCTACATGCTTATTTATCACACACTCTTTATATAACCAGTGAAATTAAATGTTTTAATTTGAGAAAAATAACTTAATTTTTCTTAAAGTGACTTAGTAAAACATGATTGTTTTCTGTTGCTTTTGACGATTTATTAAATAAGGTATTCACTTTTTCATATTGAGAAAGTATTTTAATCGTGAAAATTTTTTCACCTCCATATTATGATGAATCTTTACGTTTTATATAAGATAACCTTGAGTTAAAAAAGGGAGTCTTACAGTTATGTCTGTAGTAAAGGCTAAAATGGAAACGGTCTTATCATTTAATTTATTTTCAAGCTTGATATATATATATATGGATATATATATATATGTACTGTACAACATTAAAAAGAAAACTTTACTAAGCAACGCAAAATAATGACTGGTATTATAATTCGAAATGGTGTTCGTGGTCTATTTAAATACTTCAAAACGACTATCTCATAAAATCTATATTCAGAGCTAGTGATAATATTTGGCTCATTAATATGGCACTTACTAAGCATGTGAGACTCATATCCGGTACAAAACGACGGGAATTCTCGTCTCTTCATACCACATGTGTTTAATTACTGTAGAATCCTGAGTGTTCATTTGTAGATAATTCGAGGCTAGAGTCTGTTCATGATAGGTTTTTACCTCGATGATAATTCAAAAAGCATATGTTTGGATTTTGGATTGCCAACACTTGTAAAAGATCAATATTTTGTTATAAATGTTAAGTTTTTTAATTACATATTATATTTTACATTTAAAATAACGTAAACTTAATTTTTCTAACACTATTTCATAGATTTTAATCATTTCTTTTTACCCAATCCGAAACAATATTTCAAACATAATTAAAAATACTTATTCTCCGTTTTGTAATGTTATCTAAGATGTGTAATATAGTACATACATTAATACCTTTTAATACAGGCATCGTATTACCTGAAAAAGAGAAAATACTTGTCTTATACAATAAATTATTTTATGATTATTATATCGTATCTCGAAATATTTAACTGAATAAAATATTTTTATCCACTGCGGGGGTGCATCATTGTAAAGAACTTGTTTCCATAATGTTCAAACACATGGTTTAAATTCATCGGTTGTCATTTTGAAGCTATGTTAGTTATACCTTTTGTGAAAGTGATGTGAATAATAATTATTTTAAGTGGAATAAAACGATAAATCTCGGTCCCGGCACAGATTTATCTGATTGCCAAACCCTTCCTTCACCTCTGACAAGATGTGTATTAATCACAACTTGTGAATGTGAGGAATGCCAGGCCTCCACCGTGGTTCGGATTCCACGTTAAACTGTAGGTCCTCCATTTCATCTCACAATCACCCTACCATTGCACATTAGCGTAAGTGCGTATAACCCGAACGGGTAGTAAGACGCGATGCTAATAATAATAATAATAATAATAATAATAATAATAATAATAATAATAATAATAAAAACGATAAATAAGCTTTGTGTCCGATCTCAATCAAATATATAAATAATATTGGCCCAAATTAATTTGGTTAAATATCAAATTCATACATTACTATAAGTTTTCATTACAGTTATAAGTGACAGATTTGAGCTGTTGACGTAGGGATACATTAGGGACTATTTTTAGTAACTTTTTGAGCTGTCATCCAAGTAAACTAAGGTCGTGAATGTATTATATGTATAATAAGATGTAGGAACATTCCCGACTCAACATAATTTTACATAGAACGGATTTGATGCTTGAGGTGGAATGGAGTGAAACGCGATAAAAGGTCAGTGTTTTTACAGTTTTCTTAAAAAACAATTTTCTCACCAAAATAAATAAAATATTTCTCCAGTAGAAACATAGAATGTAATTCTCTTCACATATTAATCTCATCTGTTCTTGAATATGTCATTAGTAGGCCTATATCAGAATTTGATGGGAAATTTTTTTAACTGAAGAGAAAATATTCCCATCCATTCCCAGGACAGCCTTGAGATATTCAACAACTGCTGAGATTATGTTAAGGCCATTAAACTACGAGTTTCTACTGAAGAGATATTTGATTTATTTTGCCGTAAACAAACTTTTGCTATAAAAACTGCAAAAATACTGGCCTTATGAGGAGAATTTGCTGTTCCTTATAGCAGGCGTGTCAAACTCGTTTGATCAAAAAGGCTACTTTGAAAATTAAAAATTCCTAAAATGGCCACATTCAATGAAATTCAATATTGGCATTATAGTTGATTAAAACAGTTAACTTCAAAATTTATTACAAAATAAATGTTAAGATTAGGTATTTAGCCAGCTTCAGTGGCTACATAGTCTAGGGAGTCACTCTTATAGGGACAGGAGGTCAAGGTATGAATCTCTGTCAGATGCACTTTTTTTTACTAAACTGTTTTCCTCCCTATCTCCACGCAAATACTGTTACACTTAATATAAATTCAACCTTCCTCATCTCAAACATATTAGAATAATTAGTACATATGCGTACAACTCGAATGAGTAGTAAGTCGTGGTGTTAAGAAAAATATTATGTAGAATGTTAAGGGTGCCGCCTCAGTAAGTGAAAAATTGACCCACAATATTTAACCATACGATGTGTTATTTCAAAATGTGTTTTTTTCTTTGCGGTAAAGGGGAGGTCAGATTTTATATCTCAATCAATTTCACTGGAATTTTTTTTCTAAAGGGTTTCACACGTCCTCTTAAGAAGAGTATACTCTAGAACTAGAGGAAAATTGGAAGCGAGACTTGCCTCGGCTGTGTCGGTCAACAGAGCGAGGCTATACGTGGCTGACTGAGGTTGCGCGCAAGTATGCCTTCGTTAGGACTCGACTTGCCTCGGCTATAGTCGGTCAACAGAGCGAGGCTATACGTGGCTGACTGAGGTTGCGCGCAAGTATGCCTTCGTTAGGACTCGACTTGCCTCGCTACAAATTTGCCTCTTAGTGTATACGCACCCTTAAGTCTTCCTCATCCCTAAACCATTAGTGTAGATATACCTATATCCCATATGGATAGTAAGATGTGGATAGTCACACCAATAGGCATGGGGTCAAAATGTCAAATCAAGCTCATTTAGTCTGATTTTCCAGTAATTGAAAGGTTAAAATTTGAATCCCCGTTGAGTATACTGAGAATGCTTTACTAACGGGAAATAATGAAAATATTGAACTATACTATTAATATTAATTGATAATAATTGATAATACCTACCAAAATAGACAGTTGCAGTTCACATTAGCTGGAGTATTAATATATTAAAATTGTGTTATAAGCTTTTAAAACTGAGAAATATTGTTCGTTCTCCAAGAATTATACTGTACCAAATACAAATGCGGCTATATTTACTATAAATTCTACCTTTCTCATCTCTACCCCACTAACGTAATTAATAGACACGTACAGTCCATGTATAACCCAAACGGATATTAAGACGCTGTGGGAGAAAATATGAAGCCTGTTCTATTTCCTTGAAAGTATGCAGTTCCTCACACATATGTGTCGTGCGTGCTCGCAGCCATCCGGGCGAAGGCCGTGTGGAACGTGAGGGCTCGAGCTACTTTTTTTACTTCGGTGCTATCATTATTTCCTCGTCGACATCAGCATGTTCATTATTAGTTAGGTAATCAAATATGAGGCGGCTACCAAGGCAATATGCAAGGATAGTGTACCTGACCAAATCGGTAGGCTGGGATGCAACACAATAAACCAAGGGAGATCTTCCCACGTAACTATTGTTTTTTGGGATGACCTGGCGGTCTAGGGGTAAGGTGTCGGACTTCTCTGCTGGGGGTCCGGGGTTCAATCCTCGGTCCAGGCACAGATTTATCTGATTGCCAAACCCTTCCTTCACCTCTGACAAGACGTGTTTTAATCACAACTTGACGAATGTGAGGAATGCCAGGCCTCCACCGTGGTTCGGATCCCACGTTAAGCTGTAGGTCCTCCATTTCATCCCACAATTACCCTACCATTATACATTAGCGTAGGTGCGTATAACCCAAGCGGGTAGAAAGACGCGGTGCTAATTATAATAAGTATTGTTCTTCCCTTTATTTCCAAGCAAAATTTGGTTTAATTTATCTTATTATAGTAAACACATAGGCCTATTCACTCTTAAGTTACGCTGCCGATAATGTTTTTTGAGACATATCACCAAATTAAAATGAACAGTGAAAATGTAATAAAAATGGGAGACTCGTGACGTTAGAGACGCTGTTAAAGGCGTAAGTCTCGTATTGTCTGCCCGAGACAAGGAGGTTTGGGCTTTAATTCCCAAAGCAGAGATTTCCAACAATTTTTAAACTCACGGCACACTTAACAAGACAAAAAATTATCAAGGCACACCATCAGGAGAGATTTTACCATTAGAATAAATAGCTAAAATTATTATAATTCATTTATGTTATTAAAAAAATATTAGTCAAAATTTAAAAAGATTTATTTTCACCCCTCAAATTTTTTATCGATTCTTTTTTTATCTTCCCCCGACCTCCGGTGGCACACCTGCTGACCCTTGGCGGCACACTGGTTGAAAAACGCTGATTAAGAGTTTTTGTTTTAGCACCAGGTCTTAATACTCGTTCAGATTATACGCTTATGTACTAATTACGCTAGTGATTTTAGGGATGGAAAAAGTTATATTTAGTGGAAGTGTACACACATTTGCGTGAAGGGATATTGGAAAGCCATTTTGGTAAAATCACCCTCAGTACACCTGAACGAGTTTCGAACATTGACCTTCCCGTCATTGGCATTCTACTGTGAGGATAGCGCCTTAGACCATACGGCCACCGAAGTGGGTCTGAATCAGAGTGTACCAAAGTGTTTTTTCCTGAATGATTTCTATGCTTCCTCCCTGTAAATGTGGGTACAGGTAATTAAAAAGTTTCCTTCCGATAATTAACAACCGTATGTTTGATTCCTGCCTTCATAAGAATACGTGCAAATAGGTAGCAAACATATATTTTATAAATACAAAATTTAAAGAAATAGAAATTTCCGTTTAATCTACAGAAATGTGTACAGCCAGACAAACACACAGAAAAGTAGAAACAACTTTTTAGGAATCGAAGGAATATATAGAGTAAGAAATTCTTGTTTGAAATTCTAATATTATAGTTTTGCAAACTTCAAAATATTTTCTTTGCATTTAATATATGTTAAAATATGAAAATATAATTTATTTAATTTAATTTATAGAACTGAAGCTAACATAATTAAAATTATATAATTAGATCTCTTCTTATGTTATGTATAAATTATATATATATCTCACTTTATTTTACTACTCGCTTACTGACTTTAGTTCGTTGTATAATTAAAGCTAGTTGGAACTGATATACTGTTAACTTTGCGTGCCCATCCTTGCTATTGATAGAACAAGTTTCGTTGGAGTGTTTAGCGAAGAAATGGTAAATATTTTAATAGCGGTACTAGAACATTTATTATATCAGTGGCCACACAGAAACACAGAAACGTACAATCCAGTTTTGCAATACATTACTCGATAAACATTGTTTTGCGAATATACTTACTATTCCAGACATATAAAAGAGAAATTTAGGATCTAATGAAGTAGCTATGTGTAATATTTAAATATTAAGTATTTTAGAAATTTCGTTTTGAAAATAGTTTAAACATTTATTTCATGAGACTAAAGCAATTCAAATTAAATCTTTATCAAAAATTATTGTATTATAATGAAACCCCTATTTTACTAAGTATGGTAGATTTTTCAAATTCCTCCAGTAATTAAATATTTTGGGGGCCCTCAGTTTATAGTGCGTGATTTCCCAAACTTCTGTTTGTCACGTACCCGTTTTGGGGCCACGGGCTGACCAACGTACCCTAGTGACACAGGTAAACAGAAATATTATTAGTTATCTTTAACACTCTAAGGTTGGATGGAAGGAGACACGATTAAAGGTAAATGTTTTTTTTTCAGTTTTAATAGTAAACAACTGTTTAAGCCAAATAGAATCAAATATTGCTCCAGTATAAACATAGAGCTTACTTTTCTACACATGATTATCTTAACAGTTCTTGAATATTTTTTATGAGCATGTTAGTATTTGATGGGAAAATTTTAAATAAAGTAAAAAGAAAAAGCTCTCATTTATTTACATGACACTCTTGACATATATTAAAGAATTGTTGAGATTATTATGTGAAGAAAATTAAATAATGTGTTCCTACAGGAGAAATATTTAATTTGTTTTGTTATGAATTATTGTTGTTACAAACCTACAAAACTACTGATCTTTTATCGCAATACCTATCATCCCACCGTAACCCCTTAGTTTGACAAGGCAGTAAAATTAAAATAGAAAATTGGACTAATGATAGTTAAACATAATCAAGATAGTAGTCTAACAATATTAATAATAATACTAATAATACTAATAATAATACTTTTGCCATCACTCATAATAGCTCAGTGCTAAAATGCATCATATGATTTAAATCTAAAATATTCTTAAATTTTACTTATTTATTTTGTGTATTAATAGTTAAATTGTCAAACGCTTGTTGAATAACTTTTTAATTTCCCTATTTCCCCCCTGTTTTAAGCTTACGTATACTGTTGATTTTTGGAAAAGCTATAATTAAATAGATTTCTACTTATTTATAGCTTTTCCAAAAATCAAAACATTTACATAATCAAATTATATAATACTAATAGTATTCTCGTGTAGCAATAATGTTAAAAATACATTTTGGATGAATCGTATTGCTTATGGTTTTATTTTTAAAACCATGTTAGACCATACACTGGTAGTAATTAAAAGTGATAGGCCTATTGAAAACATTATATGGGGAAATAAATGTATATATATTTTAAAGGTACTTGCCCCTCTTCTTTTTTTTAACCCCACAATTGAGTTCATCTCTCAAAACCCTTACCTTACCAATCGTTCTATTTTTCGTCGAGAAGAAAGGCATCCAGGAAAGTATCTTGCAGACCATTTCTAAAACTAGTGACGTTTAGTTGGGTCAGACCATTGTTTTCTCTGGCAGTGTCCACGTAATGCCACATACTTGTGAAGGGCGAGGAAAAGACACGGAGAGAGGGGGGTCTGCGAACCAGTATAACCAACCCATATCACCAAAATCTCGCTAGAAGGGAAAAAATCAATTCAATTAGGGTTATATATGCACAAAATAAGGCTATATTTTCTAATTATTTATTTTT
Organism: Timema genevievae; assembly: GCA_902155825.1. Taxonomy (NCBI): domain Eukaryota; kingdom Metazoa; phylum Arthropoda; class Insecta; order Phasmatodea; family Timematidae; genus Timema; species Timema genevievae. The sequence continues at coordinate 63,290 of CABFWO010000032.1, forward strand.
GGCAAATAAAATAAAAGTTTAGTCTACTTTAAATTTACAAGTCGATTAATTCATGTTCAAAATCCCCAACGCAAAATAAATATTGTTGCAAATTAGTATTCTAAGCACACAATTCCGGATTTAACGGAGGGTGACAGGGAATAGCGTTTCAGGACCTCCAAAAACTGCTTCAATAGTAAAAAACTGGTTTGGAATTTTTTTCTGTCCTCATCTTGATCTTGATGAGAACAGAAAAAAAAATCAAAACCAGTTTTTTACTATTGGAGCAGTTTTTGGAGGTCCTAAAACGCTATCCCCTGTCACCCTCCGTTAAATCCGGAACTGTGTGCTTAGAATACTAATTTGCAACAATATTTCTTTTGCGTTGGAGATTTTGGCAGTTAGATACATTTTTAACATGAATTAATCGACTTGTAAATTTAAAGTAGACTGAACTTTTATTTTATTTGCCAAAAATAAATAATAATTAGAAACTCTAGCCTCACTTTGTGCATATATAGCCGTAAATTGGATTAATTTGTTCTCTTTTATCGAGATTTATATATATATATATATTGATGTAGCTCAGATTGTAGAAAGATTAGACAGTGCTAACGTACCGTTGTCCAGAGGACGCCCGAATGTACTAACTCATCAAGATTAGTTGACAAACAAATAAAATATTGTAAAATTTTGGTTCTAAAAACAATTTAATTTACTCTGATGATAATATTTCCTTTTTAAATAATATATATTTACCATCGAGATTTTAACCATTCATTTTTGTACAGAAAATATTAAAATGTCAAAACGTTTAAAATAAATTAATAAAGATGTTGGGGCCTCCAATTTTGTACAGCCCGGAAGCCTCCACAACTCTAAATCCAGCCTTGCAAACCCATAAATCAATTAAGAGAGATAATGCTTCATAATATACTTTTATTGAGTCCACTTGAAAAGAGCAATAGAGCCACTAATTCAAAACTAAGTTTATATTTACCTGTATGGTTTCTAAATGACTGGAGCTAGAGCAGAGGTCTTCAATCTTTTAAGGTCCAAGGGCCGTAGATTCTGTCTCTTGTTGGCTCACGGGCCGCAACACTGTACCGACAGTATTGGGATCAAATAAATACTAAACTACTCATATCAGCTCATTATTATACTCACACTAAGGTTTGGGCTTGTCTCCGACATGTAAAATTTCGGATTTCTTGTGAAGTATGTTCTCTGTTGCGTTTTCCTGTTTTTAGAGGTTTTATAGCAGGAGATAGCGCGATTATGTCAACTAGATTTGTCATTTTCCGGTTCAAAGTACAAATGCATAAAAACTTAATATTTGTCTTCACATAGAAAGCGAAAATTCCTTATAAACTAACGTGAAATACGTATTTATTTTATTAGTTTACTATGTTATCAGTATTTGTCATTTTTTATCCTGAAATAATTTTATATTTCTCATAAGCCAACGGATAGAAATTTTTTTTACTGTGGGTCACTGGTTGAATACCCCTGCATTAAAATCAAGGAAACGATATTAAAAATTAACTCAAAGTGTTTTTTACACCACTAGAATAAAGCTATACAACCCATAATACCCCACTTAGAAAAAAAAAGCTATATTTGGTAGTAAAAAGGTTAGGCTGGCAACACTGCTGTGAAATTTGGGTCGTCACTACACCTTAGAGGACCTACTATGTCACTACTCATGGCGTTTATGTTTAGCACCACGTAAAACTACCTGTTCGGGCTATACGTTTATGTATTAATTGTGCTAATGGTTTTAGGGATGAGGAAGGCTATATTTAGATGAGGTATACCCGCATTTGCGTGGAGGGAGAGTGAAAAACCATTTTGTAAAAGCCACCCTCAGTACACCTGACCAAGATTCAAACCTCGGCCTCCCCGTTGTTGGCAGTCTAGTCTATTGCAAGAGTAGTACCCTAGCACTTAATGTTAATGTGTCGTGTTAATGTGTTTTTGACTACCTTGACATTGTCAAGCAGATAGCTGAATTAGCGCAAGCCAAATCATTTGCACACCCAAAAAACCTACTTTGGGTGACTCCTGGCTGTAACGAGAATGCCTATCAGAGGATGGGAAGGGGTCTACGGGGCATAAACCCCTAACCGCGGGAGTCCAAGAATCATTATTAAATATCTAAAGAAGCCATTTGTAGTTTACTTTATGCTAACCACGTGCAGCGATCTAAATAATGTACGTGACCTTGCGCAGAACTTAATCCGACACATATTCATAAGTCAGCTGTCACTTTTCACAATGTCATCAATATCAGTCTTAAAAATAAATAGCATCAATAATATATTACAATTTTATCAATGTTGACAGCAAAAAATATATAAATTAAACTGCAATTACGGCACGGATGAAACAGAAGCAAATATATAAATGTGTTCTCGCCTATGTATTAATCATGTTTGATCTAAATCTGTTAACTAGATCAAAAGCTATAAGGTGTGAGGTGGTAAACAAACAAAATATTGGTATTTTAACATCTCCATAAGCGTTTGGAAAAGACTGAGGGAGAAAAAAAAAGCGTCAACCTTTAGAACAATAATATGTTTGGACTTATACCTAAATAAACATTGGCCAAAAGTGACATTATAACTGTGTTGATTTGTTTTTCTTTAAAGCACTAATATATCTTCATAACAGCCACATAAACAAAAGATTAAAAAAAGACATGACCTCAGAATGGCTCACCTCTTAGTCCTCAACTTTGTCATTGATCCAAATCGTTGCGACCTATTTCACCGTCGGATTCTATTGTGTTATCTTTGTCTCTCACTCGGCTAAAACATTTTCAACAAACCGTAGACATTGGAAAACAAAAGAAAATATCTTTTAAGAACCAAGGGGGGGGGGGAGGAAAGGGTCCAAAGAAACCTATTCCCAATGTCCCCGGACACGGTCAAGTTCTAATTAAAACTTTTTTTTTTTTACTATTTGTTGGAGAGCATGTGAGAGTTGTTGACGAGATGTAACCATTGCTTCCTGTCTTTGTGTAGAAGACATGGACAAGGAGGGACAGTTTGTGCCCGGCCATCGTGGCGAGGATTCACACTTACCAAGTGCGCTACAGTTCCTCACAACTCGGTTGATAGTTAGTTCCTTAATGCCATACATAGGAAGATAGTTCCTCAGTGCGGTATATTTATTAACAATTCAGTTGATTACAAGATAGTCCCTCAGTGCGTTGTAATTTATCACAATTTGATTGATCTTGAGATAATTCCTGGGTGCGGTCCAGATCAATACAAGACTGTTGGTAGAGAGACAGTTCCTCAATGCGGTACGTGGAAAGATAGTTCCTCACTTTGGTTCATTTCTTCACAAGTCGGTTGATCGGGAGATTCTTTACAGTTAGGATCAGTTCCTCGTAGTTTGGTTGATTATGATATAGTTCCTCAGTGCGGATCAGTTCCTCATAATTCGGTTGATCGTGATAAGAGTTCCTCAGTGCGGTGCAGTTCCTTAAAATTCGGTTGACCGTGATATATTTCCTTGGTGCGGATCAGCTCCTCATAATTCGGTTGATCACTGTTCCATAGTGCGGTCCATTTTTTCACAATTTGGTTAATCCCGAGATTGTCCCTAAGTGCGGATCAGTTCCTCATAATATAGTTGATCACAAGATAGTTTCTCATTGCAGTGCAGTTCTTTAAAATTTGGTTGAACGTGATCTAGTTCCTTGGTGCGGATCCGTTCTTCATAGTTCGGTTGAACGCGAGATAGTTCCCTAGTGCGGACCATTTCTTCACAATTCGTATATTGGAAATATAGTTCCCCAGTGCGGTGTGATTTACCCACATTTTGGTTAGTAGAGAGAAAGTTCTTCGAACAAGTGGTTTTAAGAATTAAAATATTAAATAGGCTATGTTTTAGGCAAAGTATTTTACGACCCATTACAAAATAGGCCTACCTTTATTCCAAATTTTATCTTTTTAAGGACAGGGAGAGGAGGTGGATGGAATATAACGTAAGGATTATAATATTAATTTGTGTTTTTCTTAATTTTTTCAACAATTTCCGGCCTTACCTGACATTATTGCATATAACGTTTAGTTAGGTATGTTTACGTCAGGCTAACAAGTCCTCACTTTCTTTCGTTGTTTCATTTGTTTTTGGTCGGGTTTCTTATTTTTTACCCAAAAACAAGTATAATATACAGTGTTATTTCATATTTTTAATGTCAAATACTCCCAAGATACACAATTAGAATCAAATCGTTAAAGCCATTTATAAAATATTTCAAGTTTTTGAAAACTAATTCATCAGTGAACTGATAAATGATTTTTTTTACCCTCAAAAGTAAAAAGTATTATTTTTTATGTCAAACACTACAAAGATACCCATTTGGAATCAAATCATTGGGGCCAATGGAAAATATTTCAAGTTTTGGAAAATCAGACATCAGTAAACTATCCATAAATGAATTTTTATCCCCAAAACAAGTATACACTGATGTTTTCCATGTCAAACACTCCTAAAATTCCCATTTTGAACCAAATTGTTCAAACCATTTGTAAAATATTTCAAGTTTTTGAAAGCTCTGTCATCAGTAAACTAACTTTCAACAAATTTTTACCCAAGAATCAAATATATAGTACTATTTGTATTTGATATGCATTTTAAACTAAATCACTAGAGCCCTTTTTGAAAAATTTGTAATTTAAAAACGTTACTCATTAGTAAACTACCCTTAGTTGAGGGGCAAGGATGAAAAAAAGCTTTTGTGATATATCCTTATAGTATCTAAATATCAAGTTTTAACAAAATCCATCAAACCGTTTTGGATCCGTGGCCAGGGACAGAGTGATATACAGACTTGGGGAGAGCTCATTTTCACATAAAACGTAAAAATTTGTCATAATCTCGAGACAGATCTTTTTTACGATCGTAATTGTCTATCTCGATTTGCGAACGAAAGTAAAAAAAATAGGACTAGAGTACAGATCTTCAAGCATCCCTAAAGATATTTCGAAAAATGTATTGTTCTTGACGTTACATTGTTATCTCACAAAAAATGTATATAAGATTTTAGTTTACTGATAACTGTTTTTCAAAAACTTGAAATATTTTACAGGTGGCTCTCGCGATTTGGTTTCAAATAATTATTTTGGGAGTAGTTTTTACAAATGATATGGTAGTTAACAAATAATCTATTTGTGAAAATGTAAGTTTTGTTAAACATATTTGGAAAATTTGATTTAAAATTTACATACAAAGAGTGATTATTGTGATTAACAAGATGATGTGTTTATTTTAATGAAGAAAACTTATTTAAGGGTAGTTACTAGAAACATACTCCTAAAAAATTATACACAGGATTAAATTATTGAAATAATACTTTCTCTAATATTAAATATTAACTTCCCAGCATAAAAATAATAATAATTGTACCAACATATACATCCAAATTTATATTTTTTAAATATTGGAATATCGTCTTCCAATGGAGAAATGAACAGTTTAGTTCCTTATCAATTTAGAACGCTTTTTTTAAGTCAACAATTCGAAGATTGGTTTGATGTGATTTCTATTCATCCAGCGCTGGGCATGCACTCATCCCTTCAACTGGATAGTGCCACCTGCACTATCTGGTAGAAATCCCATGTTCTAGAATTCTAAGTGAGTTCAGAAAATTTTTAGTGGCTCCCCTTTGCCTTCCACAGTAAATTTCTATGAGCAAGCGCAAAAGGCCCTACCAATTTTGCCGATAAAGTACTTTCACATACCTTCCAGGGTTCTTTTACATGCCACAATCGGCATGGGACTGAAGTGTTTTAATGCCCCTCCAAAGGAAGTTGTGCTATAGATTTTTATCGTTCAAAAAAAATCCGTTGATCTCAGATGGGTTTGAACCCACAAACATCAAGCTCTGAGGTGATCTCTTTACCCCAATTCTACTTATTTCGTATTATTATGCTTATAAACGGAGAATGTATAAGGAAACGACCATACATTAGACTAATTTTTGAAACCCCTGTACCCTAAGACTGGGCAATGACAACATTTCCAAACTTGAGTAAGGTTTTTGAAGTGTTGGGCTTTGAACCAGCAGTCTAATTATTTAGTTGATGACTGACAACAATAAATAAAGTCGGCACAAAGAAAGAACGCTTCAGTGTTAAAGAGACCTCCAGGTTGTTTAAGCTGCCGACGGCCATTGGCCGATGGGGGACTACCTCCTGAGCTTACGTCATCATGAGTTTTTTTCTAAAGGAGGACCAAATACCAAAGTTAATGGGGCGAATGGCCGATCTTTGTCTTAAAACAGGTGTTTAATGTGTTCAAAGAATCAGTTCTCATTAGAGAATTGAAAATAACTGTAATTACATAATTAGATTTGTGGGAATGTGTAAGGAGGTTTTTTTCACATGAAAGAATTACATGCATTTTAAACACCAAGAACTATCAACTACAGGTACCTCCTGACTATAATGTCATTTGAGCACCTTCGAGAATATCCATTCACACACACACACACACACACACACACACACACACATATATATATATATAACCTTTAAGACCTTCCATTATTGACAGAAGATTACTATCATCTGGGCTACAAATGAAATCTAGGAGTAAGTAGAAATACATAGTTAACGAATGAATAGTTCAATTTGAATGATTCTTCCAACCAAACTATTTGTATTAGCTCCCCTTCTCGAAATGATCGAGTTCAAAGTTAGCTACGAGGTGACGTGATACTAAACAATCGTGATTTTTCGGCCGATCTCAAGCATAACAAACAAAGTGAAAAAAAGAAGGAAAAATGCTAAGATTCGATCATGAGCTTACGTGGGTCGAAAACAGTGTCCATATTCATCCATATATTTCTGGGACAGCCCAACCTTAAAATTAAAAATCAATGTCTCTTGCGACACCTTAAAATTCCGGGTTTTTTTTTTACTTGAACACATGGCATTCCTATAAACAAAAGCATCATTGTTTTATCAAGCGGTAAATGATTAGTAACTAATGATTTTATAATTTTTCTAGCATAATTATTATGACGTTTGAAAATAAAAATAAAATATTTTATACGTATTTGGATTTGTTCTTATATCATTCATAAAAATCTGGAAACGCTGGCTGATAGGTAGTTTAATGTTTAACCTTTCCCTTACTCAGCAAATATACTATCTCTCCACTGACTCACAGTTTCAAGCATTAATCACAGTTGAACCAATATATTAATTATAGTATAATATAGTTGGCATGGATGTAGGTAATAAAATGACGAACGACAAAACTACAGCCTGTAGTTAGCGATCAACTGAACTATAGTTAGTGAATGACAGGAATAAAAACAATCAATAGTTTTACTCATTACCAAGAGTGATTGATCAGTAATGACCAAGTGGTCGTATTCTTTGATAAAGCAAAACACGATTTTTTTGAGTCCAACATAGTCCCGGCTCAGAAAATTTGAGAACCCTGGGCCACATTTAAAATGTGAAGCCCATGAAATTTTTGTAATATTAAAGAACCGTAGGTTCCCTATCCCTGGTTTAAACTATGTGGCCACCAAAATGGGCCTAATATAATTTGTGTGTTCGTTTACAAATAGATAGCTATTAACTATTGCATAACTAGCTTTGTCACTCAAACTGAAATTATGCTATCTTGATCGTCAGTTAAACAACGAATCTGATCGTGTGAGGTGTCAAAAGTATTATGAGTTGTTCCTTGAAAGGTTATCTTGAAACGGTGACACACTCAGAAATATACTTTAGGAGGGTAATTTTTTCCAATAGGAAATTATAGGGGAATATTTATTGTGTTTAATGGTATTGCCCAGGAGTTGGCAACCTTTTTCGGGCCCCGATCGACTTTTACATTCATAAAAGGTCCCGCGATCACCCATCATTTCTCCACTCCACTTTTGACTTTTTTGTATATAAAGCTTGTATTTATTCCTCAAATTCAACATTTCCTTCAATACTTATGTACCTGCCTTTATAGAAAACACATAAAATAAAATAAATATACACTTTTTTTACCCTGAATGGTAGCAGTCTTTCCTTCATGGATTACACTATGGTTCTAACTCATAAGCTGTATCATAGTGGAATAATTCAAGGTAAGCTTGCCTTTTCGTAACGATGTAGTTTTCTTACGCGATCGACTGAAAATTACTGCGAGATTGATAGTTTGACCGCGACACCTGGTATAGCATATATTTCGAAAATCAAGTCGTTAGCCTGATCTTAAATTTTAGACCATGCATTTGACATATCTTGAGGTTTGTTAGTTGTAATTATTGTTAGTAATATGTTTCATAATTTTATTACAATTATTTGCGATCTCTGGGGGTGTAAAACGCTCCGATCCCCCTCCCTTTCCACCCTCTGCCTGTACTTCTCACTTGAATACGAACAAAGGGCATTTGTAAAACAAATAGAGTGCAGTAAACTTCGGCAAAAGGTCACCTAAATAATATGTCAAAAACTGGGACCACTTAGTAAAAATGACAGCTGCAGGATACATACATTCTGGACACGGTAAATTAACCCAGCATCTTAGGCTTGGCCCACCAACGCTCTACCCTCTGAGCTATCCAGGATTCGCTCCGTTTAAAACAGTCTGTGATGGACGTGTGTAAATCATCATTAAATTGATTGAATTGTGGTCTCCATTCGGACACTCCCATAATTACAACGATTAACACCTTGTGTGTTGATATTCCCATTTTTATTCGTCATTCGATAAATTAAAAGTGCGTTCGAATCAGGAACTGAAACCTGGGGGAAATTCATGACGGGGAAATAAAATAGCTTATCTAACTTCATTGTGAAATTATTAATATAGGTATTTATTCTAGAAATGAAATAAGGTTAACACCCGCATCGGTGGGCACGCGGACTAAATGTCAGGATATTCTAGTCTGGTTTGAGTTTAGAAATTCAAAAGTAAAATTTCTTAAATTGTTTCCCACGCTTCCTCAACGCAGATTTGAGTACAATTGATCTCAAGTATATCTTCCTCATCCATACTCCATAAGAGTATATATGCGGATAACCTGGACGGGACGCGGTTCATTACAGCTGTAAATTATTTTGCGTGAGTGAAATTAGCTCTTAATATATTGTGTTTAGTCAAGCTATTTTTTAAAATATATATTTGAGGTCCTTTCTGAACCGATTGATTATATCAACACACGACTTATAAACCGAAACTTAAAACTAGAACAGATACAACATCCAGCCCCCCAGTCGTTAATTCATCAAAGAGAAAGGTGAAACCCATATTTCGTAGGTGATAAATTTTTTGCCATTCCTGAAATCGAACGATGGACCTTCAAAACAGGTTATCAGATATTCTACAACAGGGGTGCACAACCTTTTAACACCTGAGAATCAACTTTACTTTAACTGATCAATGGTGGCCAAGGCGATCCCCCTGAACCCCCCCTCCATCCCCACACTCCACTTCGCCAACCATCCAACTAACTCTCCCCACCCGCTTTAGTGGCCACGTGGTCTAGCATGCCACTCTCGTGTTGGACTAGACTGCCGAAAACAGGGAAATCGGGGTTCGATCCCGGTCGGGTGCACTGAGGGTGGTTTCTCCTAGATGGTTTTCCACTCTCCTTCCACGAAAATGCGGATGCACTTCCTTTCAATTAAATCTTCCTAATTCCTAAGCCATTAGTGTCATTGGTACAAAGGCGTATAGCCCGAACAGGTAGTAAGACGTGAGGCTTAAAAAACTTTTCCCCTTAATCCTAATTTTACCAAGATGCCTATAAATTATAGTGAAAAACATTGCTTGAAAAGCGTACTAATGAGACATATTTAAACTTACACAGCTACTCCTAAACTATCCCTATAAGTTCTTACATCCTGTTTCCAGCCTGTGGTCCAAGTCAGTTTTTTTATTCATGACATATATTTTCCACTACTGGTCGGTATACTTTATAATCTAACTTAAGACTAGGACAAGCACAACATCCAGTCCCCGGCTGTTAATCCATCACTATGAAAAGGTAAATCCATATATTTTCACCAAAAATACATTTTTCGACCATGCTGGAAATCGAACCCGGGACCCTTAATTCAGTATACAGGCACAATACCGACTGAGCCTAGGTATTGGAGTTATCTCTAGTAGGCTACTGAATTTAAAAAAAGGTCACATCTCAAAATATGCTTAAGGTCACAGAAGCAATAACTATTAAATTCTACAATATAAATTTTAATTGGTAAAGAAATACTTTTAGAAAACAAACATACAATTGCACTAAAATCATTTATTCGAAACAAGACACATGTTTATAAAAGAGAAAATATTAATAGGCTGCCAATACTGTTTACCTATGATAGGCCTATGGTGAGACTTGACACTGTTTTTTTATTGGTCTGTCAATATCGGGTTCAATGTTGGACACAGAAATTCGCAAGTTTCCCTCCAAATGTTCATCAGTCAGACGGGAACGACTTCTTGATTTGATCTGTTTCATCAAAGAAAATGACTGTTCCCATAAGTAGATGCTTCCAAATTACATGATTGTTCAATGCTTCCATTTCCATACGCAATAATTTTTTAATTACTAGTAGAGAAACTTCTGAAAATTTTGCCTTCAAATTAAAGTTACATTAAAGATCACAATTAGCAATGAGTTAAAATCAGGTGATATAAAACCAGAAAATTTGATGTTCTGAATGAACACACTTTTAAATTAAGTTAACCTAACGCGGGCCGCATAAAGGAAGATTAAGGGCTGTGCACAACTGTTCTACAGTTGGATGTCGTCTTCCTAAGAAGGCAGAATGTGTCAACGTATCTTGTTTTTTTATCATCCCAGGGAACTAAGATGAAGTTTAGGTGATGATAAGTGGTCTCAGCAAACAACAACTTAGAAGAACAGTTGAAAGCTTTCATAATGGATACCACTAGACGACTTACGAGTGTACACTGTGAGGTGATGGATTGTACAGTACATTGGACAAAAATTACGAGGCTTTTAGGAGGTTTTTACGAAGGTTTAAATCTCAGCCGGGTGTACAGAGGGTGTTGTTTTATTAATTTGTTTCTCATTATCCTCCCTTTACGTAAATGTGGGTACATTACCTCCAATTTATATACTGATCACACCTATATCATTAGCGGAGTTAAAATAACTATAGCCTGGACGGGTAAATTGAACACGGTTGAAAAAAAAAATGAGATTCGTGTCAGCCAATATAGTTTAGTTTTATTCTTAACTATTTATCTAACTGCACTTTCATGCTAAGGGTGGTGCATTTCTTCTGAAAAAACACCTTAATTATTAACCTCTGATTAAATAGTTAATATTCCCTGTGTCGAACGAATTAATCTAAAAAAAAATTTTTAGTTGTCATTTAAATCTACCTCCTAAATATAAATTTATTTAAATGATATAATTATTGAAACTGCACTACAATTTTCATAAGAAAAACATCATCTGACTGATAAAGTTACTAGAGTTACTTTCATGTATTAATATGTCAATCTATATGATCTACAACCGTCACTTTTTGTTTGATATCATCAATATGGTCTATAAAATAATATTAATAATATAGTAATGTGTGATAAATGTTGGCCTCAAAAGGAATAGTTTATATTTTCTAAAAGGACCTCTATATGTAAATTGGATCGTATCTTTGGTTAACTAATAAAACATGTGATATAAACGAACGTTAGTATTTTGTTTGACTGTGGTTAATATTGAACATTATCGCACCCGGTGGTAAAACAAATAATCGACAGCATACACAGAAAATATTTTTGATGACCAATCTAGCCATCATCACTAAAGCTGTTGTTTATTACTTAACCTCTAAAATACACTATATTTTTTAGCTTGAGTAAGGTTGTAGAAAAGAACCTCTGTAATGGTTGGAGGAGGAGAGACCGGTACCAAAATCTTCCACCAGGGTTTAAATGACAGTCCACAATGAGAATTTGGAGAATTGAATAGCGTGCGTAGTAGGCTACATCAGGAAAATAGTGCCGTGTCTTTTCCTTTATTGGATTTTTTTTTAAAAGTGTGTATTGGATGCTTTATCTAAATCAAACAATTCATCGGAAAAAAGTATGTTATTCTTTTCATTTTATTTACTGTGTGTCGCTTTCTCCCCTCCAAAATTTGTTTGCAGAGTTTCGGTTATATTTATTGATACACATGAAAAGGTTTTACTGTGAGAAGCTCGAAATAGGAATGTTTTAGTTAGAAAACAAAAAATATAATCCCAAATAAAACTTGTGACGTATGGAAATTAAAATAATACTAGTGATACCGTGTCTCCAAGTAGAATGAAAGTGTTTCAAGATCAAGTTGATTCCAATGAATGGAATTATTGTTCTTAGATAGTTTCATTTACAGTGCTTCAAACTTAGTTTTTAATTAATGAATTTAATATTAAGGTGCCTGCATTCCCTGATAATTGTACACAAGAATCCTTATATATACATATAAACCCACCTACGTGGCATAGTTAGCTACTGCGCTAGTTTCGTGTTGAGCTAGACTGCCGAGGACGGGGATATCGAGTTTTGAATCTCGCTCGACTGAACTGGGGGTGGTTTTCCCAAAACGGCATTCCACTCTCCCTCCACGCAAATGTGGGTTCACCTCCTTTATATGCAACCTTCCCAATTCCTAACCCATTAGCGTAATTAGTACTTAAGTGTATAATCCGAACGGGTAGTAAGACGTGGTGCTAAGTATTATTATAATATATAAATAATTATTGTAATAATCTCTTTAATATATTAAGTCTTCTAATGTGTCAATTAAATAACCTTCACTACGTTTATTCAATCTAAATAGATTGACAAATGCTTGATCACTAATGGCAAATGCATCATCCCTATCGTTAAAGATTCAAAATGGCCTATTTAATTCAAGTTTACGTACTTCTAATTCTTGGATTTCAAGCAAATGTAATATCCGCACCATTATATTCATCAATACTGCTAAACCCTTCGAAATTATATATTTCGATTGGGTTGACTCCTTCGAGAATTAATGATAGAGATCAGTTTCGAATTGTTTGTGTCTCGAATGGTCTCAAATGAATGAGGAATACCAAATGTGAAACTAAAAAAGTCCTCGAGATGCTCAAAAGCACACTCAGGAATACGGGTCCCGGCCTTCAGCAGACGGGGAAGCCCCGACGCTACTGACACTTTTGCATTCAGCCATCAAGCACTGTAGTTGATATGTTAATGTTAGAAGAGGATTTAAATTGCTGTTATTGCGTTATTATAACTTAGATGAAGTTTCCTTAGGATGAGTAACACTTAAGCATAAACCTTAAACTTGAGATGTCTCGATAGTATTAATTTTATTCAAATTGTTTGGAAATTTTCCAAAACAGAAAAATTTCTTTCTCACACCTCTACATATAAAGGAAAATTCTCATCTGATAGTGCATCTGCTTATTGATTTAAGATTACTGGTTAAATTCCAGGAATAATCCTGAGCTCATCACTGGAAGTTATGGCTTATTCTATTTACTAAGTGGTAAATTAACGATCAAGGGGCAGTTGTAGCTCTGGCCCTAGGGTGAGGTCAACTTAAGGTGGCATCATAAATATCTAGAGCTTTGGAACATGAACTACCTGTGATAATTTTTTTTATGGTTTAATGTGAAAAATCGGAAATTGTTTGTAACGTAAAAACAAGCCCAGTTTTTGCAGTTGGAGAATACAACAGGTTAAGTTCATTCACGATGAGTAAGGCTTTTGTAATAAATTTGGAAGTAACGAATCAACTAAATAGGGCAGTATAGAGGAAGGAAGGAAGTTTTTTTTATAGGCTCGAACACTCACCATACCTAAAAAGTATTATTTCTCTTCATTAAACCCCAAATACGTTGTTTTTTTAAATTAAAGATAAATTCACTCTTAAAAAAATACCGTGCCATCTTTTGGGTAACTTTACCAGGGTTGCTGCTGATAGAAATTCTCCCCCATCCCTAAAAAGATTTTATGGAAATATCTAGTGGTTTTTAAAATAGGGATTCAGCCTTTTGACAGGTCCATTGCCTTGTCCAAATTGAGTCCCCTAACATGTCCTATCAGCAGCTTCATTTTTATATCTTGAAACTTCATCTTCTCTTCTTGCTTGAGGTCCCCCATCAGTTGTATTCGTCCTCTTCTCCTTGCCAACTTGCTTCCTACATCACTCAGTAAGCAATTTTTTTGCGTTATGTGACCCCTACAATTGGCCTTTCCTCGTAGAATCACCTGGAGAATGGTTATTTTTGTATTGACTCTTCTTAGAACTTCTTCATTAGTCACCCGATCCATCCATTTTATACTCTCTGAGTATGGTCTCCCAACTATTTCAATGTAGACACATGCCCCCACGTGTTGGCGGTGCTGCTTGGCAGACATTGCCGACAAAACACATCATACTTGACATTTTATGAGTTAAAAATGTAAAGTGAGAGTATAGGGAATAAAATAAAACGGCTAGGCTTTTGTAGTTTTTATAACTGAACATATTTTTCGCAAAAATAAATAATATATTTCTCCAGTAGGAACACAAGAGTTTATTTTTCTTCCCATGGTGATATCAACAGTTCTTGAATATCGGTCAAGGGTGTCCTGGAATTAAATAATAAGTTTTTCTATTCATTTAAAAGGTTTCTATTCTAATGCCGCTGTGCTTATAAAAGATATTCAACAACTAACATCACCATCATCATAATCAACTGTTTCCAGCATGTGGCCGGGTCAGTTTAGTAAAATGACTACATCTTCCTTTATCCTTCCACCATTCTTCCCCCTTTAATTTCTTCCATTCTTCTCCTCTCACTTGCAAACTTTCATTTATCTGCTTTTTCCATCTCTTTCTTGGCCGCCCTTGCAGTCTTTTTCCTATATACCTTATTTATATAGTTTTCTTTGGAATCATCTCCTTCTCCGTCTTCATTACGTGCCCATACCATCTCAGTCTTGCTTTCTCTACTATCTCTTGTACTCCCTCTTTTCCCCGGATAACTTCATCCCTAATCTTGTTCCTCCTCGTGACAGCTAGCATGTTCCTCACAAATTTCAATCCCATGGCTTTCACTTTCTTACTCTCTCCTACATTCAATAGCCATATTTCTGCTGCATGTGATAATGGGTTCAAAGCACGCCCTGTACTTAGAGATGTGAGATGGAAAATTTTCCCTTTATTTTTTTCCGGAAAATTTTCAATGATTATTTCTGTAGATTAATTTCAACTGATTAAATGGATCATAATAACAACAGTAATAATAATTAATGGTAATAATAATAGTAGTAGTAGTAATATTAGTAGAGGTAGTAAGAAACACCTGCTTCGGTGACCGCACGGTCCAATGCGTTACTCTCACGATAGACTAGACCGCCGATGACAGGGAGATCAGGGTTCGATTCGGGTGCACTAAGGGAGGTTTTCCCTAAATGGTTTACCATTCACTCTCCACACAAATATGGGCGCAATTCCTGTAAATTCAACTTTCCTTATCCTTAACACACTAGCGTAATTAGAAAATAGGTATATCAACCCAACGGGTAGTAAAACGTGGTGCTAAAAATAAGTAGTAAAGAAACGAGCCTTTGTAGACCCTTTGTGTTTATAAACCATACTTCAATTTATTATCATCAATAAGTTAACTAAAATAATTTTAATCTTGTCCCAATATTTGTCTCTCCCCCTATCCTCTGTGATTCCTATCTACCCCTCTCCCACTCACGTTCCCCTCCCCCCTTCTTACAACCCACTCGTTTCTTAACACACTATATTTTGAAGTACAATAGGCTCTAGGTGCCACCTCCACAATTTAAACCCTCCACCGCAAGCCGCCACTGCGGAAAATTTTCCTATTCAAAATTTCCCGGTAAATTTAAATCTTTACGCCTGTACTGTACAACACTCCCTTACTCGTCAAGGTCGCTTCTCTTCTCCACAGCAGGTCTCTTACACACCCATATAACAATTCTCCCTGCTGTTCTCTTCTCATTTTTAGCTCCTCTCTACTTCCACCGTTCACCTCAATCATGCTTCCAAGATATTTTAAATTCTGTACTTTTCTCATCACCATGTGAAAAAAATTAAACTCTACGTTTCTACGAGTGCAATTTTTAGCTTAATTGGCCAATTAAATGTTTGCTATATGAACTGCAAAAAAAACTCTAGCATTTTCTCGCATCCCCCTATACTACTACCACCTTAAAGTATCATTAATGATTAATGTCATTAACTGAATACTTCGTGTTTTATTCTCTAGTTTCATCTAACTGGGAATAGACTATATGTACTGTTTTGAGTTCAGATTCCCCTCTCTCCTTCCAACAGGGCGCCAAGACACGTTGACGTCATCATACACTGTGACTATCAAACAATTGACTGCTTTGTTCCGCGGGATGTCAAGGTGATGCAGGAGACGCGATACGGGGATGATATTTCAAGACGCAGCAAAGGAGGGTGGGGCTTTTGAAGGAAAGGGAGTGGAGGGAGAGGGGGGGGAGAGATACAAAGAAATATAAGATTGCATTGTTGACAGAGTGGTCGAGAAACCATCCAGAGCGTGACCGACATTTTGTAGATGAGCCCCGCTGATCCCAAACTTTTTATCTTCGAACACAGTTCAGCTCGCGCTGAGAACAAGTCCGGTGTGTGTAGTTACGGTTTAGTTTTCGAAACATGGTGGAAGCTTTAGTCTTATTGTTTGTATCAACATCAAATAATTTAAATTAATTGAGTTACTTAATGCAAATTGTTTTAGTGAAAAAAATACTGTATTCGTGTTTTATATTAACTAAGAATATTTCAGTTGGTCAACTTAGAAACTATTCTTCATAGTTTTTTCGTTTTCTCTCATCGTTCATTTAAGTTTTTTTAGTGCTATTGAATTGTAACCATTTAATAATGTTTCATATTTAAGCTATACAAACCTGCTTCGGTGGCAGCATGGCCCAAAGCGTTATTTTCACAGTAGACTAGACTGCCGATGGTGGGGAGATCGATGTTCGATTCTCGGTCGGGTGTACTGAGGGTAGTTTTTCTTAAATTATTTTCCACTCTTCCTCTACGCAAATGTGGATACACTTCCTCTAAATATAGCCTTATTAATCCCTAAAACCACTAGCGTAATTAATACATTAGCGTATAGCCCGATCATTTCTTACCATTTGTAATAAAAAGGAAGTTATATTTAGATTTATATCTGTGATTAATTTTTATTAGAATTATTTAACGTTCACTTTCTGAAGTAGCTGATAATATATCAGTAAACAATTTACAAATTAAACTGACTCATATTACATACACAACATCCAGTCCTCCGGCCATCAATTCATTACAGTAAAAGGGAAATCCCAATTACAACAGTGTCAGACACTGATTATTTGATCACAATGTATTTGTGCATCCTAATAGCAACATCACAAATTAAACTAATATTGAGGTAGATTCTTAAAATATCATTGCATTTGATTTAAAGCTGTCATGAAAACAGAATATTCAAAGAAAAATATATACATTCTATAGTGTCAGTATATTAAATATTTTTGAATTTTTTAGTGTCTTTGGTATTCCTAATATTTTCATTTTAGCACATAGAAAATAATTCATTTTTGCAAGAAAGTTTCATAAACAAAAGGACATATAAATGCCACTAACACTTCAAGTCGTTAAAAAAAGATAACCACATTATCTGTAATAGACTAGAACTTACAGAATGTATATGCAAGAAACTTACAGTTATTATAAGTAATAATACTTTTTAATACGCCATAAGTGGTCTGACCTAATGTAAAACTAATTACAAACGTCCTTGAAGCTTTGGATAGGATTTATTAGAACACTCGCAAAGAGTGGAGGGACAGGAATGGGACATACGTATTGTTATTGAAAAATCTAGGAACGGAAACAACATTTTGAATGAGGAGTTATTTGATAGAATACGTTCTCAAGTCACGTATATATTTGTGAATGGACAAATCGAAAATTCGTGTTTAAAAGGAAACATTAAAATACTACGGTGTGGATTTTTTTTAAAAGAGATATTTTGGTCAAAATAAGATTGTATCGGAGAGTCTGGAACCTCACCGAAGGGTGAAAAATGTTGGACGTATTCGGAAGTATCACTCGTTTCTTCAAATTCCACTCGTACACCATCGACTCCCCGATCTTCAAACTACACTACAAGGTGACCGTGGGGATATTGATAGGGTTCTGCGTGATGCTGGCGGCCAGGCAGTACGTCGGCGACCCTATCGAGTGCATCGACGTGAACCACGTGGGTAAGGACATCCTGAACATGTTCTGTTGGATCCACTCAACGTACAGCGTCCACTCGGCCTTCCTCCTGCAGATAGGACTTGAAGTCCCTTATCCCGGGGTGGAGAACTCCAGGAGGAGTAAGGATCACAAGGTGCATCACTTCTACCAGTGGGTGGCTTTCTGCCTCTTCTTCCAGGTCAGTCGACGTTTGGAGGGGAACGGGGGTTGAGAGGGTTGGTTTATTATTTGGCACCCCCTGAACTAGATGGAACGCTAGAATTTAGGGTTTAGTCACTCTTAAGATATCCGTAGTAAACAATTTATTTTGAAATAAAAAAAATAATAACATTAGCAGAGATTGTTGTAAGATACTTTTGATACACAAAATAAAAATACGTTGAATTTAAAAAAAAAATTGAGCTGAGCAAAATACCTTCACCGTATTTATGCCATTTTGGTTACCACTTCTTTTCACAAGGTACACTGTAACAAATTTGCATGAAAAATAACTAAATACTAAATAAATCCATGTATATAATTATATACATACACCCCAACTATTTTTCAGCACCGCTTCTTACTAACCGTTCGGGTTATACGCCTATATAGACCTACTGGTTGCACTAATGGATAACGATTAAGAAGACTTAATTGAGAGAAAATGCACCCGCACTAGCGTAGAGGGAGAGTGGAAAACCATTGATGAAAAACCACCCTCAGTGCACCCGACTAGTCTCGAACCCCGATCTCCCCTTCATTGGTGATCTAGTCGTAACAGGAAAGTTAGACCTTGTGGCCATCAAAACGGGTTATTAACACTTTAAATTTCTCAGACAAGGTCAGGTTAGGTTAGTTTGTAATTCATAACACACAAACGATTATTTTATATATTTAAACTATGTTTTATTTGAATAATTATAGCTTTTTTAAGATTATGGTTTAAATATTATGAATTACAAAGAAACACAACCTAGCCTAGCCTTGCCTTCTACGTCTGAGAATTAAAAAAAAGATGGACTTAAATAGCGTTAATATTTTTAATTCTTTCCCTTTTATGTGTGAAATTTAGTTAATATTGTTGTCTAGTAGTGTTATTTTAATGATCTTAATTTTTTTAAACGAAATTGTTTGTTTACTAAGCCCAAATTGGTTGTTAAATGGGCAGGACCGTACTCAGAAATATATTGGCTGGAGAAAGTGAGGATATTTTCCCAAACATTGTACCGTTCTTGAAGCAATTTAAAGTTATTTTAAAGACAATTGAAGGTTGCAGGTGTTGTGAATTCTATAATATAGGAATATAGGAGGAATACAATCTATGCATTATTAATAATTATTATTTCAGTAGTAGCTCGAACCCCCGAGACACCCCTATTTAAGGTCCTGTAGGTGGGTGTCCTTGGATAATGTATGTCACTGTCCCATTCCCCCACCCCTTTTCCTAGTGATCCCTATAACACATTAAAACTAACAAAATTAATGTAGATAGTATATAATCGTTGATAATAAAGTTGTTGTCAACAAAGGGAACATGTTTTAAACATGAATTACCTCTGTTGTTTGTTCTCGTCAATTTGTCAACTTTGAAAATTTTGAAAGCCTAGATTTTTGTTTTGTCTTTCCTTGGGAAGGAGTGAAATTTAGGAATCCTCACTAAACCATAGACAGTGTTGCCAACGACAATATAAGGGTTGTAGCTAGATTAGTACCAGAAGTCGCTAGACTGTCGCTAAACGAAAAAATAAAAGTCATCAGATTTGTCACCAAAACAAAAATGCACACATTAATTTGAATTGAATTTAAGATACATCAATGGACTGAGGTGATCCCCGGATCCGGAACGATGTTATTGTAATTTGTGAATGACAGATAGATAGTTTAGAGCTCCTCTGTAGACCGAAGCAATGCATTATGCGTTCTTGCAATACAGTAGCTCAGTCATAAGTAAAAATTCTATCGCATTAAAATCTAAAATGATGAACACGAACTTGACAAAAAAAACTAAGGAAAATTGTCAGTAGCCAGATTAGTCGCTAGGCGCTAATAATGAAAATTAGTCGTTTCAGACCCGTAAAAGTAGCTAAATTGGCAACGTTGACCATAAACCCTTTCCTTTATGAGCTGATTTTTATGATGTTATTTTTATATTGAAAATACAATTTTTTTTTGAGGTAGGGAACATTTACAGTTCCTTTTGAAAAAAATTTGTTTACAAAAGTAAACTTTTACAGTGTTATTAATTCCATAAGACACAAACACACACAAAAAAGCTAGCCATTAAAATAGGTTATTGTTTGTTTGAATAATTAATTAATTAATCTAATTTATGTATATAGCAGAATACACACATGAAAACTTTGTATGGAAATGACTATCCTCTAAATGAATTAATCCATTCAAAATTGGATTGTAATTTAATTTTCATGGACTTGGAAAGATTCAGCTTGGATAATTAATTTTTTTACTATAAACCCATAAATATTATTTTTATCTAATTATAACTATCAGATTCACTGCCGCTTCGTTACTACTTATGCCAAGAGAAACACGTGTGACAACTTTACATGGAAATGATTACCTGTTATCTAAATGTAGGCATCTTAAGCCATCAACATTTTTATTATAATTGAATTTTAATAGACTTGGAAGGTTAAGTTAAGCTTGGCTAATTAATGTTTTATTGTATACACATACAAGATTATTTTATCTAACTATAGTGATTAAATATTAGGTGTGTGCGGGAATCCCGAATTCCCACGGGAAAAAGATATTTCCCCCGTTCCCAACCCGATTGTCAGGACAGAGATGCTATAATATCGAAAGTTTCGGGAATGGTTCTTTCATTCCTGAATATAGAAAACATTGGGTAATTCAACACATTTTTATGTTTGCTATTATTATTATTTGATATATGGTAGGTATTTATTTTGGTCAAGTTAGTTGATTTATTTTATATCTCACTTAGATATTCATTTAACAAATTAAATATTGCATAGTATTTTAAGATAGTATTAGAAATAGTTAATTATACATTTTCAATTCCCCTTCTCGTTGTAAAAAAGTAAGGGATTCTAAAAAACTCGTTTGCGCTTTGTTTTAGGGCCATATGCAAGAACTTGACTAAGTGGACATTTATTGGTTCATCCTAACCTGAGACCGGAAGTAAATAAACATTCCCAAATCACTACGTGAAGGACATACATGATTGGTGGAACACCAATGCAATATTTTAAATAGGTGTGACCATGTATATAGTTATTATCATAGCAAAGTAGGTCTCTATGAATTTTTGTATTTTTTAATACTTTTAAATTTACTGTCTTATGTTTAACAAAACTCAGGCCAGACTCAGAAAATGCCATAAATAGTCGGGAAGCATTCAACACTCAAAACAACCGTCACGAAGGGGGCGGCCAGACTGGGCGAGCGACTAAAATATAAAATAGAACACATTGGTTGCAATGATAGGTGGCCAGACTGGAGCGATTGAATAAAATATAAAATAGAACACATTGCTTGTAATGAGAGGTGGCCAGACTGGAGCGACCGAGCGCGCGCTTTTGAAAAATAGAACTGGTTCTATTTTTCAAGCGCGCACGCTCGACCCGGTACAGTCTAGTTTACAGGCTCTAGGCAATATTATTGTATGTTGGTTCATTGAGTGCTAGGAAAACTTCTCAATTTGACATTTTTATTACTATTGATAGGTTTTAGTACACTTGCTACTAATGGCCTAATTTAATTGTAAGATCATAAATCATACTTATATATATATATACACATGTAAAACTGATATGTTAAAATACTTACATATTATCAAAGTAGGCCTTTACAAATAAGAATAACCATTAGCGTGGAGAGAGGATGAGAAAACCACAACAATAAATCAGTTGTCAAAAACCACCCTCAGTTCACTGAGCCAAGATTCGGAGCCTCCTCGTCAACAACTATCAAGAGCTATCTGCTAATTACGCGCTCGCTCGCACGCTTGTCAGTCTGGCCGAACCCTTAACACTGACTGCCGAGATGAAATGTTGACTGACATGTGCTAAGGACTGTACTATGGGGTCCCTCAACGCTGAGTCAGGAGTTTGTTGGTATTCGAATAGCGCTACAAAGCTTAAAGTATAATTTATAAATCAAATGAAAGGATAATTTTAGTTATAATAATTTTCTAATGTTATTTTAAAACAAGTTTAATACAAAACAAAGGAAGGAGTGTTTAGTTAAAGGATACCATTGAAATCCGTTCACTAGCAAATAAGAGCATATATAATTCATTCATGACCTAAGTTTACTTGAATGACAGCTCAAAAAGTTAAAAGAAATAGTTCCTAATACATCCCTACGCCAACAGCTAACATCTATCACTTTGGATTACTGTAATGAAAACAGATGGTAATAGATGAATATGATAGTTAACCACAGTAATTTTGGCCAATATTATTTATATATTTATTTGAGGTCGGACACAAAGCTTATTTATCGTTTTATTTCACTTTAAAAAAATATTCACACCACTTCTACAAAAGGTCTAATGAAAACGTCTAGCCTCAAAATGGCGACCGACGAATTTAAACCGTGGGGTTGAACATGACGGAAACAAGTTTTTTACAATGATGCACCCACGCAGTGAATACAAATATTTTATTCAGTTAAATATTTCTAAATACAATAAAAGGACTATAAAGTAATTTATTATATATAAAAAAAGACAAGTAATTTCAATCACGTTCCAAAACAAAGAATAAGTACTTTTAATTAGGTTTAAAATATTGTTTTGAGTTGGATAAAAAGAAATTATTTAAACGTAATGAAATAGTATGAGAAAACTCAAGTTTATATTATTTTAAATGTAAAATATAACATGTAATTAAAAAACTTAACATCTATAACAAAACTGTGATCTTTTACAAGTGTTGGCAGCCCAAAACCTAAACATATGATTTTAGAACTGTCATTCAGGTAAAAACCTATCATGAACAGACTATAATTTCATGTGGCTTTGCTTATATCAGGTCTCAGCTTAGGGTGAATCAATAATAGTGTGGGTTTACTTGCTTCATCATAGGTTAAAAAGTGAAGCGATAGTGTGCTCGGGACCACACTATTGATATTCAATAAAGTTCTTGCATACCGACCGTTAGTGTATTATGGTATTTGAGGTTACCGATTCTTTAGCTTTTGTTTTAAAACGTAGTTATTATTACGTTTATGTAGGAGTGTTAAATAAAGATGTTTGTGAGAGTTTGATTAATGTTAATTCACTAAAAGATCTACAATCTGTGTTGGGTAAAGGGAATAAAGTATCCCATTTTCAAGATTTGAATTTGCTACGGAAAAAAGCAAGATGTTCAAGGCATGGCTGCTGTAAGCTTTTTGCATATCGTGATGGGCTGTGAGATACGTGAGTCAAGCAACTATTTTCTAAACTATTAATTAAATAGTCTCAGTATATGGAAGACTGACCTGTTTTGTGTGTTTCATACAATTAATAACGCTTCAAGATAAGTTTTTTTTTGTAAAAAAAATCTCAGAAGGAACCATAAAGGTTCTTGATTTTTGTTTTGTTTACGTTAGCTGTTAAATAAATTATAGAGCGTACAGTCGTGCTAAGATAGTGGGATTGTTAGAGGACAGTAATTAAAGCTCTTAGCCATTTAATATTTTCACCGGTCAACCATGTTCTGGAGCTATCACATTTGATTGACGTGGGCGATTCATGCCAAAGAAATAAACATATACGGTAGTTATATTATATTAATGTTGGCGGCATTTGTTTTCACATGTTATAAACATACAGTCCAATATTTATTGGAAAGGTTTTATTGAAAATGCAAACATGTTTTTTGGGCCAATATTGAAACATTTTACTAATATATTTGTGTATTTTTATTGGTATTGATGGCAATATCTATAAAAAGTGACAGCTGCAGTTCACATGACTTGACGTATGAACAGGTTAAAGTAAATATAATACCTTTTCTAACTGCCCTATGAAAATCAAACTATACCGTCCATTGTATCATTATTACACTTTGGAAACGCCATAGCGCACTAGTGTCACGTTTTCACGTTGGCTGCAATGGACCGGTTCCCGCGTGATTTTGTTTTCATACATTGTCGCCTGGAAGGCGCGCGCCAGGTCCTGGATTGGTATAGGTGTTGACGGGGAACAGATTGTAGTGGAAGTGTAAGCATAACACTGCTTTTTGCCCGATTGCGGATCCCGACCTGTTATAAACATGGTAACCATCACGTTGTGTTCTTAGAATATTTAGTACGTTGTATACGAAGGCTCCTTAGAATATTACATTTCAAATTATATTTAGAGTATATTTTTGAGGATGTAAATTGTAAGGGGGTTTCATATGGATGCAGATACACAATGCTACCACGAAACATGTGGTTGGAAATCCCTCCAAGCTATGGCTACACGGAGCCG
This sequence comes from Timema genevievae, assembly GCA_902155825.1. Taxonomy (NCBI): domain Eukaryota; kingdom Metazoa; phylum Arthropoda; class Insecta; order Phasmatodea; family Timematidae; genus Timema; species Timema genevievae. The sequence goes on from CABFWO010000032.1 coordinate 87,973, forward strand.
CACCACACCGCATTTTCTAACCATTTTTATATTCTTTATAGACTGAGTTCTATTACAAAATAAGTTTGTATTTTTATTTTTACTTACATAGGTTTTCACCTATTTTCATAAAATTAAGTCAGCTAATAATTATGAAGAGTAAAGTTTTAAGTTAATTAAGAAGAAGAAAGTTTGTAGCTCAGTAAGTTGTTGTACATAATGTTGTTTATCTTGTACGTAATGTTGGAAACAATGACTACAGCGTCACACGTGACACGGCTGTGAAAGAAATGCCGATCACTGTTTAGCTCATCGCTACAATGCTAGTGGTTAGCATGAAAACAAAGTTCGGAAGCTCCCGAACATTTTATTTCCGGTCCGCACCGCACCGGAAAAGTACGGAGCAATGCGGTCCTTTAAGTCGATGTTTCAAAGATGTATATATATATATATAAAACGTGTATCTAAAACATTGCATCAAACTTTGGCAGGATATTCCTTGGGTGAAAATAGAATAATTCCCATCAGCAAGCTAGGGTCCATCTTAAATATTGAGGGCGGTATACACCCTTAAAGCTAGAGCTAAAAACAACTGTTGTGTGAAATATTATGAAAACTGCTTATTGTATTACAACAAATCTTTGTATACTACTTATTGAAACCTTGATCATTAATAAACTAAATATATATATATACATATAATTTTTTTGCGCGTCAGGCCTACATCACTCGTAGGTCAGTTTATAGAAAGATTATCCATTACTAACGTACCGTTGCCCCAGGGACGCCTGAATGTACTAATCGTACATCCTTTCCGTGTCCCAATGAGATGAGATGATGTTGATAGAGAGTATGAAGGTGTGAAACCAGTAGAAACACTTAAACCTAACCAAACCTTTAACCAAACCTTGGTGACCTTTTAGAGAAAATTACCCATATTATCAGCCGGGAATTGAACTCGGAACCCCAAGGTTCGTGGCCAGGTGTGCCGGCAGTGTATGCAGAGCTTGTTTAATTAATCGCGTCTCAATATCTATTCGGGTCATACGCAGTTATATAAATTACACTAATAAAATAGGGATGTGGATGGTATGTTTAGAGTAAATGTACACGCATTTGCGAGGTTGGAGAGTTGGACACCGTTTAGTAAAAGCCACCCTAAGTACTCCTGACCATGATTCGAACTCCGATCTACTTGTCATCAGAAGTCAAGTATATTGGGTGAGTGACTCCTTATAACAGTGGTTTCCAACCTAGGGGTCGCGGCATGTTTCAGCTGGGGTCGCAATTTTTAATTATGTTATAACTTTATACTTACTTTTTTAAGTGATTATATTGATTATAGGAGGCTACAAAATTTAAATATAAATGTTGTAAATGATAAAAACTGATAATGTTACTGCTTTGGTTGTTTTTGGTTATCCAACTCTGACAGTTGCTTGCCGACTTTGTTTACTGTATCAGTCTTGTTTATTGGTGAGTGACGCTGCTAGAATGGCTTCCAAATAATCCGCCGGGCTTGTTGAGTCTCTCTTGCGACATCTTAGTTGCATTTATATAGTCATTCCTAGTTAAATAATAAATTTATATAAATTAAAACAAGCAATGGTGGTCACTCGAGCTTAATCTTTTTATTTATTTATCAAGCACCGCGTCTTACTACCCGTTCAGACTATACGCTTAAGTACTAATTACACTAATGGATTAGAAATAAGAAAGTAGAATTTAGAGGAAGTGTATCCACATTTGCGTGGAGAGAAAGTGGAAAACCATTTAAGAAAAACACCCTAAATTCGCCCGAGTGAGATTCGAACCTTGATCTCCCCATCCTCGACAGTCTAGCTCAATACAAAATTAGCGTGTTAGCCAACTACGTCACCGCAGCCGGGTTTTAGCTAATGTCACTGTCGTTTGGTTTGGGTTTAGGTTTCGAATTTTGGCCGGTATACTGAGGGGAATTTTCCCAATCGGTATTCTGGACGGATAGTAAGATGCAATGCTAACGATTAATTAAAAAGCTAAGCTTTGAGGCTATATATAAAGGGGTCGTGATGGTCTCCTAGACAAAATTGGCTTCAAACCCTGCAAAAGTTTGAAAACGCCAACTTTAGACCATTTGATTCCCCAAGCGGGTACAAAGCTTAAGACCAAATGAATATATTCTCTCTTCCTTTCGTGATCCCATTTTACTAATCCCACATAGACTCTGCTTTATATACCTCATATAAGTATGTATTTTCGTTGATATCCGACCAATCTAATAAATCATCAATGTTGAGAGCTGTTAAACAATAGTAGTGACAGTTTGTTTTAAAAAAGTTCTTATAACGACGATTAGTCTATGGTTTTACTATATCATTAATATTATTTAATAAATATTTTTATTATGCTAGTTAACTTCGGTGGTCTTGGGGTGAGGTACTCGCCTCAAGACCCGATGTTCATAGGTTCAAACCTAGCCGGGGACAACGTATTTTTCTTGAGCGATACAAATCCGTAGCACAACTTCCTTCGGAGGTGAAGTAAAGTCATCAATCTATTGTCAGTTGTGGCATGTAAAGGGACCCTGAAAAGTGTGTGAAAATACCTTTCCAGGCAAAATGGGTAGGACCTTTTGGTCTCGCTCATAGAAATTCTCGTATTCTGAGTCAGTTAGTTAAGAAAGTGCACGTTAAATACCTCAAATAGAATACATCTTTTTCAAATGTGATCCCTGCACATAAAATTACTTGACGTCTGAATACGTGAAAGTAGATCAAGTAACTTTTATAGTTAAAATGAAAATTGCTAAACAGCTATAAATAACTTCTAGGCATAAATAGTCATTATTATGTGAAAGGTTTATGTGTCTGTTTTTGAAAACCAGATATTAAAAAAAAAATTATGACAAAGGTGCAGCTTCTCTTGAGTAAATAACCAAACGCCATTTGCTTGTGTGTGAAGATAAGATATCTCCCTGTAAGTAAAACTAATAAAATACATTAAACAAATAAGTGTTCCTTCAAAGAAGAACAAAAAAAAAAGAGGTTTCTTATCCCGGAAGTGAGGCATATCAACTGTTACAAATACACCGTCCAATCAACCCTGGACAGAGATATATTTACCTTTCTCGTTTCAGAGCTAGAGTTGCATCATTTGATCATCAAGTTGTCTAGTAGAGATTGACGGTACTGGAACCATTGGTCTGCTCGGGGTGACTAACCCGACACTAGGAAGATTCTCTCCTCCTCTGGTCTATTTCCATACACTTCACTTGTCATTGAAACGACGGATTTGTTTGGAAAGGGAGGCAAAAACAGTTGGAGATGCGTGGGGAGTGTTCCCATACAGGGGTGTTGCACGAAATTTATTTTGGGGGTTGAGGGGGGAACCAATGTTTTTCCCAACTCTAAGCATTTCGAAATTAGAAAAATTCCCGAGGGGCAAAGGAAATTACAAGGGCAATGTTGTAAACAGGGAAGGGGGGGAAGGAGGCTCCTAGAATAAAAAAATCAGTTTGATAATCAAGCTTTGAACCGAATTTTTAGGCAACTATATTTTTTAATTTATTTCAGTTTGCCTGCATCTAAGCTAGATATCCAATTTAGCTTAAATATATTTATTTATATTTGAAGATATTGTTCAAATAGTGTATTTTAGATTAAAAAATTTAACTGACTTTATTACAGTGGTTTCCAACATTTTATCTCTGCGGCCATCGCAACCCTTTGATAATTTAAAAGCATTCAAATCCTAGTTTTTAAGTTTCTTCACTGTGTATTACTACCAGCACGGACTATTTACTGTTAACTACATCAGTGGGATAGGTAAAATTTAGAGGAAATGTACCCTTATTTACTTGGAGGGATATTAAGATAAACTACTCCTGACCTTCACCAACAAACCAAATGAAAAGAACGTGACATTAAACCCGGATGTCCATTAATGCTTGTTTTAGTTATTATAAATTACTGTGACCACACACGAAGCACGCTGCGACCCCCAGGTTGGAAACCGTTGCTTTAATACTACACACTTGGAAGCAATATTTAACTAGTAAGTTCCCTGAGCTGTAGAACTCGCTCTTCACTTTATCAAAAAATTAGCAATTTGGCCATGTTTATTTAAAAACATTTTCAAATGTAAAATAAAGCAATAAAATATGAAATTTATCGATATTTCTACAGTATTTTAATACCTGTCTACCAATGGCCTGCTTCATAACCTTATGGAAGTTTCCCTAAAATGTTAATACTGGTACGTCAATAAACTATTCAAAACATATAGTAATTTAGCGCGTGAGGGTGAAGGGGCCTCCCCTGACATTTTCTTAAATAACTTATGGCAAATTCGAAATTAGAACTCTAGTCAACATAGTTATACGAAATTTCATGCAGATCGAACACCAACTAACGAATTTAAAAGTGTATCCTAAATTTTAAAATGTTAAAAGGTAAAATAAAACCTTATAATTTGTTTAATGTAGTTTACTTAATAAAATGAAAAATTATAAGAGTTGTAACAATGTAACACAGCCCTAATACTCCTTTTCCTTCATTGTTGCTTTGTCCCTAAATGGCTTTCATGAAAGCTTATTTTAATAAACAATTAAATAATATACATCAGTTCAATTCAAACTAGTAATGATACTTGCTAGAAAAATTAGAGTGTATTTCAGAAGTCAAAACAATAACACTAACCTCAATGTCCTCATTTCATCAGTCAGAGCTTTTGGTAAAAAAAAAAACCAATAAATTGTTGCGTAACATTCACTGCATTTATGCTATCAAAATTTAATAAAGCCCTAATTAAGGCATTGGCTGTACAACATATGATAATTTGAATCATAAAACTGTGACAATCTAGCAGCCACGAAAGTCACAACTAAAAACACTAAACCATGAATAAAACATGGATGACAATGCTGCCACTTCAAGCTTTGCCGGATGAGTGAAATTATGCTACTAGGCAGCTCATGTTGTTTGTTCCCTTACGATTTGTTTCCATACCGCATTCAGCATACACTCACTGGCCGTTGTCTCTGCCTACTGACAACGGCGCTACTTGACTACTAGACTACTTGATTAACTAAGCTTTCTACAATCTACTACAGAAGGAATCTCCTTTCAATGTTTCATGATGTTTGAGTTGGTATTTTTTGTAGAGTAGGGATCAACAGTTGGGAAATTTTAAATTTGTCTGTACAGGTCTGTGATTAAGGACTTTCATAATAGAAAGTAATGAGGAACAAAGTAAGCCTAAAATTTCCACACTCCAGATATCAAATCTAAAAAAATTTCCAACTTTCAAGCTTTTAACCAACATTAAGGGGGGGTGACACCCCCAAACCTCCCCCTGGTGCGACGCCCCTGTTCCCATAAGAAGAAGCACGATTGTATAGGGTGGGGCGGAAACAATTAGACGATTAGTAACTTTAAAATTAACCAATTTAATTGAAAAGTAACCCTCTTCGGTGGCCGCGTGGTCTAACGCGCTTCTCTTGAAGTAGACTAGACTGCCGATGACGGGGAGATTGAAGTTAGAGAGTAGGTCGGGTTTACTGAGGGTGGATTTTGCAAAATGGTTTTCCACTTTCCCTCCACACAAATTCAGCTACAGTTTCTCTGAATATAGCCTTCCTAATCCCTAAAACCAGTAGCATACTTTGTACATAAGCGTATTACCCGAATAGGAATTAAGACGTGGTTAAAAAAAAGTAAATATTCACTAGCTAAATAAAAACAAACTACATACTATAATTTTTAATTTTTTGAAGATAGAATCACTTTGGTGAGCTCCACCGCAAGTCAGACAAACCTCAGCAGGTTGTTCATCACTTTCCTCAGCATAGATCGTCTAATTGTTTCTGCCTCATCCTGTATCAGTAGATTTGCACTTTTATCATGCAACCGGTGCGGTTTGAGGGGGTTGCAGTACTGACAACCGAAAATGACCAAAATTATTATTTTCCGATATATTTAAACAAAATAACGATAGATTAGCTTATATAAATTTTTTATCACAGAAAAGAAGATAAACGGTTTAGTTTAGTTAAATTGCTCAATAAATACTTAAAACCCCTGAAGCAAGACAAATAGTTATTTTGTAAACTATGTTTTAAACATTTCAATATGTAAAGAGAGAAAGTGAGATATTATCCCGTAATTTTGAAAATATTTTTATAGACAACTTGAAAAGAGTAGTAAAGCCACTAATGCCAAACTAAATTACCAAATACCTACCGCACCCCTATGTATCAAGAAAACAATACAAAAATACATTCAAAGTATTTTTTGCGATGGAAAAAGCTACATCATAATTTTTTTTAAAAACTAGAAACTCGCTAGCCGCTATTAGATTACTTTATCCTCCAGACTCCCTTTGAAAAAAGTTAATATAGTATTAAAAAGCTAATTTGGCAACACTGATAGTACCACATATAATTTACTAGGGAAGACAGCGGTCAGTATGTTATAACCCTCAGATATATTCCATTCACGGTAGGAATTACTCTCTGAAAGGTCTTTTTTCCTACCAATATCCTACTATATAATAGCTTTCTGGTAGGGAAAAAGGCCTTTCAGAAAACAATTCCTACGGTGAACGGAATTTACGTAGCCTAACGAATGAAGTAGGCGTCTGATCACATGCTCAGCTTTTGTTTTTTAGCACCACGTCTAACTACCTGTTCAGGCTATGCGCATACTAATTATGTTAATGAGTTAAGGATGAGGAAGGTTGAATTTAAAGAAAGTGTATCCGCATTTTCATGGAGGGAAAGTGGAAAACAATTTTGAAAAACAACCTCAGTATACCCGACCGTGATGGAACCCCGATCTCCCCGTCTTCGGCAGTCTAATCTACTACGAGAGTGACATCATAGACTATGTGGCTACCCAAGTGGATGACCACATAATACTATACCTTTGGTCTATCCACAGATTTAAACATTTGGTATAGGTATACGGATGACAGAATTGATAGGAAATTTACCCTATTCGACTAGAGGGAGAGTGGGGAACCATTTAGAAAAAAGCACTCGGCACATCCGGCAACTGTACGAACCATGACAACTCCGTTAATGGCAAACCAAATAAAACTAAAGCCTTTGTCCTTGTGCCCACATAATAAATAAGTAAAAAATTATATAAAACATCTAATTTTATTGGAATTAGAAATCGTTCTAGAACCGATTTTGGCATAATAAAAATCCAATTTGGATGGATCGCAAAAGAGGGTGCAGTAAATTGATTGTAATTTGAGAGAAAGTACTATAACTACAAATTTACTACTCATGAATTTACGTTTTAATCGGCGAGTTTTAAAGATATAACGTTAAAATAAAAGCCAAACATTCTTAAATAATTCTAAAGATAGTCTTACACTGTCACAAAATTATTAGTTTTTATTGACGTAGTTTATTTGTAAATGTATTTTTTTTATAAATCATTTATAACTTAACTTATTGGCATGGTCAAGAAAATGGCCTGTAGGAATCTAACAACCAGAATGTAGATTATAAAAGTCTTTGGTAACATAATATGTCCATCTAGAATAAGAAACAAGGAAAATGAGTTTAAAAAAAAACAGGTAAATGTTTTCAAGGAGCAAATATTATGGTGAGTGTGTAAACTTGTCAGAGGAAGGGGGAAGCGTTATCAGTAGATAAACAAAAGAGGCATCGCAGGACGAGCTACTAATTTTCTTACCTTTATTTATATTCAGTACATTGGTGTCTAAGTGTGATAGTGCTTAGTCTGATAAGGTGCGGCAAACCGCAACACGCTTTGCAAAATAACTTCGCAATCTAAAAGCAGGCAATGTCATTAAAAATAGATTTTCACTAGTTGTAGTAAAATATCAATTATTTACATAGGTACATAGCGATGCATAGAATATGTTGGCTAAAAATGGTTAAATAGTTCTCGTCTGTCGATGAAGGTTTAATGTAAGTGTTTATTGTAAGTGCCAGAAAGTTATTTCTTTTTTAAAAAATCTAATTTATTTAAAACACACACATAACACTTGCATTTCATCGACTAGAATAAAAAAAGAATCTTTATGTAAACACGCATTTATTTTGGAACGGTACTTCTATTTTAATTTTATAGGATTCAGTAAAAGAGACGACCCATATGTTTTAGTTCCGACACAAGTTAAAAGTGTTCGGATTCTGTCTACTCTAAAAGATTGGAGATGCATTTCCTCTTGTTCGGTCGTCATCCAAGGAATCTTTTATTAGAAACACTTTGAGGATGACAGTAGTTTAGGTCCATTAACATGATCTACGGTTATGTTTTGCTTTTAACGTTTGAGAAAAATTATACAATCTATTGGACTTAATGACATGAGTTGTATTTTATGAGTTTAGGAAACGGCCTCGAGGGGTCAAAAATAGTACCCAACCTTTGGGAGATTCAAATTAGTTACACGCGACCGAAAAATACTTGTTAAATTAGGGTGTTAAATGTACTAGCCCACATCTCTATCAAAATAGCTACTTAGACATAATGTGATTTGTCTTACTGCAGCTTTTCATATATTAAAGATAATGTCAAACCATTCGTAGGTCCACTAGACCTTAAATCCGTATAGTGTTTTATTTAGCATCGCGTCTTACTACTCATTCGGTTCATATTCATACGTACTAATTGCACTAATGTATTAGAAACAAGGAAGGCTAAATTAATCTAAAGCGTAATGGGGTTGATTAGTAAAATACACCTACTCTTTACATTGGTTAGGTTAGGTTGGATTTGGTGCCGCCATATGAGGCTCTAAGACTACACACAATGGTACGCTTTTGATGCTCCTACCTTGTGCACTTCTGATAAACTACAAAACAGGTACACACATTCTGCCTGTAGGCTTTCAGTACGTAGCCCTACCTCTGCGCAACATTCATTCACCCGCATCGGTGGGCACGCGGTCTAAGACCAGTGGGGGTTTGAATCCCAGTTGGGTGTACTGAGGGTGTTTCTTCCTAAATTATTATCCCATTTCACTAGCAAGAAATAGTTGGTATATTTTCTCTAAAACTCTACTTACCTTACTTGGCCAAGATACCAGATCTACCCACTACCAAAGTAGTTTAGCTCCTTTCCCTGTGATCAAACCAGGGTCCACTGGACCGACTGTCGGGCTCCCTTCCCACTAAGCCATAGGGACGGTCGACTAGAAATGAACATTTTGCGGGAAATTTTGAATAGGAAAATTTTCCGCAGTGGCGGCTTGCAGTGGAAGGGTTAAATTGTAGAGGTGGCACCTAAAGCCTATTATACTTCAAAATATAGTGTGTTAGGTCACAAGTGGGTAATCATAAGGGGACATGGGGCTGGGGAAGGGGTTGCTAGGAAGCACGGAGAATAGAGGGGGATCCAAAAGATGGGCCAGCCTTAAAATTATTTTAATTAACTTATTGATGATAAAAAAAATGAACTATGACTTATGAACATAACGGGTCTACAAAAGCTCGCATTCATTTGTTTTTTTAGTAATTTTTTTACACCGCGTCTTACTAACCATTCGGGTTGTACACCTATTAAGGCCTACCAATTACTCTTGTGTTAGGGATAAGGAAGGTTGAATTTAGAAGAATTGCACCCGTGAACGTGGAAATCTGTTAGGAAAAACCACTCATTGCAACCAACTGGTATCGAACACCAATATCTCTATCATCGGCAGTCTAGTCTGTTGTGAGAGTAGCGCGTTATACCGTGCGGCCACTGAAGCACGTTTGATGATGTTTCTGGTGTTAACGCCCTAAGGAGAAATTAATCTTATTTATAAACGTTGACGTTTGGGATATCTGTATCTCGATTACATTATAGTTCCATTTAATCAGTTGAAATTATTTTACAGAAATAATAGTTGAAAATTTTCCGAATAAAAATAAAGATACATTTTTTTAAAACGGAAAATCAACATTTTCCGTCTCACATCTCTGCGGTTAACACATGTGGCGTGGCTGCTTTTCTCTCCAAGACCATTCAAAATTAATTTAGATGTGTTATTTTCCTTGTGACTAACACGTTTGATATTTTAAGTATGTAAATATATTTTTACAAAACTGTAAACTAACCCCCACCTCCAATCCCCAACAAAAAATGAATAAAGAAAACGCATCAATACTCCAATTGCAAGTTATTTTTCAAGCGCGTTGAGTTAAATGAACTGTTTGTTTTATTTCCCTCTGGTTATAAAGTCGTGTTGGGCTAATTGTTGAAACAATATGTATCACAACAGAATGAACAGGAGGATTGTAGGGAGGTGCGTTTAATAGTTTCTCGTAAAACTATTCTAGAACGGGCTTAATACTGTAGAGCAGAGCTTCCCAAACGTTTTAGAACACTTTTAGAATGACACATTTTCACGATCCACCTAGCTTTTAATAAATATGAGCGTATTTTTTAACTAAATTATTTTTTCTACCCTTTTTTTCTAATCCTTTTATTTAATATAATTTTACAAAATACTTAATTATTTCTCATAATGAATCATGTGTGAGTCGTGTGCAAAAGGTGCGCTTGTTTCCGGTTTCTGTTGATGATGACCTTGACGTCCACGTCGATGAGAGTAATTTTCAGGCGCAAGGAGTTGGACAGTTGCAGTTTGTTTCTAAATACTCTTATGATTCCTACCAACGCTAAAAATCCAACTTTAGAAAGATTCTATAGAAATAGTTGAATAAGGGGGTTGAACAGACAACCAGAACTGGATCTTTTTTTTTTTNCAAATAATTAGAAAATGTTATAAATTTTGTAAAAAAAATTCGTGATTCATCAAAAATTGATTTACGGCCCACAGTTTGGTAGCCACTGCTGTATGTAAAAATCATTATAGTAATTAATAATTAAAATAATTAAAACTTGTGTAAAATAACAGAAATAATTATTTAAAGTGAGGGTGAATTCGTAGTATTAACTAGATCTTTTGAGGGGGAAGGAAGGTAGGCTACAACCTGCGATGTCTTGTGGGGAAGTCCCCCAACGCATATGACAAGGGATTTTTTTTTTTAAACATTGAATACCTCTTGAAGATATTTTCATGTTTAAAACTTAATTGGGAAATTCGGAGGGGGGAATACAAGAATACATTATTAAAATATTGTTTAATTAGGACCCCCAAAACACCCGTCTAGCTACGACTCTGGGGAATACACTATTTTCTCCTCCAGTCTTCAAGAGTTCGTTCCCGCGAGGAACGTTCTATATGTAAGTTGTCGCGCCCACACAATCCACTACCATATAGCCGACAAACACCGTTACGTCTTATTGCCAACATAACAAGTCGTAATAACTCAAACGATCTCTCGGTGAAGTTACAGCCATGTCATGGAAGTATAACGATCGGAACAAATTGCAGTGTTTAGTAGGTGGTCCTTCGACGCAACAGGTGGACTTTCAACAACACCTCCTCCTTTATAACTTGGTTACTCTCTTATTACCCTTTAGTGTGGCTTTTATTACCTGTATATTGACGACTAAAACTATTTAGGCACATTAACTACTTCCGGGAGCTCGGGACATACAAAGACAAAGTATTACGATCTTGAATGTGTTTTGTTTTTTTATTGCTTAATAATCCCATCACTGTTTTTAGTGATATTCAAGGCTATTTTTACGAGAAACCTCTTTGGTGCAAAAATAGAGTGGTGCACGGGTGTAGTGTAGGCACCTACTTTTCGATTGATTTCACAATGCCCAACCTACCCAAATTTTAAGCTAAAGTTAATTAAAGTTACTTAAAAGTGAATAGTTTTATATAATTTATTATTTGTGTATATTTACTTTCTCTCTATCTTACAGGTAGAGAAAGTATGGTGATCGTCAAAAATTTCGAACTCGAGATTTTGATGAATCTTGACGTTTCATGACTTTCTGAATCCAAAAAAGTGGTTTTTGAATTTCCGTCTGTCTGTCTGTCTGTCTGTCTGTCTGTACCTCCAACTAGAGCCTAAACTATTTTACCGATTGAGCTGAAACTTGATATCTAGGGTTTTCATAGGGTTGCCCCGAGGGGTTTTTGGAATTGGATATCTACCCCTAAAATTAAGGGTAGTTTACTGAAGGGAAAAAAGAGAAAAAGTCGATTTTCTCAAAATCGGCTCTAACGATTTTGATTAAATTTCATTTATGAACATTAATAAATATTCCAAACAAAATGGCTACTCTCAATATTTCGGCAAAATGGCTTTAAGGGCTCCGGTCTGATGCGTAAATTAACATTTTTTATAATAGCTCCGAAACTATTTGAGATATGAAATTACTTAGCATTACAAATATGTATATATATTTATAATACAGATATTTTATCCGAAACATATTTTTATAAAATCAATAACTTTCAATCTATACGCAATTATATGAATTTTTTAACTTTTTGGACATTAAAGTTTAAGTATTGCGACCGTAAAAAAAAACTAACCTGAAATGTTGATGGATGTCGACGTCTCATGACCCCCCGAACCCTAAAAAATAGTCTTTGCAATGCCGTCTGTCTGTGTGTCTATAAAAACTTAAAATTAAGGGTAGTTTACTGAAGGGCGAAAAGAGAAAAATTTGGTTTTCTCAAAATCTGCTCAAACGATTTTGATTAAAATTCGTATCTAGGCGTTGATTAAGATTATAAATAAACTGGCTATTTTCATTTTCCTATGAAAATGATTTTTAGGGTACATTACAGAAGCGTTAATTTCCGTATCTCCACAACTATTGGAGAAACTAAACAACTTATCATTGCAAAATTGTAGGACTATTAGAAATAAAAAACTTTTATTTGACATATATTTTTATAAAAGCAGCAGTTTCTGAGATATTTGCAAATATATTAATACAATTTTGTGAGCTTTAGTTGTAAACATATACTACTTAAGTCTTAACGCAATAATTCTCCAATGCCATAGAGTAATTAAATATAAGTATCTAAAAAAGTATGTTATTTTTCCTTAAATCTCTTAGGAGAAATGTTTGCATAGCAATGATCTATCTCCATTTTAGACTCAATAGTCAATATTTACATTTTTTATTGGTCAAAATGTATAAATGAATAATTAAATATCAATGCGATGACTTGAAGATCTGCAACACCTTATAAAATGTTAAAATTTTAACCAGAAATCGAAATTTTAATACGAAGTGTTGACCCTTGTGGAAGACATTAAACTGTTTGAAATGCTCATAGGTGGACAAAGATGCGCCTCTTTTCTCATTGATTATATATCATTGTATATTATTTTATGCGTGTTCTATGTGGAGTGGTGATGATACAATGTACATTATTCCGTTCAGAAATCTTACGAGTTTATAGAAAGAGAGAGAAAGTCTGTGCGGTGCGCCGTACCATTTATTTTTCCTGAAGCATATTACGAGCCGTGTAAAAATCTATTTAATGAGAAAAAAATTCTAAATAACTTATAGAGCAAGCCAATCTTAGCAATTGCCGGTGGAGGGCTTACGAATCTCATCCCACAAATTTGAAAGTAGGACAACCCTTTAATCTAAAATAGGCATAATTGTCCGGCTTTCTAATTTGGGAAAGAATAAAATTTTAGCAACTTAATAAATAATAAGAGCGGCCTAAGAAGACCAGCTTATATATACAATATGCAAATGTATAATATGTTTATTGTTTATTATATATATATATACATATACACAGATTACAGGATGCTCGGATCTATATGTGGAAAGTAACTTGGGTGTGGATAGTTGACCTCAAAACTCAAAACCACACAAAAAGTCCTTATGAACACATGTCCTATGTTGGATGGTTCCCGAGATAGGGCCTTCCAAGCTTCTTCTGGAATTTTTAATAGCCCTACTTGGTACACCCCTGTTGAATCTCTTGTAAGTGACGTATCATTGCTGGTACACAGCTACACTAACAAGGGTGTATTAAATAAGGCGATTAACAATTCCAGGTGCGTATAACCCGAACGGTTAGTAAGACGCGGTGCTAGTAATAATAACAATTCCATCAGAAGCTTGGAGGGTCTTATCTCAGAGACCATCTAACATAGGACTTATGTTCATAAGGACTTTTTTTTGTGTGGTTTTGAAGTCTACTCCCAGTTACTTCCTATATAAATCAGAGCATCCTGTATATAAAATCTTATACTATACTCACTATATATCAAGGTGACACTGGTGCTATATGATATAGTTAGTCATAAGATGTCACCTGTGTCCTCTTTGAATATGGCAACTTTACTAGCATGCATACAATTTCAGAAACAATTTCCCACTCGAATGGAATGGGCTAGTTTAGCGTATGATACTCACCCATTCCATTCTGATCTAGGTAGGTGTCGTCTTGCATTTAGCGTAACACCGCACTTAAAACGCACTCAATCTGACTGTGAAACTGGACCAATAGGTCAGGATTTGGTTCGAGTACCAACTGAATGATCTTTTTTTTTCTCTAAAAAATGTTTTGCCCATCCTCTCTCTAAAATTCACCATAATTTTGTGTCCCATAAATTAGTGTGAGATTGCTCAAACGGTCAGTAATATGCTTAGTAATAATTAACTATTTCTTACTAGTCAAACACTTGTTTTATTACGGAAAATATGGAAAAATTCTCGTTCAATTTAGTGAGATCTGGACCCATTTCGGATCATTTAATACAATGGTCTTTTTTTAAATTTGTATTAGTAGTTAAATCATATTTTGATATCATTTTAAAAATTCAACAAAGAAATAGTTCTCACCCATCATTACTATTTTAATCGTGCTATTATTATTATTATGATTATTATTATTAATAATAATATTATTACAGCTATGCAGGTTTTTTCATCCACTGGGTGATTACTAATTAGTGTGCTCTGTCCCTCCTTGACTGGTAAAGCTGGAGTTCAAACCAAGGTACTTGACACTAGGCAACTGGCACTGCAGTCTTCTCTGTTTTGGCAAAACTTTATTGGGAAATCGCGATTCATTTGGATGCATAATTTGGTTTTCATTCTGAAAGTCTGGTCGACTTATCCCCCAGTACGGAGTGAGTGTATATTCCTTGTCATAAATTGACAGCCGGATCTATTTTAAACTTCTTCTGCTGTTATGACGTACATCTCACTTCCAAGGTTAAGCCTTCACAAAAAATTTTCATCGAGCTCTGATTTGTCGGAATCCCATAATCCCCACCGGACAATACTTTTTTATTTTCCACGCTGTTTTTTTTTCAAGCGGGGGTAATCAAAATGTTTTTGGTCATATTGTCCACCGAGGTGTTACAACCAGCAGGGGTGCTGCACGAAAAATATATTTTTTAGGGGGAGGGTGAACCAATGTTTTTCCCAACTCTAAGCATTTAGAAATTAGAAAAATTACCAAGTTGCAAGCAAAGGAGAGGTACAAGAAGGGCAATGTTGAAAACGGGGGAGGGGGGTAGGAGGCTCCCAGAATTTTATTTAAATTTGGAGTTATAATAAAGCCTTGAACCGAGCTTTTAGTCAGCTGTATTTTTAAATTTATTTGTTCATACTGGATTTTTAAAGCTACAAGGCTTTTTCAGTGCATAAGGAAATAAATTGAAATATTATTTATTTCAGTTTACCTGCATCTGAGCTAAATTAATATCCAATTGATCTTAAATATATTTATTTAGATTTGCAGATATTGTTCAAATCGTGTATTTTAGATTAAAAAATTTAACTGACTTAATTACAGCGGTTTCCAAAATTTTGTAGTTTATGACCAAAGCGTTCAAATCCTAGTTTATAAGTTTTTTCACTGTGTATTACTACCAGCCCGGACTATCTACAGCTAACTTCACCAGTGGGATGGGTAAAATTGAAAGGAAATGTACCCTTATTTGCATGGAGGGATATTAGGATAAACTACCCCTGACCAGAATTAAAATCCTTACTTCCCCTTCACCAACAAATCAAACCAAAAGAGCGTGACATTAAACCCGAATGTCCAATAATGCTTGCTTTAATTATTATAAATAGCTTATAATAATGATTATATTCTACTAATATGTAGTAAAAGAAAATCAAAACGCCCGGGGTTAGGGGATGATTTTATATTATGTTTGAGCATTAAAAGGCTGCCACAATAAACCAAGTCAGCAAGAAGCTATCATAATGGAATAGCCAAAAGGAATCTAAGCAGTAACTTGGTCTTTTTAGCACTTTAACAAACTACATTTCTATTAGAATTACGCATATATTGATTAAAATCCTTGAAAAAGTAAATGTAAAGCTAAAATTTATATATTGTGACCCCACCCAAAAACACGCTGCGAAACCCAGGTTGGAAACCGCTGCTTTATTATAACACACTTGGAAGCAATATTTAACCAGTTATCGCCCTGAGATGTAAAACTCACTCGTCATTTTATCAAAAAATTAGCAATTTGGCCATGTTTATTTAAAAACATTTTCAACTGAAAAATAAAGCAATAAAAAATGGAGTTTATTGATATTGTAAAAAAAAGTAACACCTTTGTTCACCTAAGAGCAAAATAATCAACTTCCAATTTCATAGGCCTCAATTTAAAAATATATTAGCCAATTAGCAATTGATTTTTAAAATATATTTCAAATACAAAATATGTTTTATCTCTAATATTACTATAACTTTACAATGATACTTTATTTCGTATCGCAAATAGTTGTGGAGATGTGATCGAAATTGGATATTTTTGCGTATGTAAAGTACCCTCGGAAATATTTCAGTGGGGAAATGAGAACTGCCATTTAGTTTGTAGTGATCTAGTGATAAACAGTGGCTATATACGATTTAAAGTCAAAATAGTTAAAGCGGATTTTGATAAAATCGATTTTGCTCTTTTTGCCCTTAAGTAAACAACTCTTAATTTTAGGGTTGGATATTTCATTCCAAAAATTCCTCGAATAAAGCTTATGAGAACCCAAAATACCAAGTTTTACTAGCCCGATCAGTAAAATGGCATCGCAAAAACCACTCTTCAGGGTTCAGTGGGTCATGAAACCTCAATATACATCAAAATGTCGAATTTGATTTCTTTGACGATCACAATACTTTCTGTACTCTAGGGGTCGAGATAAAGTAAAAATATTACGATTGTTTTTTTAAATATAGAAATCTCAATAGCTGCTATTTTAATTGATTCTGTAAAAAAGTTAGATCTAGTGGGATAAAAGCTAAGCTGGCAATCCCGGTGTCAGCAGCACCGCGGATGGATATGCTCTGAGAGACGCTCTTCTCCACACAACACGGCTAGTAGTACTCCGACAATACTGGCCGTGTGCCAAACGAGTGTAGCACAAACTATCAGGAAGGATGAAATTTCTTAGACTGATGGCTTGTTTTACAAAATATACAGTTCCCGTCTTCGTTTGTCGTCGAAACACCAGTTCTTAATTTGTTGGGTGTCTGGTTGAACTATGAATACATTATCCCACCGTCTCTCCCTACTAAAGTAAAATACGATAGCACGATAGCACTTTTTATTTTTTATCACCGCGTCTTACCACCACATAACATGCTATTAGCAAGAGTTATGGTAAGCTTATTTTTGATATGTCTGATTTATCGATTATGATAATACATCTTCCGGATAGTTAATTTCAACAGATTTTGACCAAACTGTGCATATGCAAACACACAAACAGCCCCTTTAGACTCATTAGCATGGATACATTGATTCTGTAGACCTTAAGGGGGCCGCCTCGGTAAGCGAGAAATTTCCGTGCAGACGTTCAGAACTAACGCAATATTTAACTATACGATGCGTTATTTCAAAATATGATTCACGCCAAAATAGATTCGAAAGATTCCAACAAGGCTCTTTTTTCCTTAACAACCATATATTTTGAGTTTTACTAATAGAAAAATAATGTGTAAAAATGTGACATTAGCTCATTTTCAACTAATTTTTAAGCATATTTGCAGAGCTATGAGACCAGGCTTGATTTTAAAAGGCTATAGATGTGTTCTTCCTCTAACAACTACAGTAGTTTTTTGATTGGCTCACAACATAAAATTTTAAGATATTTGAGAACTAACAGTGAGCTTACCGCTTTACCTTGAGGCAAGAAATGGCGTAATATTCTTTCCTCACTTTCTTATTGACACGAGAAAGGGAGGTTGTAGGAGAAGGGCGGCTGCCTTAATTTCATAGGGATAAGGTTGCCTATTTGTCAAAAACATCTGAATACTTGTTGGACGTTTAAAATGCATCATAAGTTTTCAAATTACGCTTATAAAAATTGCAAGACTTATAAAAAGAGCAACAGATCCATCAATCAAATTTTTAAACCATAGTATTGTATAGTTTTTGAAAATTCATAAGTATGCCTGAAATTTGGAAGTAAAAAAACTTCGATTTCATTAAGGCTTACTACGTAGCTAGTCGTCTTTCAGGACATCATATTTTTTGGCTACATACTTCTTTCATTTATTTAGATCAAAATTTCTCTGTTCAAATTGGCCTAAATTTTCAAAACCGATCTTAATTGTCAGTTAGTTAGATTGATCCGGACGGGTATTACGGTGGGGATGTAGGGAGACGCGAGAAAAGACAAATGCTATTGCAGTATTTATATAAAAACATTTTTGGTCAAAATAAATAAAACATTGCTTCAGTATAATCATTGATTTTAATTTTATTTAAATGGTGGCCAACAGTTAGTTGAATATTTGTCATGAGCATAGCGGAATTGGGTCATAAACTTTTTAAATGAAGAGAAAAAGTTGACATTAAATTAAAGGACACCCATGACATGTATTCAAGAACCGTTGATATCACCAAAAAAGAAAATTAACTCTTCATATTTACTGGAGAAATATTTGATTTCTTTTGATATAAAAACTTCATAAATACTGTCCTTGACAAATGTTCCCTCTACTCTCGCCTAGGACAGACAGGCTATATCATCGAGACCTTTCTCATTCCCTCTCCGCGCAGTTGGGGGAACATTTCCTCTACCCTCCTCATCTCAACCCAAAAAGATTAAGCCCAAAGATAACCCTTGTGTTAAAACTTTCGGATTAGAAATATAAAAAAAAGTAACATTTTGTGAGATAATTTGTTGTATACAAGAGAGTCTGGCAGCTGGCCTATGTGGGTCAGGGTGCGCGGCGTTGTTTAGTTTCAAACGGGCGCAGAAGGAAGAGGACCCTCGAGACTCCTCCACTGAGAGAGAGAGAGAGATATCACATTTCCCGCACAACACTTGAGGGTTCAACCTTGTTCTTGAGGGGTTTTTATTACTCATGTGATTAACATACCTGGAACCCGCTTCGGTGGCCACATAGTGTAAGACGTAACTCTCGCGATAGACTAGACTGAAGACGACAGGGAGATCGGGGTTCAAATCCCGGTCGGGTTCACTGAGGGTAGTTTTTCAGAAATGGAATGTCAGGCTCCCTTTGCGCAAATGCGGTTATACTTTCTCTACTATAACCCTCCTAATCCTTAAAAACCATTAACGTAATTAGTACGTAAGCGTATAGTCTGAACAGGCAGTCAGTCACCGTCCTAAAAAAAAAGGCTAGAAAATATGAGTATGCTTGCATTGATTATTTGAATTCTCAATATTAATTAAATGTAGTGAATTACTATAATTAGTTCACCGTAATTGATTTGCCAAAAGGGATAGTGGCAGATCATATTGTTTGGTATTGAAAGTGGATTAAATAGATTTTGTAAGTGTTAGCTATCCTCCTTATCGTGATTCCACTATAGATCTCTGCGCCTTAGACGACACAAGGCTTCTGGAATATAACAGGACACCACCGGTCATATGTGTATGTAGACTGCATCATCGTGTCACCTCACACGAGCTGCAATGCATGACAGGGTATGTGCAACATGTCACACGCACGCATTATAACACTGTTAACCATGTGTATGTGTAGACTGCACTACGTTTCAGCTCACACGAGCTGCACTGCCTGGCATTATGTCAGACAAACCCCTCACAATATTCTTGACCATGTGTGTTTGTAGACTGCAATACATTTCACCTCACTTGAGCTGGACTGCATGGCAACATGTCAGACAAACCCATCACAATATTCTTGACCATGTGTGTTTGTAGACTGCACTACGTTTCAGCTCACACGAGCTGCACTGCCTGGCATCATGTCAGACAAACCCATCACAATATTCTTGACCATGTGTGTTTGTAGACTGCACTACGTTTCAGCTCACACGAGCTGCACTGCCTGGCATCATGTCAGACAAACCCATCACAATATTCTTGACCATGTGTGTTTGTAGACTGCACTACGTTTCAGCTCACATTGAGCTGCACTGCATGACAACATGTCAGACAAATGCATCATAACACTGCTGAGTGCTGATCATGTGTGTTTGTAGATTGCACTACGTTTCAACTCACACGATCTGTACTTTGTGACAGTCACCGCAACATATCGGCTGCAAAGATCATAACACTGTTGGTCGAATGTGTGCATCAATCTATCGACAAGTAGTCTCACATATATGCCAGAAACATTCAACAGATATACAATATTTGCTTAGCTTTTCTTCTTATTCTAGAGTTTCCAAGAGGTCTTACAGCTTTTTTTTTCTTCAAAATTGTATGTATATGTAAAACCCTTTTTGTTTTAGCGCCACGTTTTACTTCCCGTTCGGGTTATCCACCTCAAAACAATATTGATATTGACAAGCGGAGAAGTTGATTTCTTCCAAAACTAAGAAGCAGGGCCGAATTTAGAGCTGTGGAGGCCCAATGTGTAAGAAATTGGAGGCTCAACCCAACATTAAACCCTCCCCCCCCCCTTTTAAAAGTTTCAACATTGTAATTTTTACTTTATCATCAAAAGAGAAAGTATTTTAATCGTGAAAATTATCGCCCTCAAGATTATGATGAATCTTTACATTTTATGTGGCCCCTCACCCCCCAAAAAAATATTCTAAAATTCTGTCTGTCCTTGGCCACAAGTCTGAATTAGTTGGATGGATTTTGTTAAAACTTGATATCTAACTGTTATGTGGCTATATCTCAGGATTTTTTAAAATGTTATTTTAAGTATAGTTCACTGATTAGTGATTTTTGATGATGAAAATTATTTTGAAAATAGCTCTTAAGATTTTGCATAAAATACATATTTGAGAAGTGTTTAACACGACAAATAATACTTTTTTTTTTAAACAAAAAATCATTTACGGTTAGTTTACTGGTGACGAATTTGTTTTTTAATTTGAAATATTTTAAAAATGGCTTCAACAATTTGGCTCAAAACGAGTATCTGAAAATTTACAATATACATTATTTTATATATTTAGTTTTCTTCAAATAAATCATTCTATAATAGTTTGATGATCACTGAATTTTGAAAAATTTGAATTTTTTTAAAACACTATTAATTTTGTTCAAAATAATAACTTATAATTATATTTATAAAATAAATTAATTTAAACGTCGCTTACCTACGATAAATTTTAGAAAATTATAAATTTCTAGAAAATGACCTTGGAGATTTGGTTCAAATTGGGTAACAGAGAAATTGTAATACATGATAAATGATACAGGAATATGTTTTTATTTTTTTTAAAATAATATCAGGTTAGTTTATAAATAACTGATTTTTTGAGGCTCTTGTGTTTGTGAAGGCCCTAAGGTGTTAAAACCCTGTCACCCTCAGCCCCTTTAAATCCGGGCCTGCTAAGTGGACAGGCTGAGACGAATGGCTTTGAAATATTTTAGCCAACATTTACTTGGAAACGGAATAAGAAATCAAATAGTTGAAATCAGCTAGTCAAGTAAAGTGTGTTTAGTTTGTAACCTGCTTAAAGACGTCAAATGGAGGCATGGTGGATCACGAGTGCTGAAGTGACGTCCCAATAAGTTTAATTAGTTAAATTTTTAATGACAATAGTAAAAACAAATTATCATAGTTCTTGACGAAATGTCATGACCTTCTATAAGCCTTTATTTTCCTCTCTCACGGATTTGTTTATTCTACCACTGAAGTTTTATTAAAATTTTGAACGATCGTTTGTACCTAACAAAATGCTGGACATTTTAATCTCTTTCTTATGAATAGCTCGATGGGGTACGTTGGCTGGGTTATGGTCCTTAAATGGCTACATAACTCATGAAAGTTTGGGAAACAATGTCTTAGAGGAAGTTTGCCTTCGTTCAGGAGCTCTTACTATCCCTTACGGACTATCCGTATATTTACACTCAGGGAATATATTATTATTATTATTATTAGCACCGCGTCTTACTACCCGTTCGGGTTGTATGCACTTACGCTAATGTGTAATGGTAGGGTGATTGTGAGATGAAATGGAGGACCTACAGTTTAACGTGGAATCCGAACCACGGTGGAGGCCTGGCATTCCACACATTCACAAGTTGTGATTAATACACGTCTTGTCAGAGGTGAAGAAAGGGTTTGGCAATCAGATAAATATGTGCCGGGACCGAGGATTGAACCCCGGACCCTCAGCACAGAAGTCTGGCACCTTACCCCTAGACCACCAGGTCACCTCTCAAGGAATATAAATAAGTAAGGTAGAATTTAGATGAAATGTACCCTCATTTTCATAGAAGAAGAGTGTTAGAACATTAGGGTATAAAACACCATAGTTCGTAGGGCTAAGATTCGAAACTTAAACCTCCCCGATATTGTTCAGAATTATTTTTCTATTTTTTGTATTCATTTTATTATTTTATATAATTTATAAGTTATCAATTTACTTCCTTTTTAATTTAAATTATTTTTGTTAGGTTGGGACCTGTGCTAAATTAAGTTTTATCACGACCTTTTGACCAGTTCACGAAGGTTTTGGCCCGATGATAGAAGTTTGTAAGCAATGCAGATTCACTTCCTTTTTCCCCTCGTTTCCGCACGCCATGCAGCCTCTCTCAATTGTTTCGATAAACTCCACTCTAATAACATTTCTTAATAATCATGTGTGTGAATCAAATAACAGTGTTGGCGTGACATAGCTAATTTGTCCAGCTCATCATTCCATGACAGCCTCAAGTAGACCTACTGGGACAACTAGTTAATCAGTTCAAGATAAAAGTCACGTATTTTAATCTCGCAAAATTAAATATTTCTCCTTCCTTCAACAAATATCAGACCTCGTTCCCCGCCAGCGACGGGAGAGTTAGGATGCGACCGCACCTTAAAAGACACCGCGAGACTGGAACTATCCGTGTCTTGTTCCTCAGAAGCGATGTCTCGCCGGAGGCTCGTGCTAGCTGTGTTCTTGACGAACTTGGGACGCTCTGGAGTCTATTTAGGGCGGCGAGGGTTTCACACACCGCGGTGCAACACTGTGTGCTACTGAAATAACTATTGGAGGGGCCTTTCTTTCTCCCTGTCACAGTGGGCTCAGACCATCCTATACTACTAGCCTCTCCGTTGTCTATTTACACTTTCCAGGTCGCGGGGATGGAGTGAGTGGTCTTTCGACACGCGGAGAGCAGAGCGATCGGGATGTGAAACTTTCTCTACTCTCTCATTTACAAGCGCATGCGTGCGTGTGTTCACGCACGTGTTCCTGTTGGCAAGGCTGTATATTAAACAATGATTTTTTTTTTTGGGTGGGGGACAATTTCTGAGTACAGGACTACTCGATACGTTGTCCACGTCTTACTACCCAACCCGGCAACCCAAGAGTAGGGTAATGGACGAGTAGGATGAAATTGGGAGGGAGTACTCTCGAACTATCAGGTGAGGAGTGTGTGAAATCAGTTAAGGAATTCACCCCCCGAGATTAGGCTAAAAACCCCGACCTCTTCATAGCCAGAAAACCCGGCAGTAAAAGGGTGACATTTTTTAATCACATGAGCAATGGTGAGGGTAAAAAAGTACACTCCTTACAACCTGAACAAATAGTAAGACGTAATGGTAGAAAAAAAGTACACTACTTATAAGAATTCTCCTTCATCCCCTAACCTGAAGAAGTGGTTTTAAACTGTAACACGCGTACCCCAGAGGGTAAGGGGCGTATTTTTTTAGTTGTACGCGACAATAATTTAGTAATGGTGGCTTTTTTTTATTTGGTCCAAGATTAACTAATTTGAACCTAATTTTAAACTAAAACTATGTTCTTTGAAACCAGGTCAGATTCTTTATTAATTATTTCTTATGTGTTGAGAAATTTAAAAAAACGTCTTTGACAGCGGCTAAATCGTAGCATGTTTCTTTATTCAGCCGCTCAGCGAGTGTTGACTCATATTATTATTATTATTATTATTATTATTATTATTATTATTGTTATTATTTAGCACCACGTCTTACTACCCGTTCGGGTTATACGCTTAAGTACTAATTACACTAATGGATTAGGAATTGGGAAGGTTGAATTTAGAGGAAGTGAACCCGCATTTGTGTGGAGGGAGAGTGGAAAACCATTTAGAAAAAACCACCCCCAGTTCACCCAACCGAGATTCGAACCTCAATCTCCCCGTCCTCGGTGGTCTGGCTCAACACAACTGGCGCGTTAGCCAACTACACCACCGAGGCGGGTGTTGACTCATAGCTACCCGCCTCGGTGGTCACGTGGACCAAGGTGTCAAGTGTTTCCGGTCTGGTTTACGGGTGGTGGGTAGGTCAGCGGTTGAGCACCAGCAGGTCATAAAGAGGGTAAGGTTTGTAATAAAATGTTCCACACTCCACTTTTACACAAATATGGGTACATTTCTTCATCCTCATTCCAATAGATTGATTAAATGTGGATAACCCGGACGGTTAGTAAGACGTGGAGGAATGTAATTCTAGTTTTACAACATTAAAATACTCAGACTCTCGCTAATTCAAGGTATCATGTGGTTAAAGGTAGATAGATATGTCCGTTGCACGTGCTTTTATAGAAGATTAACGATGCGTGGCTACGTGGAAAAACAATGACCATAAAAATAAGATAAATGGTAAGACATAATCGCACACACTCTCTCATATTGTGTATTATAACTTCGAAGAAAATGTTCAAAAATAGGTTTTCAGTAAACTACCATTAATTAGGTTTTCCTCATAAGATCAAAACATTATTTTTTTTAATCGAAGTCGAAATAAACATACTTTATAAATACATTTTAAACAAAATTGTTCTAATATTTTCAACAAATTTCAAATTTTCAAAAGTAATAATTTTGCTGTAACTACCCTAAAATTACTTGTAATTTACAAAAAAAAGAGAGACTTATTCTTATGTATCATGAAAAACTACTCCCAGATACCCATTTTGATTTCAATTTTCAAGACTAATTTCAAAAAATTTAAAATATCCATGATTTGTCGTAGTTAAACTACCCAATTAAATTAATTTATTTTATAAAAATAAAGATATATTATTGATCATTGAATAGTCCCCCGATACCAGTTTAGAACAAAAACGTTAGAGATTTTTTAAATCGAATTTTACAAACATAAGTCATCGGTAAGCTACCCTTAAACGAATCTCCCCCAAAATACAGTACACGGTTTTATTTTTAATTTCAGTATATCCCCAAATATACATTTTAAGCAAAATTGTAAGAATTATTTTGAAAATTTTCGAATTTTCAAAAACACTCACCTTCAAACTATATCTTAACGAGTTTTTTTATCCAAAAACCAAGTAGCCTATATACAGTGTTATTTGGGAGGTCAACCGCTCTCTAAAGAGCAATGATTATTTTTTTAAATCGTTAAATCCATATTTTATGAAAAATTTTGAATTAAAAATGAAATAACTCATCAGTAAATTAGGTACCCTTGATTTGATTGCTAAGGCGAAAATAAAAAAATATCAAATGTGAGACAAAGGCATCAAAACAGTTTTGGATCCATGGCCTGAGATAGAAAACATGTAGACAAACAGAACTATAATCTCGAGTAAAAAAAGTCAGGATTTAATACTTTCACTTAATATGATAAAGTAAAAATCAAATTAAAAACTAGCAGTTATCAGCAAACTATTATTAAATTAATGTTTACGTGAAAAACAAATAAATACAATCATTCATAATCTAAAATAATTACTGGACCGTTTACCGATTTTAAACTAAATCCTTGAAGCCATTTTAAAAATGGTTCAAAATTTTTAAAAAATCCGTTATCAACACTAAAAACTAGTATACAATGTTACCAGTAATGTCAAACACTCGCAAGATACCTATTTGGAACCAACTCGTTAAAGCCATTCTTAAATTATTTTTTAAGTTTTTGAAAAATAAATTGTCAGTAAACTACCCATAAACGGGGTTTTATCTGAAAAACAAGTACAAAATGTTATTTGTTATAGCACACAATCCCCAGCCACGATCTTCTCAGGTGATTGGTTGCTTTGCATACGAGAAAACAGCTGTTCACAAAATCACGCGTAAAAAATAAACCATTTTTGGAAATGAACCATTTTTGGAAATGAACCATCTAATGGGAATGAATAGCATTAATTATTGGGTACACCAACCTGATTTGCTAAATTTCCCCAAATAATTCCCAATTTCCAAATAATATGAACTCAAATGGTGTATTTATACAACGTTTGTAAAAAGAAGAATATTTCTAAACTGAATTTTGGTTCAACAAAAGATTCGTGGGCCGCACAGAGTCAAAGATCGGACAAGTTAGTTGCTCTACTGTATTGCTTTGCGATTCTTAGATTTTTCCTGCGTGTTTAGTTATTTCTGTGTAGCACCGGTCGTGAAAAAGTTAAACGCGTCCCATAACGATGCACCGATACTGTAAATCACCAACACCAACTCCACTTGTGACTTCTTGATGAATCTGATTGTATGGTCTAAAATAAACACGGGTCACTTCAGCTTTCTAAATGAAGTGGTAACTGACATATTATATGTTCACCGACACAAATACTGATGTGAATGTTAAAACGCATACATTTCCTGTTATCCTGATAATTCCTCATTTGATTGAGCTTGTTTTAGTTGAGAATTCACACACTGAACGAAGTGATTTTAGACAGTGGTGAAATACTACAATAATTTCTTTTACGTCTTAACAATTGATTTAATGTTAGCTTCTATTGACAATCAAAACAAATAGTCACACAATATGAATTGTAACAACTTTTGACTCATTTGTAACCATGATGCCAATAGATAAAATAAAGGAACATTTAACTAACCAACCCACGTGTCACCTTTAAATAACTATACCAACAACAAATAATTAATTTATATATATACACAAAACCTTTATATATGTATAGCTTATAAAAGTTGTGTATGGGTAGTTAAATACCTAAAATAAGATTTTATTTTATTCTATTTTATTTCGATGGATAAAATAATCCCAATCCTTGATAGCACCACAAATTAGAGTTAATAAAATAAGTTCAAAATAATTAATAAATCACCAAGTAATTTTTTTAGCGCCACCTCTTACTACCTGTTCAGGTTTCACACATATGTACTAATTAGGCTAATGATCGAGGAATCAGAAAGGTTAAATTTTAGAGGTGTACCCACATTTGCGTGGAGGTAGAGTGGAAAACCATTTAGGAAAAATCTCAGTACTCCTGACCGGGATTTGAAACCCGATCACCCTGTCACTGGCAATGTAGACTATTGTGAGAGTGGTGCCTTAGAACATGGGGCCACTGAAGCTGGTTTTCAAGTAATATTAATTTAATTAATACCACAATATACAGTTTGTAAATAATGGTTGAGATTTGGATTTGCTCTACCCTATTCAGTTGTTACATGGTGGTAAATAAAACAACAATTAATATCCCTTTGAGAAATTTCATTAGATGTTAAAGCAAATTTTTAGAAGTTAGAAACTCTTTTTTATGACTACATATTCTTCAAACTACAGTTAAAATGTTTTAATGCCAAATGTTTTAAGATCAAACAACCCCAGTAAACTTCAACCTTTTTCAACTCACGGCACACTGAACAAGGCACTAAAACTGTCAAGACACACGATCAGTTTGCTAAGGGAGATATTCACAGAAAAAACAGTTTTGTAGAGGCTACAAAAAATAATGGGACTAAAAAATGATTTTGTTATAATCAAACTGATTTTGTTGTCAATATTAAATTTGTTGTAACCTGTAAAAAATTGTTTTTTCTGTGTTGTATCAGTGAAAAAAAAAAGTAACTTATTAAGATGGTGTTTAAAAGTCAAATAACTAAAATTCTAATAATTTTGCTATTTAAAAAAAATGTTATCCATGAATTTAAAAAAAATTATACTTCTCAATATTTTTTTCTCACTTCTCTTTGCTATTCCTCCAAACTCTAGTGGCACACTTGCTGACCCTTCATGACACAGCCGCGGCACACCTGCCGACCCTTCGTGACACAGCCGCGGCACACCTGCTGATCCTTCGTGACACAGCCGCGGCACACCTGCTGATCCTTCGTGGCACAGCCGTGGAACACCAAATGAAAAACGTTGCATTACCCGCATCGATGGTCGAATGTTTTAACACGTCACTCTGTAATTGGACTGGATTTCCAATGGCGTGGATATCAGAGTTTAAACCTTGTTCGGGTGTATTGAGGGTGGTTTTCCTCAATGGTCTCCCCTTTCTCCCTTTGCGTGAATGCTGGTATATTTTATCTAAATTATACTTTGCTCGTCCCTATCCTAAAATTGTAAAAATGCCGATAACTCAAATGGGCATAGTAAGACACGGTAAAAAATAAAATAATTACATATTATCAACATGTTTAATTGCATGGGTAATGTTATCTGTCTTGTGATGCAGCAAATGGTTTTACCATTTTAACAACAGCAATTATTGTGACTAACATAATTAAGTATTTAAAACATGAAGAAGTCAGATTATTTCTCTAATTGTATATAAGTTTAGTACAAATAAATTGATCTCATATATATATATATATATTTTAAATAATCTCTGTGGTCTAGTGGTCAGAGCTCCTGGCAATAGATCTAGAGGCCCTAGGTTCGATCCCCAGCAATTCCAAAATTAATCTGTAAAGCAGTGTGTCTGGAACGGAGCCTGGCGAGGACAAATGGGGAACTAATTGAATGAAAACTAGGATTAACGGCCAAAGGGTATGTTGTGCTGACCACATGACACCCTCTATCCGCAAATGTTGGCACTATCATCGCCAACGGTGGTGGCCGCTTGTTCGGTACAGCTCGCTTGTGGTAAAGGTAGAAAATATAATTTCTTTAGCCTTTTTTTTCCGTGGTCTTCTGGCTGGGAAGATAAATAAAATAAAATAATTTGATTTACCTACTATATGACTTTATTCCTCACAAAAATATAGTAAAATGTAAACATTCAAAGTTTTATTTCGTGTGATAAACTATTAAAGAGCTAATGAAAGACATTACCCGTTCGTTTTCCTCCAAACTTTTCAATGATTGCCCCCCCTTTGCCTAGATGCCTTTAGCGCAAAGGAGGACAAGGACTCCTAAACTGTAAAAGATTCAAGAAAAATATAGGGAATTTCAAAATAAAAGTTCAAAAAGTTATGGTAGAAATTCACTCCATGTGTTTTATTGATAATCATAATTAAAAAAGCGCACGATGACTGCTACACCCAACTTTTTTTTCCAGAGGTTATTAGCTAAGGTCGAAACTTATAAACTAAAAAAGTTAAACAAAAAAAAAATATTCTAAGAAGTGTAAATGTTGTAAAACAAGAAGTAGTAGAATACGCAGTCAGGTGTTGCGTAGGAAAAATGTTATTGATGATGGATATATGAGAGTAGTGTTTTTAATAAAGCTACTAAACATGGTAGAAAGAACAGTAGCTAGCTGTTAATTTTTTTTTTTACCAAAACTACTTTCACACGTCTTTAGAACGTCGAATCATGGAATATGTAGATGTTATTTTGTATGTATAGTATCCATACCTATAAATAACACTAATCGTATAATAGTAAATATTAGGGTGTGTGAAGCATCAACTTGTCAAAGTCAAAAGCCAAATCTCCTTCGCTTCAACTTTGCTTCTCATGTTTCAAGCTTAGCTTCGACTTTGCTTCTCATGTTTCAAGCTTCGCTTTGACTTTGCTTCTCATGTTTCAAGATTTACTTCGACTTTGCTTCTCATGTTTCAAGCTTCGCTTTGACTTTGCTTCTCATGTTTCAAGATTTACTTCGACTTTGCTTCTCATGTTTCAAGCTTCGCTTTGACTTTGCTTCTCATGTTTCAAGATTTACTTTGACTTTGCTTCTCATGTTTCAAGCTTCGCTTTGACTTTGCTTACAAGATTTACATTGACTTTGATTCTCATGTTTCAAGTTTCGCCTCGATTTTGCTTCTCATGTTTCAATGTTTACTTTGACTTTGCTTCTCATGTTTCAAGATTCGCTCCGACTTTGCTTCTCATGTTTCAATGTATACTTTGACTTTGCTTCTCATGTTTCAAGCTTTGCTTCAACTTTTCTTTGCCTGTTTCAATCTTTGTTACGCATTTAAAAAGGGAATTTTGCATATCCTATAGAGTATTATACAAAATAATGTTGATGATTAGTCAAACTCTCTTCCTACCATGTTTCTACTGTAGCTGAATGATTCAACGGACGTGGGATTTCCTCACGTACACATGGTAAAGGGGAAACGGGCTGGTCCAGTCATCCCAGGTGCTGAAAACTGATCATTACGTTAAAAAAAAGTTTAGACTACTAGATTTAAAATATTGATCTATTTCGAAATAACTAGATTGGAAGGAAATATTATGTTGTAATTTTTGGTCGATTTCTACAAATAAGTTAACCTTCTGAGAAACTTTTTATAAAGAATAAATTAAAATATGATCTTACTAAATGATTTATGAATAAACTCCACTTCCAGTTAATGCGATGACGTTATTCAACTTTTCCTTAAACTTTTTTTTTATAAATAATATTAAAACTAAGCGAAACGAGTATACATTTGTCTCTTACGAAGAGTCTCTTAACGTTTAGTATATTTTATATCCATGATCCTATATAATTTTTAATATAAAAACAAACGCTTCAGTGGTCAAACGGTTAAAGGCATCACTCTCACTAGGGACTTGACTATCTATGACGGGGAGATCGGGGTTCGATCACTGAGGTGTACGGAAGTTTTTTTTTTACCAAATTTCTAATAACTTACTGAAATCATTTGACTTTATAAGAAAAAAAATTACTGGAACATTTCTTCAAATATAATTAGATATTTTATATGTACGGGGACACAAATGAGTAAACATATTTTAGCTCAGTAAGAACATTTCCATACTTTACATGTTCCTTAGGTAAAAATGTGTTTGTGGCTTGGGCACAGAAAAAGAGATAAGAATGAGTGATAGTAGAAAAAATTTAAATCAACAAACATAAAATAAAATATATTCATAATGACAACTAATGTAAACTATTTTCTTGTTAAATAGCACATAATTGTTTATATTAGGTTAAAATTAGGTTCACTTGGAGGAAGGGAAAAAGTCACTTTTTCTAAATTATTATTGTGTTGTAACCCAGGTGTTATTTATATCAGCATTACAGTCGCGATACAGTCGCGATACGATAGTGGTATAGCTACGATACGGCCGCGATCACGGTCATTTACATAGGCGATACTGCAACGGTAGACACTCGATACAGGGACGGTATATATATATATATATGGTCTTTCAAATTTATCGTTAGCTTTTATAGCAACTAATTTTGATGATGAAGATGAAGCCGTTAGATTG
Organism: Timema genevievae; assembly: GCA_902155825.1. Classification (NCBI taxonomy): domain Eukaryota; kingdom Metazoa; phylum Arthropoda; class Insecta; order Phasmatodea; family Timematidae; genus Timema; species Timema genevievae. The sequence goes on from CABFWO010000032.1 coordinate 119,512, forward strand.
AACTGGGAACAAAATCTGTCAGCAAAGTGGAGACTCCAGTCTGAGGTTTCTACCGTTATTCTGGCCGTTTCAAAGACAATCACGTCTCTCTAGTGCACAATAGCACCACAACTACGAAGTTGTTACGGTAAAATATCATCTCAGAGTATCGTAGTGAGGGTGAGGATGTATCGTGACTATATCAAGGTCGAAGCGTCATCGATGATGTAAATAGTCACATTCAAACCAATGGGGAGAATAGTGTATCGTATCGTTACCGTACCGTGATTGTATCACCAATGTACCACTGATGTAAATCCAGACTGATAAATATGGTGGGTATTCACATAAGTACGTGAATCCCATGTTGAAATCCACAGGATTAGTGTATAGAGATGTAACCGGAATCTATTGAGCCATATGGTCAAATGACGTACGAACATTTGTCAGGAAATGCAATGAAGCGCAGTCACGGTGCTTAAATAATCCCGTGAAGTAAAAGTATTTCTGGTGTCTTATTTTGAGATAAAGCCAAACCGCTAGTTGGGTAGTCGCAACAGTAGTTTGCGTCACCGTCTCCCACTCCTGCCAACATAGCGGCGGTGGAAGGGGTTGAAGGCTTCTCTCGCGCTTTTGTGGTCGCCAACAAACGTTTCGTTACACTAACAAAATAAACTGATCCCAGGTCTTTATTGAGTGTTCATTGGACACGCGACTGTGGGTTGAGCAGGGCCGACAGGACGATAGTAAAGTTCAAAATGACGTTATTTCATTGGCGTGGCGTCAAGTGTTGCCAGGGTGAGCAGAGTTTGTTTTAATTGTACCTGTAATATGTCCTCCCTCGATAGAAGATTGATAGACCAAGTATAAACTGAAACACTTTTTTTTCCGCGTGAGATATGTAGTGCAGAGCTTATGTGAGATTGGTCAAATGGGGCCAGAGTGGGCCAGACCATCACGGGTATAGCTTTAACAAGCTCTGCTTGCTCTGGCAACACTATGACACACCACTGGAAAATAAATTACCATGTGAGGTATGTAGGCCTAGAGAAGAGCTGGTATAGGATTGGTCAAATGGGACCAAGCGGGGGAAAACTTATCACAGTATAAAATTCTAGCTAGTATCTCGTTAGGTGGCCAATTATAAAATAGGTACCCTAAAAAACCTCTTTGTTGGGTCATCAATTTGTAAAAGTTAAGAAAAGTTCCTCGTTGGATCGTCAATTGAAAAATTCGCAAAGATGACTTATAATCTTGATATCCATCCCTGGCTAGATATTAGAATAGTTTTACGGATATAAGTGTATAGGTATTTTGTATTACTTTTGGTTCAAACAAGCTAAATGTGCAGTTTGGGCTATGAGTTTCCAAACATCCTGCATATATATGTTCAATAAGATTTCTTAGCATGACTTCGCCAACTATAGATACAATTCCTTGTCAAAAATACCAAGATTAAATTGAATAGTTGGTGGTATATATAAGTGACATATATTTGTATAATGTTCTAATAAAACCAAGCATCAGTAGATTCGTCTAGCCTTAATTGAGTTACAAGTAATATTATTGTAATTTTTGTAACTATCAATATCGTTTAAATACGATGATTATACAATACAAACTCATTCTTAGCAAGTTTGCATAGAAGAATATTATGCGTATCTTTAAAAATATTAGTTTTATTTTAGTAACTGCCAAATTTTTGTTATAAACTCGTACAAAGTGTATCAAAATTTTGTAACTCACTTATCCAAAACTTTTTATATTCACTGCGTCTAGCTACCCATTCGAATCATACGCATATATTAATTACGCTAACGGAATAGAAATGAGGAAGGCATAATTTGAGAGTAATTGTACCCAAATTTATTTGGATGAAGAGTGGAAAAAGTTTACGATATACCTGTCTCAGCAAACTCAGCCAGGATTCCAACCCCGATCTCCTCGTCCAGTCCAATACGAGAGTGACGCGTTAGATCATGCCAGCACAGAGGTGGATCTCAGATAATTGCTAAAAAGATACATCTAGTGGGATTTTGTTAGGAAGAACAGTATGTGTTAATTACTAACGTTACTAAAACAATTTTAATATATTCATACATCAATTCATGTTATTTGCAGCTGTCACTTTTGATGGATATCATCAATACCAATAGAAAAACACGAATAATATAGTAGAATCCTATAAATGTTGGCTGCAAAGAAATATTTTTGAATTTTCTCTACTGTTATTCCAACCAAAATCGGACTATACGTACATTCCACAGTGTTTTGTCTCTGGCAATGCATCTGGAATAGCTTCGTTCCCATTAACCAGATAAATGTAGAACTTCTGTCAGCTCTAGTCATGTATTTGAGTTACTTTAGCTTCCATAAACCTACGTTGTAGGAGATTGTGCCATATTTTCTTTGAAATCACCAAAGCACATTTGCAAGCATCGGATAAATCCCTTTGAGTATGGGCGGTCACGAAATCTACACGCGTCACTTAAATCATGTTTTATTTTATGCGCTAATATAACTGTGACTTATGAAAATGGCTAGTTTAATGATAGTAATTTTATGATAAAACTACCTAAATGGCTCTTAATTCTTTACAAAAGGAAGAATGTGTTATCATTTGGGGTTATGATCATTATTAGTTTTATGTGGTCTTATAGATTTACTGCCACTCTCTTTGAGTAAAACATATTTTAGGGTAGACCGGCCCTGAAGATATATACTACGGTTATCTTCATAGCATCATAAATTTCGGTACGTTATGAGTAAAAATTGTGTTAATGTAAAATTCATTCTGAAGACTTTAAAATAAATGACCATTTGCACTGGTAATAACACAAGTATGATTGGAAAAAATGACGTACGGTGCCAATTCTTGAATAACTTAGAGGTGAACACATAAAGAAATAACATTATCTGAAGGTCCCATTCTGAAGACATCTGCAATTCTTGAATAACTTAGAGGTGAACACATACAGAAATAACATTATCTGAATGTCCCATTCTGAAGACATCTACGAAAATTATGTTCTCAGATTATCCTGAGATACCCTGACAAAATGTGGATTGGGCTTTTAATGGTTTTATTCACTAGAAACACTTTGAAAAGTTTAAGTTTGATTATTTTATCATATTTGGCAAGGAACAATCTTTATAAGTTAAGTCCTTGCACTTTATTTGATTTATTTCCCGATTCAGTAATTTTGAGTTTGTAATCTCTCACAGTAAAATAAACCTTTTCCTGACGGAGAGTGTTGGTTGTATTTTGATATTTTTGCTTATCACTTTTAAAAAATTATGAGTGTGGTCTACTTGATGTGAAGCAGCAGCTCTACGTGAACTGGACAAAAAACCTGACACAAAAATATTAATCACGTTTTATATTATTTCAATGACTTCAAATTGGCATTTAAATTCTTGCGTGATACATTCAACTTTGATATGACAAATTCGAGGAAATTAAATTTCTAACCTTCTGTCTTTGGACAAGCACGGACTCGTGGGTGTTTTGTTTTCTCTTTAAAATCTGGAACACTTGAAATTTTACTAGAATTCTTCAGTCACAGATATGTGGAAATATATCGAGCATTTCCAATTTATGGTCTATGTTTGGATCAACGTGAGTGTAGGAATTGACGTTCTCTACGATGGGCTTCATCAAGTAGTAAAAATGATGATTTAAAATTATTGTTGTCAACTTGGTGGTTGAACAATTTTCATCAGTTTTGTCTGAGGCAGTTGTAACTGAATAAACTTGCCCAAACAATGTGTGCTGTTATAAGTGTTCGATTGAGCAACCAAATTTCTCAATTTTTACATGTTGTGACGAGTTTTATTTCTCATTCGCTACACCTGTGGCCACATTGAAACATATTTTGCCCACCTCTCTAAGGAGCTACTCTCGACATAGGTTGAATTTTCGAAGGTGAGGAGATAAGAGTTTGAATACTAGTTGTGTTTAGTGAGGGTGTTTGTTACTTGTTCACCCCTATCCCATCACGTAAATGCGAGTAAATGTCCCTCTAAATTCTACCTTAATCCGTATACATTTTTATTCGATTGTATGTTCTTGATTAATTTACCAAGCAATTTTTTTTATAAAATGTCTTTTACGATTTTACCATACACATTTTTACTTAATCTGAACATTGATGAAAGCTAAATGGTCTTCGTTCATCTAGTACTCACCAATAACGGTGGTCATCCAGTCTAAAACGTTATATTTACATATCACAAAGTTTTTGTTGAATAGGTAGGTCTTGGTTTGAGTCATAACCAAATGCACCGAGGTTGGTTTCACACGTGGATTATTATCAATAGTTTCCACATTCTCTCATCGTGCTTATATGAATGTACCAAATCTAGCCTTCCCTAATTCCAGGGTGTCTACCATCCGGGAAAATCAGGGAAAACGGGAATTAGCTGGGAATTTGAAGTGATCTGGATAAAACGGGAATAAGCCTGGAATTTGGTAAATTACAATAAAAATTTGGGAAAATGTGGTTTTACTCAAAATATGAAATATAATAATCATTGAAACAGTAAATAATAATGTTATTCAAACTGTAGTTTTTTTGTAGCTGTGTACTAAATTTTATAATTCCTAATAAACAATGTTAATACCAATTTAAAAAATATGTTTATTTAAATTTTAAAACTTATTATTATTATTCATAAAAAAGATTAATAGAAAAATGAGGGGGGGGGGGAGGTGGGGGGAATTAGAAGGATGTGACATATTTTTAGTCGGGAATTTTAGGAAATGATCAGGGGAAATCAGGAAAAAAGTCGGGAATTTCATTGTTCAAGTTGAGTAGACACCATGAATTCCCCCTCCTTGGATTAAGCCATTAGTATGTAAAAATACGTACAATAACACAACATACTACGTCAAATTATAAGCATAATAAGCAAGGTGAAAGGAGAAGAGGGGTAGTTTGAAACATCGGAAAAACAAAACAAACCCATCTTAGCTTGGTGGTAACCTTGAGAACAATATGTTTGCTACCAGCACGTGTCTCAATTTACTCAAACTCGCTGATACATTGTATCCTTCTCATGACAGACACAGTCGTGTTGATGGAGTTGTGATACATTCCCCTTTGAACCCAAACATAGTTTTGGCTGCGTCATTTGTCAGTAAGCCAACAGATGCTGAGTCACTAGCAGCGTCACCTCTAGAGCGCAGCAGCTTCGTTCCACGTGTTGTCTAGCGTCACCTCCCTGCTCTCTGTCCAGAATATACCCCCCACGTCTTACTAGCCCAGCTTTTCCTACTTAAATACACTCGTGGAGTAAGAATGAGGAAGATAACATTTAAAGAAAAGGTATTCGTATTTGCGTAGGAGGAGAGAAAGTCCTTTAGGAAAAACTACCCTCAGTACAACAGACGGGGATTTGAATCCACACCTTCCCATCACAGGTGAACCAGAATGGAAGAGCTTGCCAATTAGTGCGTGTACATACCCTTGACTATCTTAATTGGAAATTTCTTTAGCATAATAAAGAACTGTTTATTATTTAAACACACTTTAGGGTGTTTTCTTTAAAAGCTTATTATGTCCAAAAAAACTATAAGGTGCTAATCCCTCTTTTTATAATCTTGGTGAAAAATATTTGGTCTTAATTCGATATTTGAGGGGTTTAAGGGAAGAATTATTACACATTAACTACAATAACAATTTATTAGGTACCCGCCTCGGTGGCGTAGTTGGCTAACGCGCTAGTCGTGTTGAGTTCGACCGCCGAGGACGGGGAGATCGAGGTTCGAATCTTGGTCGGGTGAACTGGGAGTGGCTTTTCCTAAATGGTTTTCCACTCTCCCTTCACGCAAATGCGGATTCACTTCCTCTAAATTCAACCCTCCCAATTCCTAATCCATTGGGGTAATTAGTACTTAAGCGTATAACCCGAACGGGTAGTAAGACGCGGTGCTAAAAAAAATTATTAGGTATTATACATTCTTGAGAAATTTCTAACACGAAATTAAAATACAGCCATATTCACAAGATAATATCGTAAAATAGATATAACTGCTCCTGATATCTTAAAGGTCAGCTATATCCACAATCCTAGAACAACGGAAGATTGAGGTTAAACGATTAGTTCTCTCATGATTACACTTTTCTTAAAGTCAGCACCCCAAATGGTTAAATGTTAGGTTATTTTTGTCTTTTCTTTTTTGGACTGAACATTTCGTTATTAAATTTCAGAGAGTAATATAGCCTACTAATCTTTACAAACAGTTTAATGAGATAAAGTTTTGTATCTTGGCAGCATTCACCTGGAAATCCAGGAACATTCATCAGTGATTTGACAAACATTGCCCCACATTTATTTTTATGAGCAAATTCTTCAAAAGCGCATGCCAACTAAATTTAACCATTTTTCAAAAATGTAAAAGCGTATTTTTATCAAATCACTAAGCTTCCAAATTCAACATACTTTCATAAATAAATTATATAGATATGATTTTAATTCGAGATATTATTTCTCAATATTTTCGCATTTCCATTTATAAATGGACAGTTTACTTCAAAGATTAAAAGTCAAAAAACGGTTGCCGGAAGCTAAGTCAAAGCTTTATTTACTATAAATATTTACTTCTATAAATTCTGATGTATTTAGAATACAGAATTTCACATTGCCAGGAGAATTTACTGGCCTCATAGCAATTGTGAATGAAATATTTCTTCTTCACGTGACTTAAAACCCTTAAAAAATATCCGTTTAGTGTTTGTTATCAAGATGGAAGAGAGTAACGCTACACAATTATTTAGAAATGAAAAACAAAGCTTGGGGGATAAATGATTATAATTACAGAGATCAACCGACCAATTCAAATAAATTAAAAATTTTGACAATTGGATATACCCGAATATTTGGTCTCTTAAAATCATATGTAAGAATGTATATTTTAGTTTGCCAGCACAGATAGATTTTGAACCCCAGCTAGGTTTACTGAGGGTTATTTTTTTATAATTTTATCTCACCCTCCTTCAGACAAATGCGGTTACATCTTCTCTAAATTACCCTACCTATCCCTACACCATTAGTTCGATTAAACGCTTTGCCCGGACGAGTATGAAGATAAAATGCAAACATTAAAGTGGTATAAATGAGTTACCTTGTTGTTCTTAAATAAACAAGTCTATAAAGTATGATTCATATCATTACAGACCATTCAAATAGCCATCTGCAGCTGACACACGATAATTTGAATGACTGGATGACTGTATCTTGCATATATCATTTATCAAAATAATGTATCGGTAAAATCCATGGATAAGTAAGTATATTAGGGATGCTTGTGAGGACGTGGTTGGTGTACAAATGAACAATATGGATGTGAATGTGCTGCTATATGCAGACGATGCTGTATTAATGCTTGAGAATGAAAGGGACTTAAATAAAGAATGCATTAAATCGTTTTAATGTGGCGACAGGCAGAATGGATCATCGTATAAATTTCTCCAAAACTAAGGTGATAGTTTTTTGATAAGAACGGATCAGGAATTGATTGTAAGCTTAGTATAAATAAACAACTATTAGAACAAGTGAATGCTTTTGTGTATATGTGCAGAACGTTCTGTACAAATAAGAGGATTGATGGTGAAATCGACAGACGGGTGAATGGATCTTGGAGAGTAGTTGGATGTATGTAGACTATTATAAGGAATTAAGTAGTATTGAAATACGCAAATATGGCAGTACAGGTATATAAAAGTGTGTTTACGCCAACATTGTTTTAATGACTGTGAAGCGTGGGTTTGTCAGGAGAAACACAATGGCAAGGTGAATGTGGTTGTAATGTATGTATGTATGTGAACAAACTCGAATGGACAGAGTCAGTAATGAATGTGTGCTGAAAGGTTGTGGTTTGAAAGGAATTCCAATAGGTCATTGTGAGAGAAGTGTCTTACGTTTGCTTGGGCATGTTGAGAGTAGGAGTGTGAATCGAGTGAAGAAGCAATTATATGAAGGTAGAGTGTGTTGATCAAAAGGAAGGGGTAGGCCATGTAAGACGTGGCTAAATATTGTAGACGAATGTGCGAGAAGGATCAACATTAAGTGTATGACTCGGTGTAAAGGTGTTGTTGAAGCTAAGGGAAAATGCGTAGATAAGGAAGTGTGGAAAAAGCTAGTGAAGATGGATTAAGTACGGTTTTTTTTGAGCTATATACACAATTTATTGCCTACCCCATAAGGAAGCGGCATGATTATGTAAGTATGTATGTATGTATGTATGTATATATGTATGTATGTATGTATGTATGTATGTATGTATGTATGTATGTATGTATGTATATGTATGCATGTATGCATGTATGTATGTATGCATGTATGCATGTATGTATGTATGTATGTATGTATGTATGTATGTATGTATGTATGCATGTATGTATGCATGTATGTGTGCATTTATGTATGCATGTATGTATTTATGTATGCATGTATGCATGTATGTATTTATGTATGTATGTATGTATGTATGTATGTATGTATGTATGTATGTATGCATTTATGTATGTATGTATGTATTTATGTATGCATGTATGTATGTATGTATGTATGTATAAATGTATGTATATAAATGTATGTGTGTAAGTGTGTATGCATGCATTCATGCATGCATGTATGTATGTATGTATGTATGTATGTATGTATGTATGTATGCATGTATGTATGTATGTATGTATGCATGTATGTATGTATGTATGTATGTATGTATGTATGTATGTATGTATGTATGCATGTATGTATGTATGTATGTATGTATGTATGTATGTATGTATGTATGTATGTATGTATGTATGTATGTATGTATGTATGTATGTATGTATGTATGTATGTATGCATGTATGTATGCATGTATGTATGCATGTATGTATGTATGTATGTATGTATGCATGTATGTGTGCATTTATGTATGCATGTATGTATGTATTTATGTATGCATGTATGCATGTATGTATGTATGTATGTATTTATGTATGCATGTATGCATGCATGTATGTATGTATGTATGTATGTATGTATGTATGTATGTATGTATGTATGTATGTATGTATGTAATGTATGTATATATGTATGTATAAATGTATGTATATAAATGTATGTGTGTAGGTATGTATGAATTACACTACTTTACGACTCAAAATAATGTCTTGAAAGATGCATTTTAATTAAATATAGTTTGGTTTTTTTTAAGTCGGAGGAGGGTGCTACATCCACAGTATCCTCTTCCCCTCAGCTGCGTACTTGCATTTTTTAAGCACTGCGTCTTACTAACCGTTTGGGTTATATGCTTATTACTAATTTATTTAATGTGTTAACGGTATACTTGGGCTATATTTATAGGAAGTGTAACCGCATTTGCGTGGAGGGAGATTGTAAACAATTTTAGGAAAACCACCTTCGGTAAACTCGTCTGAGATTCGAACCTTGATCTCCCGGTCATTGGCAGTCTAATCTACTGCGAGAGTCGCGCGTTAGGCCACGAGGCCACTGAAGCGGGTCTTGTACCTCTGATATCAACCTGAGCGTTTGCAAGCTAGAATTTATGTATTGTTTTATACTTTATTTGCTTCATTTTATTTATTATTATTTATTTATATTCTGGTAAACGTTCATTATTATTTATTTTATTTTATAATTTTAATATTGTATATTTTGTTTTTTACTGAGTGATAATTTTGACACTTTTAGTTAAGATACCTATATTTTTAGTTAATTTATGATTTCTTAAAGCTCATGTTGAAGACCTTGTTTCTAGGTTGGTAACTTTAGCTGATGTTCTTCTTACACTAGGAGGGTATGGTTTAATTCGTGTTTATATATCTATTACTCGCTTTGCTCGTTGGGGGCTCCACCCCCAAACTCCCAGTGAGTTTTCTTTGCAAATGGATGTAAACTAATGTAATTCCAGCGTTGTTTTAACGTAACTTAAGGTTACCGGTATTGTATTATATTTTTCACACATTATTTTAGTTTCTACATACTTATAAGGCAGCTAAAATTATCAAATTTGGCACGCTTATGTAAATTAGATATGCCAATATTCCTGCCAAATTTTATGATTCTAGCTGTCCCATAAGTGTGTCAGAAAATTAAAAAATGTGCGGAAAATGTGCAAAATTTACCTGAAATACAAAATCTAGCTCTATTTAAGGTATAACCGATGGAGATACGACAAAAAGTTAGGACAAAACTTGTGTTTCTTGCCAAATCCGTAGTGCAATCCGTTCTTTGATTGGCCTTACCGTTTAGCCACAAGAGACCTCCAAAGAAAGGTCCGCACTGACTTTAAAGTTGCTCTGCCATTTTGAATTTTTTCGGGTGTTAAAAATTAAATTTTTTAACTTTTTGGAATTTTTCCGTCGGGTAAAGGCTAGAAGCTAAATTTCAAGTTTCTAGCTTATCTGGAAGTGGGTAAACATTAATGTGAGTGAGTGAGTCAGCCATGTGGCTTTAGATAGTAGTATAATTAGTTCATGCTTGATTTTTAATTATATTTGAATTAGAATTAGCTTATTGGGTTCAGGTTAATGTCAAGGGTAAATCGCACTGTATTCTCCACCAATATCTTCTTTGCCCGCTGAAAGTCTCTTAAGACCACGGTGAAAAAGATGGATAAGTTTTCGCACCACTGCAGCGTCTCAACATTGAAAACTCCATTAAACACACTTGAGACGCGGCCCTATACAATTAGGAACTCATCTCAGACGGACGAGACGGATTAATAAATCATCGTGTCCAAACGCCACTACATACATTTAAACTATCCAAACAATTTGTTCAAGTACCAAGAAACGGGTTAAACTATAAAATATAAAATGCACGGATCCATAACGGTGTTTGATTTTTAAGAAAAATATATTTAGCTTATGCATTTTTCACATATTTGAAATTATTGTATTTTATTTACTTTATTGTTTCAAATTAATAAAGCATACTTGATAAAAATGTCTAAGTCAACTCGTAAACTAGCCTAAGACACTGGAATACGACCAGATAAAAAATAAGTTTATTTAATCTGGATTTTAATTGAGGACTAATGGTTTAGCTGGTGAATCTTGTAAACAAATATAAAAAAATGTATGAAAATATTTTGCTTTCAAACAATGAACATCGTTTTAAATTTAACATCTTTGTAAACGTTTATATTCTAGTTCTACGTCGTCATTTAATAATCCCAAGACATGAAATATAAAGTAAATATTGTGGTATTGAAAAACTGTTGTTTTTTAAAAATATTTTAAAGGAAAATACAGTTTATGTGCAACTGATTCCTATAAATTAACTTAAATAAAATAAATTAACCAAGGATTGAACCTCGGACCCTCAGCACAGAAGTCTTACACCTTACCCCTAGACCTCCAGGTCACCAACCAGTCTTACTACCCCTTCCTTTATCAATAAGCACGGTCATAACAAACTAAACAAAAGAAGCTTTTGTAAAACTCTATGAACTCAGTCTACTAAAGGTTACCCCAAGCAGAGTAAGCAGAAAAGTTTATGTGCGTTGTTTAAGCAGATAAATCAGGGGAGGGCGTCCATTCTTGTATTCTTTGTCAATAGTTAATAATATATATTGATAGAGTATATAAACGATGAATGTAGTTAAAAGGTGGCACCTCCCAGAAGTGAATTATGGAAGTGTTTTTAAAAGTTGGATAGCGAAAAAGCATCTTGTAAAATTTGTTTTAGATTATTAAAAACCATGATAATTTTCAGTTTTTAAATAAATAGGAAAAATAATTATCATGCGAAAGTTGAAATTATTATTACTAGAGAAGAAAAAATATTTTTCCAGTTTAAAATTTCGATACCGATACTTGCTGTTAGTGATATTTTTCTTTCGATACTATTACGGTATCGATATTTTTCTGCCGATACCTTTAGTGAGTACAATATCGATACTTTTCTTTCGATACCATATCACTAAAGGCCGGTGATTATGGCGGGATAAAAATGTGGCTATGGAGTGGGGTAATACTCTTCATTACAACTCAGTGATTTATAACACGAACATGAATGTCTCTGTATTATTATTATTATCATTATTATTTAGCACCGCGTCTTACTACCCGTTCGGGTTATACGCTTAAGTACTAATTACACTAATGGATTAGGAATTGGGAAGGTTGGATTTAGAGGAAGTGAACCCACATTTGCGTGGAGGGAGAGTGGAAAACCATTTAGGAAAAACCACCCCCAGTTCACCCGACCGAGATTCGAACCTCGATCTCCCCGTCCTCGGCGGTCTGGCTCAACACGACTGGCGCGTTAGCCAACTACGCCACCGAGGCGGGTAATGTCTCTGTAATTCGACACAAAGTGATTATAAGAGTCAATTAAAAAACTATCAGCCTGGAATGAAATTAATGAGCCATTCAGGTGTGATACAATTTAAGTGAAGAATAAAGATGAACCCTTGTTGAGATCATCCCGAAAACAAGACAGTTTCTGTACTGATTATTATATATGATGGAATAGAGATTATAATTAAATATTAATTGGACATAAAGACTAATCTATTTCACTCAATAGAGCAAGTTTTTAAAAGCAACACCAAGGCATACCAACTAGACAACCAGCTAAAATGAGTGAGCACCCGTGAAAACATTCAGTTTGCTAAATTTGGATTGCAAGGTGCCAGTGGAAACTCTTAAACTTAACTTGAACCAGACCCTGATGACCTTTGGGTTATTTCTCCTTTCGGGAAAATTACCCAAGGTACCAGCAGGGAATCGAGCCCGGGACCCCTAAGCTCTTAGTCAGGTGCACTGACCACTACACCATGGAGCCAGTTTCGAACCTAATGTTGAAATAATTCGAGCGAGTACGTTCGCTACCCTTAGTCCGCCCTAGTTCACATAATGTATAAGCACACCTGTTGACTTGTCAGTCACGAGCACGTACAAATGGCTTGGTGGGTGACACAACGCCTGTGGGAATCGTGTGGTCATCTTAGTTAAAATTAATTTTGAAGATAAAAATAAATGTTTATATACTGAATTGTACGAATAATATAACGTAATTAATTTTGTAAGTCTTATAAGTTATCTTAATCATGTATGCATTGCTCCTAACGTGAATTTTCAGATTTTCAACTTCCTGAATAAAACTGCTAGCCGCTATTTGTATGGTACTAAGAGTGTCCTATTGGCTCAAATTATTGAGGGTCAGTGGGACGTGTACTCCTTACCCCTCTTTAAATGATGCCCGTGATAATGTTTGATCACCATTCTAAATAATAATTGAGAAAACCTTCTAAGCAGAATAGTAATAATAAGCGTTTAAATTTGACTAAGGATACCTTGTACACTATTTATTGTGTACAATTTAATACAAACAAATGATCCATAATATATCAAATACAATCACTCTAATGGACTATGGATGAAGAAATTTGAGTTTAGAGGAGGCTTACCTACACTCACGTGAAGAAAGATATTGGAGAACCATCTAGAGAAAAAGACACCATTGGTACACTAGATCGAGATTCTGACCTCGAAATCCCTATCATCGGCAGTCCAGTATATTGCCAGAGTGACATCTTAAACCGGGTAGTATTAAATTAACAACAAGGGTGTTGCCAACTTACACTTCACAACTTCAACTAACATCATTAGCCTCTGAGAGAAGGAAACCCTTGTATCTCGAACCAAAATAAGGTGTGAAGTATAACTGTTTGCAAGCTGTGGCCACGTTCGGCGACGCCCTGTCTGCACACGCCGTTCAGTCAGTGAACTCGTCCATCACTACAACCCCCGCATCTGGTCTGGTCCGATCTTCATAAATCTCTATTCCTGCCATATGGTCTGCTCTGCTTGACACACTCTACCTTCCTGTTACAGGTCCACGGTTGACATCAACAGTAGGAAACGCCGTGGCAAACGTCCAGTATACCGTGAGGGGCTCGCTTGTTTCCTATTTCTCTCTTTTGGGGAAAAAAAATCCAACTATATTGTAACATAATGAACGGTCGCATTGCCAAATTAGTTAAGTGTCATTTAAAGAGAAGACATGGCTGGAGCCTGTGTATCAATATGTATCTATAGGATTATAAAACATTCATTTCAAGTGTTTTTTTGAACTTCTTAGATAAAACATAACTGTTAAAACAACGTCAAAAAATAAAATAATATTTTATCAGAATCACAACAGAAAACTCGTCAGTAATTTTTAAAGGTTCAGAACTTTCGTTTCCATAAGAAATACTACATTGTGAGGATTTACCTTCGAGTAGGTGGTACCCTTGAAACATTTTCGTTTTCTCTAACTTGAATCATAGTTAATTTAATCGTGATCTATAAAAGAAGAGCATAAGCTATTTTGGGACAGTATTTCTATAAATACTCCTAATGCACATCAAAGTAGTTTTTTGACACCACCCACATGTCTACGAAGATCCCACTATCGGTCGTCACATTCAAGGGTACTGATATCCTACCAGAGTTAGCACTTTGTGGCAATCTTCCAACCGTGCTTATACTGAAGATTGATAAATAACGCACAGTGTTGACAGGAATGCATTAAAACAGCCAGAAAACAATTAGCAGTTCAGTCCTTGGCCATTGGTTTGAAAATTATTTGAACGCAGTTTTGTTTTAAAATAACTTAGGACCGTTTTTAATTAAGGCGATGAAAATACCTTTGAACTATAACTCTTATACTATAATAAATTATATGCGTATGCTCTAAACGACTAAATGATCACCTGAAAACATTTTCTAAAATTTTAAAATATACTCGATTAACTCTTGTGCATTTTTACGAAATAATTTATGTTCTTCACAACTCAATTTTAACAGATAGGGTCAATTTTTCCAATTGAAATTCAAATAAAATAAACTTTTGTCCATCATAAATATTATTTATTAGGTTTTAATATTATATATAGAGTTCTTTAGGTACAGTATGATAACCTTTTACATTTAGCTGGGAATTAATTTTAATGTCGCTTGCCTTTCTTGAATACTTACTATAATTCTATTCATGTTTATGTAAGTCTTTGTACTGATTTGAATATACATCCAAACGTTTATCTACTATATATTGTCTGAAATATAATCATGCACATTACATTTTACTCTGGGAGAGCCGGTTAAGATAAGAAACAAATATTACAGCCAACATTATTGTTAGGTGCTCGAATAGAAAGGTTCATTCAGAAAAGACCATGTAAAGCAAATACACCTCTAAATATATTATTAAGTGACAGGGTATATGTTTGTACACACAATCACGGACACTTAATCACAGTAATGGCTCGTCTATAATCAGTTGCAGTCACGTGTCGAAAGCGCAGTCGTAAAACTCATTGATTTTATTTTATCTTTCCAAAGGATCTGTATACGATTAAACGTGGAAGTTCTAATTTCAACTATATTAAATAAGGAGGGTAAATTAAAAGAAATAAATGTTTAAGACTGTATCAATTTATAGAATCTCCAATAGCAGATATAACCTCAATATCAAACGAGCAGTGGATACGACTGATTATAGATGAATCGTAAGAACTTTGCAGACCATCCCTACCAAACAAGGTATATTGTGTTGCAGGCTATCTTGTTCTACACACCTCGTTGGCTATGGAAGAACTGGGAAGGCGGGAAGATCCACGCCCTCATGATGGATCTAGATGTGGGGATATGCTCGGAGATCGAAAAGAAGCAGAAGAAGAAACTGCTGCTAGACTACCTATGGGACAACTTAAAGTTTCACAATTGGTGGGCGTACCGATATTATTTCTGTGAGCTGCTTGCACTCGCTAATGTTATCGGTAAGTAAGACGTATGTTCATTGACATTTAAAATAATTATGGTTGCAAAAAGTGCACAATATGCCTAATACATACTATTGAAACTTACACCTCGACAATAATATTGCTTCCATGTATTCACTAACACCAAGACAGCTGGGCTATAACAAATATTGACCTCGCCTGTTAAAAGTCTCACCCCAAAATGAATAAATTCTCAAACCCCTGATGACCTTTGCAGTCACAGTGTTATTGTTTTGAGCTGATCCCTGGCTCACTAGATCATAATTTAGTACTATTTTGGTAAATACAACCCTGCTGATCCCTAAGTTTTTATACTCTTAACTACAATACTAGGTGTCGAAGAATATACATAAACCTACTTTCCATAATAATAATAATAATAATAATAATAATAATAATAATAATAATAATAATAATAAATATATAATAATTATTATATTATTATTAATTAATAATAATAATATTATTATATTAATAATAATAATAATATATAATAATAATAATAATAATAATAATAATAATTATTATATTATTATTAATTAATTATAATAATAATTATTATTATATTATTATTAATTAATTAATAATTATAATAATTATAATTATATTATATTATTATTATATTATTATTATTATTATTATTATTATTATTATTATTATTATTATTATTATTATTATTATTATGATGCATCCATTCCTCTGTCATGCTAGCTCCAGTACTTGCAAATCACAACCAGTAATTTATTGATAGATGTATCCAGCATACACGCCTGTCAAGTCATAAAATCACTAGTGTTTCTCATTCTTTCAGCAGCTGTTGAACAACAGAGATAGAATGGTCTAGAGCGAGTAACAGAATGCTTTCACAGGGATGCACAAGGCGTATATGCTCAACGTTTTCTACATCTGAACCAGGGGACGAAACGATTTTTCAAAAATTTATTCAAAACATTTATATTAACATTATACTTGTCAGTGAGTTAATCTAAGGGGTAACGATGAAGATTATAACTTAGAGAAAGGATGGAGAATGGTAGAATACCATCCATAGATTACCTGTCTGAGATTCGAAACCCAACTGCCTTTTTAACGGTGTGGCTTGACTTAGTCTTCAGTATATCTAAATTCGAGATTTAATTATCAACTGTCGTTTATTTCTATTTTATTTTTCAAAAGTAAGATCTTATGGGAATTTTTTATTTCTATGTATTTTGTAAGTAACATTTTTCACACAACATAAAAAATTATTAGATTAAAATTTATTAATTATAGAATTAGAAAAATATTGGAATCTGATGTATCATTTGTGTTAAATTTCTAGGCCAAATGTTCCTGATGAATCGTTTCTTTGACGGCGCGTTCCTGACGTTCGGCATCGACGTGATTTCGTTTGTGGAAAGTGACCAGGAGGACCGCGTCGACCCCATGATCTACATATTTCCCAGGATGACCAAGTGCACCTTCTACAAGTACGGCGTTTCTGGCGAGGTGGAACGACTCGACGCCGTGTGCATCCTTCCCCTCAACGTCGTCAACGAAAAGATATACATCTTCCTCTGGTTCTGGTTCCTAATCCTCTTTGTCCTGACGTCAGGATGCATCCTTTACCGCATCATCATCATCCTGAGTCCCAGAATGAGGGTGTATCTCCTCAGACTTCGGTTTAGACTTATCAGGAGGGACGCTATTGACGTGATCGTGTGTAAGTCGAAAATGGGTGACTGGTTTCTAATCTACATGCTTGGAGAGAATGTGGATTCGCTGATTTTCAGGGACGTTATGCATGAACTTGCGGCGAGGTTAGGGCACCGGCATCACTTGCATATCCATCCTACCTCGGGGCTGGGAGGGGGGAAGGAAATACAAGAAGCGTAGCGTTTACTGAACAGCGGGGTGGTGAGAATATATGGCAGCATCGCGACCGGTAGAAGGAGCAGCTCAGGGGACTGCGAGGGACTCGTACCACCATTACCGCCGGGGACGCCGGAAATAAAACGAATTCAACACGGACGAAGATTTTAAGATTGTTCTCAAGATAAAGGGGCTGGAAAGATTTTAGGTATGGGAGAAAACAAGTGTGGGGGAATTGTGTCTGAATTCATATGGGTGTGTGATGTTGCTTCGTAAGAAATTTGTTTGAACATCGGGTGGTTTCTACAAAATATTTTGAAGATATTTTCATAATAATTAGGATCATTTACTGATAGTTCTGTCAAAAGGTGTTTTTTTTACTCAGCTCCCAATATACTTCTACATAAAAAGTACACGAATATCAAACTTATGTACAATATTTCGCATTAAAGCTATATATAGTAATTTCATCTTAGAACTTGGGTGGATACAAATGACCATATGTACCCAATACTTAACATTTTTGTGGGTATAATGTACCCATGTACAGTACATCCTCTGTCCCTAGACTACTATCTCAAGATGTGTGTATCAGATGGTGGCTACAGACAGGGAAAAACAGGGAAAACCTGGAAAAGTCAGGGAATTTTTGAATGACAGGGAAAGCAGGGAAATGTCAGGGAATTTAACTAAAAATAAGGAAAAGTCAGGGAATTAAAAAATTTGTCTAAAAATCCCATTAATTTCGCAACTAAACACTAAAACAAAAGTTAATAATACCTAAATAAAATAAAATTGTAATTTTTAAAATAACTGATAAAACTGTTTATGTTTAGTAGGGAAAATTGAAAAATGTTGCTTGTAAAACCTGGAAAAGTCAGGGAATTTTGTAAAATATGTTTTGTAGCAACCCTGTATCAACAAATATGATTATTTAATAAAATGCTTCTTAATTTTTTTGACCAATGAGACAAAATCTTCCAAAATATCTTTATCATGCATTTCAAATTGTCTAACTTTTCCCTCATTTGAGTTAAGTACTATAACTGCATAATAAGGTCATTTGTTCTATTTATTTGTCTACAAATGTATTGAGTACAAATAAATACTAAGCTCTATACTACTCTTGTGTATCAATATGTATGTACGTTTACTATATAAATTCTCTCATATTATAATAAAAATAATACATTTTAATTTTTATAGCACTCATCAAGTAAATTGTGCCTTATGGAAATAATAAAGATTCGACTAGATTTAATTTTGTTATTAACTAAGGAAATATATTGCAAATGAAAGCAATTTAGGTCTGAAGAAACATCTTTGTAATTTTTAATGCATTTAAAAGACTTAATTACATATTAAAACTGGCATCAAAACTTAGTATCGAAATAACTTCAGAAGTAGTTTTAGAAATATGAGAACGGTTTAGTAATAAACTGTGATATGGTTTGCATGCGTTTACTTTCTCAAAATATCTATACTTTATTGACAAAAATAGCATTGAATTATAATAACTAAATCACATGAAATATATTTTCTTTTTGAATTTTATTTGGTGTTAAAAATAAAATTTGTTTTTAGTATTTTAGTAAAATACTAACCATTCAGTGGATACCAAATGATGATAATAATACATTAAATTATAAATCATTCCTTCTGTTAAAAACTAAAGTTTAAAAATATAATTTTGATTGTAATTGATTTTCTAGTAAAAATATAGATTACTTAAAAAACTTGACTGTTATATATAGGGAAATATTTACGTGGTATATGTTTACTATATTATAAGCTTACATTTTAAATGTTGAAAAAAGTTCACTAATGTTGAGAGATAAGCATATTTAAAAATATTACACGATGTCTTAATCTTGGAAATAATTAATTATGGAGTATTAATTAGTACATTTAAAATCTACTTAATACAGGTTTCGTCAACGAATGAGCTTACCTACTCCCAATTCATTGTATTTTCTAATTTAAATCTCATTCTATTAAAATAAATCCTTCCCGCAAATAAAACATTTTAGTTCCATGTCTACAATTGAATCACTCATTTTAGAAAGGACATTACTCCAAAATCCACGTTTTTCAGGAGATAAATAAATGGTAGCTTTAGTAGAAACATAATATAATGAATTTCTAATGCCACAATAAATAACACTACAGCAACCGAAAGGTTATAGAACATGTCTTGCTTTGGATGAGTGTATCTCTTTAATTATAAAAAAAATATTGAATAATGCCCTTTCTAATATGATCGAATTTTTTAGGTTTAACCTAAAACATGAAATCTTCCAAAGGAGTATACAACTAGTATTTTCACTGCAAAACTTTGAAAACCTAATAAAAAATGTTTTTTATCATTGTTATTTGTGATTAAACAAAACAGTATTACATATTAGAGCTTATTATACACAACATTGTAACAATCATTAACCATCAATGTTATTTGATTTATAGTCTACTGGCTGAACATTGAGAGATGAATATCATTACTTAAAAAAAAACATTAAATAGTATCACATGTTGTTCAGTCAATTATAATAATACCAAACACATTTTTGCAACAATAGGAATAAAACCTTTCTTAACTGCCATTTGAAATTGCAGTGCCACTACTCCCATATGAATAGTTGGAATGAATCGCTTTTATACAGAAAAGTGCGCCGACGTTGTATTAACCCAGGTATGGAAATATATCATTTTTTGAATTTTTTAATATATCCCTTTCTAGAATGAGCGATTCAATTACTATTTAACTATGTAACTAATATATTTATAAATATCTAGGTTGATCTCTTGATTTAATAGTTCACGAAATATTTGTGTTCAGCTGATAAACCCAAAAGAAAAATTGTTTTTGTTTAAGATGTGTGCTTCTACATGTACTGTGTTCCAATAGAAATTAATGTTTTTTACTAATAATAAACACCATTATAAAATATATATTCATCAGATTGTTATACCTGTAGTATAGTGTTCATTTTGTTGAATCTATATCATATAAGTTATTCAAAATAATCACCAAAGTAAAACTACTTTTAAAAAAAAAATACTACACATTATAAAAGTTTGTTATTATTGTCAAATACACGTGTCTTCCCAACCATTTCCATTTAATTTTTATTGCTCAGCATTCGATTAATGTGATATTTTCAACAGAAAAATATATGAGAACTCTGTAGGTATTCCTAGGCATAGTTATTGAAATCCATATAAGTGGTGTATATAGTAGATTATACGGTTGAAGAACCTTTCCTGGCAGTTTACTAATAAAACTAGACCTACAAATGTATTTATAGAGCTGTAGGAGGATGTACTTTAAACTTCTCCTTTTGACAGTTGTGTTGGTTTCAAGGTTGCCATGCACATATAAAACCTGGAACTCAAAGAGAAAATAAAGATGATTTATCAAATAACTAACTAAAAGTATTGGGAAATTGGTTAATTTGTATCATTGTATCTGCGAACTGAATATCTATGCAGGCTGGTTTGAAAACACGCCCAGCCAGCCTTCCATCCTGAAACGTTGAGCTGAGTGGCCACTTCATGTATTTCCCCATTAAGCTCAGAAAATTTAGTTTTAAGCGTCAATTGTACTGTACATTTCAACGCTAATCAATTTGATCAAAAATTAAATATTTGTTTCTATACTAAATCTAAGTTGTTTAGAATGCCTTCTGGAAAGCTTGGACATTACTCGGATTTTTGTAATGAAAAATAGTGGCCATCCTAAATTTTATATAATTCATACACACACACACACACACACACAAATATTCAAACTCTTCGTAAAGATTGTCACTCTACAAATATTTTTATATTTTAAAAGGGTTCCTAAATTTTCGAATAAGATATACATTACATTATGTATTCACAGTAAATAATATTAATTGAAATATTATATTTTAATATAGACTAAAGTCAATAATGTTTCGTTTGTTTTACACACAAATAAATCTTTAAAATCCTTGTTGTTAGTGAGTTAGGTCATTTTATATTATAAATAGTTGTAGTATGTATTTTTGTGAGTATGTGGTATATTTTATTTCAGTATAGCTGCTTGTGTGATGAATGGATCCAAAATGTAAATTTTGAAAACTGAATATAAACAAATTAATTTTAGAATCAGTTCGTAATGTTTTAACTTTGTTCGATATTATTTCCTCCCTCATAACAGCAAATACATGTAAACAAAACAAATATACTACTGGATTTATATTCAAATAACAATATGTACTGTATTTGGATCTATTATTGTATAAATATGTATTTCACCTACCAGCCTAATGCTCTAGCTCAACTTGGGAGTACAGAGATATTACAGATTATGAATGAGTAGTTCAGTAACATCTCGGACACGAATCACCAAATTATATATTGATAAAATATGCCCAAACCTTTAGGAGGTATTACACTGTCATATTTATTTATAAAATATAGGATATAAAACATCATCTTTGATAGAATGTGATGTTATATTGCTTTACATTTTCTTTATATTTTGTGCAATATAATGTGATTACAAATTTGATGCCAATCATTTCAGAAATATTAATTAATAACCATGAAACTTATAAAAAATTGACCAAAGTTTATCAATAATTCAAAGTAAAACCCCATGTATGCTATGTGTTTAGTTTGTGTCACTTAAGAAAATTTTTTTTTCCCCACTGTAAAATTACATTTTACAAATTCCACTATTTTATCTTATAAAACATGTTCTAGAGTTTATATATTTTTATAAAATATTTGTGAAAAATATTATTTTACATAAAAAAAATTTCAAAAATTAATATGTAGTTTTGGTCGGTCAAAGATATTTTCTTAAATTAAATATGTCATTTATGTAAGCCTTCTATATAAAACAAATACCTTTTATAACACACACTAGGGTTTTATGTAAAAAAAAAATGTAACCCTTAGGAGCGGTCAAAAATTTAACGTTGGTCCGATAGTTAATACAGTTCTGGCTCTTCAATTTAAAATTATTATGCCAAACTACTCTAATTAATATCGCCCTACGTATAGTGAACAAACTTTAAATCAAAGACGGCTTTGAATCTTTGATAATATATTTTATTAAATAAATATGTTCTTTTTATTCAATAAATATGCTTATTTTACTAAATAAATATGGCACTGTTCTACCTAATGCGCTATACGGATAATTGCCCAAGTCAGAATACTTATTCCTTTCCAGACTCCAGGGCCACGAGTACAAAGCACGGATAGACATACCCCGGATAATCCACTCTAATAAGCCCCCATTTAGTAAAACCTGGTTGTATTACGGTTTATTCGGAAAACTTCAAATAAGTGCGTTGAGTCCATGGTCGAAATACTATCCGGACATACATTTTCAGTAATATCCCATTATTCTATCACAGCTTGACCGGATGAAGCTTAACATACCAATAATAACTGTAATTGAGTGAGACAAATAGCCACCATATAATAAAACTATAGTTGACACAAATTACAATAACTAATACATTTTATTGGTACGTGGACAAAGGCATCATTTTCGTTTGTTTTGTGTTTTCAGTGTAGTACGAATATTGGATGGGTGTACTAAGGCGTTTTTACTCAGTGATTTCCCAAGCTTCACGTGGATTCGGGTGCATTTCTTATAAATTATACCTTTATAAAATCCACCCTAATAGCATAAATATTCGGATAGCCAGGTCGGGTAATAAATAATACGTGGTTTATGTACTCAAAATAAAAGCTGCTATAACTGGATGTTTTGGCATCACTGATTGAAACTATATCGACCAAACATTCCAAATAATTTGCAATTAATAAGAGCACCAGAGTTAATGGCTCCAACAGACACGTGATAAAAAAACACAAATCGAGAATAAAAATCAAGTGTTAGATACCTCGTTTGACCTCAAATGGTTATGACATCTGTTATATTGTTCTTGTTAATCAGGTAGTAAGAAAAACTTTAGACCAGGCATACAAAACTTGTGGCCACGCGCCTCATATGGACATATCAATAATAATATATGACCCTTGAAACCTTTGATAGGACAACATACAATGCAGCCCAACCCATCTTATTTACAAATGTTGTAGGGATAAAAAATTCTAAATCATGATATTTGGAAAGTGGGCTTTATTAGAGAAAATATAGTGAGTGGGGTTAGAGCACCACATTTTAACTCTACTAGATTCCCAAAGTTTACAATATTAAAACCAGATGTGTGTAATGTTTGGCACCACATAAATGTTTTAAAAATTGTTTTCTCCTATGAAAAGGAACCAACACCAGATACATCATGGCCTACGGATATTCATTTGTCATCAATAGTCGGCCTCGCGGTGTATTGGTCAGTGAACCTTGCTACGAACTTAAGGGTCCCGGGTTCGATTCCTGGCTGGTATATCGGGTATTTTTTCCCAAAGGAAAACTACCCCAACAGTCACCAGGGCTTGGTTGTTTAGGCTTGAGTTAGGTTGTGTTTCTACTGGTTCTACACCCTCATACTCACTATCACCCTCATCTCATCTCACTCATCAGGACATGGAAAGAACCTCCACGGAAAGGATGTACGATCAGTACATTCTGGCGTCCTCTGGGCATTAGTACTGGCTAATCTTTCCACTAAGGGGCTACGAATGATGTAACCCAGACATGTAATAATATATTATTTGTCATCAATGATGAAAGAGACTTCAACACAACAAAAGTTCCCAATTTCTGAATAAAAATAGAGTAAGTGATATATTCTTAATTTTATTTTAGAAAAATAATTATATTTTAGATTTTTTTAGCACCGCATCTTACTACACGTTCAGATTATAAGCTTATGTACTAATTACATCAATGGTTTAGGGATGAGTAGGGTTATATTTATAAGAAGTGTACCCATATTTGGGTGGAGTAAGAGTGGAAAACCATTCTAGAAAAACCACCCTCAGTAGATCCGACCGAGATTCGAACCTCAATATCTTCATCATTGGTAGTCTAGTGTACTGCGAGTGAAGCCTTAGACCATGCAGCCACCAAAACAAGTTTTTTTAAAGTTGGTGATAATATTTAATTTTCAGAAATGTGTCCCACAAAGTAATTTCACTTTTCCTTATGGTCCTTTGTATCTAACGAGTTTGATACGCTTATTTTGGAGCATGCTACCATCGAAGTGAGTTAGTTAAATTGTTTAAATCACTTTTATTTTTGTAAATGCATAGGCCTACTAATTAATAAAATCCCAAAAATGATCGATGCTTAGGGATTTGTAATTTATATAACATCCCACAAAAGGTAGGCTAAACAATCACCTATCATGTTTAAACTACCAGGCTATCCCAATATGCAATAGTGGTCCTAAATTTTGGACACCATGTAGACAATTAAATAATATACATACAGTATATGGCACATTTTACAACCCATCCGGGCTAGTACGCATATGAAAGAATTATGCCTATGTGTTATTTAGGGCTAAGTAAGATTAAATGTAGATGAAATGTATCCGCATTTGCGTGTAACGATAATGGAAAACAAGGAATAATACCAACCTTAGTACATCTAACAGGGATTCAAACCCCAACATCCCCGTCATCAGCAGTCCAGTTTACTGTAAGAGGGACACCTTAGACCAAGCGACCACCGAGGCGGATGTGATAATATATTCATTACTCGAGGCGGGGAAGTTGGTAACTTGAGAAAAGGTCGGTGTTTTTGCATTTTTTATAGTAATTAAGTATTTATCAAGTAGAAACATAGAGATTAATTATCTTCACATGTGGTTGTCAACAGTTGTTCAATATGCCTTGAGCATAGCGGCATTAGATGAGAAACTTTCTAAATGAGAAATAAATTTCAGGACACCCTTGACAGATATTCAAGAACTAATGGATATCATCGTGTGGAAAAAATTAAACTATATGTTTCTACTGGAGAATTATTTGATTTCTTTTAACAAAAAAAAAAGGTGTTGATATAAAAACTGCAGAAATACTGATCTTTTCTCGCGTTCCCTACATCTCCACCTTAAAAAAATTACCCTCACCGGTGTTAGTTGTAGGTATAATATATCGGGATTGCAACAGACTGTATTGTCGGTGATTAGATCGAACTTTGAATTCAATCTGGTCGAACTGGATTAATGTTATTTTCTCCATGTGGATATTTATCCCATCCTCTCTTTACGGTAGTACAGATACAATACCTCTATACCTTAGACTAAGCCGTTGATAACGTTGATTGGAAGCGTGCAAGTGATAACCTTTTTAGTTTGAAATAGCAAATCTTCAATCCACTTAAAATATTGTAACTCTCACACAAAATGAACTCGTCTTGATTTCAATATCGAAGCAAACCCACAGTGGTATAAAGACAGTCACAAAATGTTATTTCTGGGATCACGCCGACAGCTTTAAGAGTCTCGGGCCAAATTCAACTTCACGTGTCTTGGATGGGACACGCGTGCAGATGGTTGCACATCCCTTAGTGCTTCTAAAATAAACCCTAGTGTCTCGCGAATAAAGTGCAGGGCAGAATTAAGTTGTCATAATTTTGATCCGAGTTGACGTGTGTTTAATCGTCGAGCATTTAGCTCTCAGGAGCACACTTCCTACACTTGAATAAACAATACACATCCATTTGGTTAGTGGTACAGTCCAATTTTCAAAGGAAGGACCTTTATCTGACAGCTATAAGAGTTAATAACTCTACCGTCACGGTTTCATACGTCAAGTCATGTTATCGACAGATGTCACTTTTGATATATAATATGACACCAATAGCAATTAAAATTCTAGAATAAAATAGTGTGTCCGACATTTTAGCTTAGCTGATAGCGTTTCTCTCTACTCAGTTAAAGATCCAGGATTTGATTCGTGGCATGGTCAAAAAATTTATCATTGGTGAAATGGGGTTTTCCCTTTTAGCAGTGATGAATTAATAGTTGGGGGCTGGATGTTGTTTCTGTTCTAAATTTAAGTTAGTTTATAAATCGTGTCCTGATATAATCAGTCGGTTTAGAAAGTGCTCGTTAAATACCTCACATATTTTTTTTAAGTAAAAAGAAGCATTATAATACTGGATAAGAAATGAATAAAATAGTATAAGTGAGTTTGAAATAATTTTCAGAAAAATTAACTGTGTAAACTATCAGGAAAAATAGTTGCATATGAGGTTCATTACATGATGATAAAATTGATAATTAAAAGGCGTTCAAGCCCGGAAAAGATGTATAAATCAATATTGTTAGAAGTAAATATGAAATCGACAATTAGTTAAAAGTTATAGCTCATATTTTACCCAGATAATTTGTCAATTCAATTATTACAAACCCTCTTCAGTGGCCGCATAACTTAAGGAATCACTATCGTAAAATACTTGACTGCTGAAGATGGACAGATCTGGTTCGATTACGGTCATGTGTAGTGAGGGTGGTTTCCTAAATGGTTTTCCACTTTACCTCTACGCAAATGTGGGTGCACTTTCTCTAAACTCAACCTTTCTCACGCCTAACATTAGAGTAGTTAGTACAGATGGGTAGTAAGACGTGGTGTTAAAATATACAGAGTGTTTGGAAACTCATAGCCCAAACTGCACAGATAGCTTGTTTGAACCAAAAGCAAGAAAAAATCCCTATACACTTATATCCAGAAAAATATGCTAATACAATTAAATTGTGTCCAAAGTTTCGGCATACAGCGCCGGGAGAATACAGCTATTCAAGCGTCTATGTACAACAGGTCACATAGGAGTTAGGCGCACAGCAATTCACACCTTGACATCTTGGAGCACGGCAGCAGTACATAACACAATTAATAGTAAACAGCTCCATCTAGAAATGTGAATACGTCCTGAGGGTCATCATTAACGATCTTACATCACAGAAAATGCTTACGATTATTATGTGTGCAGTGCCACGCGCCTAACTCCTATGCAACTTGTTGTACACGTATGCTTGACAGCTTTGCTATCCCGGCGCTATTTGCCAAAACTTCCGGATGTAAGAGTAGGTGTACAGGGATTTTGTATTACTTTTGTTTCAAACAAACTATATGTGCAGCTTGTGCTATGAGTTTCTGAATAACCTGTATATAATGCTAAAAGTAAACATAAAATTGGCAATTAGCTAAAGGCTATTACTGATATATTACCCAGATAATTTATTATTTCAATTATTACAAACTTACTTATATTATTTTATTGATTCCTTATTTAACCATTAACAATGTTTCCTCAAAAAAGCTTGTATTTTTTAAGGCCCTTCTTATGAAAACGGGACTGTATATCATTGCATCAAATGGGGCGGTAAGAATGGAAATAGGAAGATAGAACTGTCAACTTCATTGGGTTTGACGCGTGTAATTCTTACAAGATATTTTACTGGCAATACGTTCAACTACCGTGATCATTACGGAGTGTGTTAAAACTGTGGAACAAACAATATTGATGTATTTATGTTGACTCTCCAAACCTAAAAGTCCTCATTTTGGAAACCTTCCAAAAACAATCAAACGAATGGCGCTGTAGGATGTAAAATATATGTATATATGGGTGAAGTGACTGCTAATATTTTACTACCAGCTATGTTGGATGTTTGGTGAAATTGGTAGTTAAGGAATCGATCTTCAAACAGTTACTCTGGCTAGTTACTGTTTTACCCCAAATGGGTTACCCAACTTCTTATTTTATTTTTATAAAAGTACATCAGACTTTATTTAAAATAGAAAATGTATATATCTCCCCTCCTTGAAAAGTAAACTAATAGCTTATCTAAAATATGTATTCATTAAAAAAATTGATTTTACAGCAATGTTGGTTTATTTAAATAAACACACATTTGAGAAAAATTTGTTATTTTTCAAGTACAGTATTCAAAACGATCTTAAGACACTGAAAACTACTTATTTTGTTTACGAAGTTCTGTTTTGGTTATTTCTATGTATTTCTTAATACCCACCTCGGTGGCGTAGTTGGCTAACGCGCTAGTCGTGCTGAGCTGGACCGCCGAGGGCGGGAAGATCGAGGTTCGAATCTCGGCCGGGTGAACTGGGGGTGGTTTTTCCTAAATGGTTTTCCACTCTCCCGCCACGCAAATGCGGGTTCACTTCCTCTAAATTCAACCCTCCCAATTCCTATTCCATTAGCATAATTAGTACTTAAGCGTATAACCCGAACGGGTAGTAAGACGCGGTGCAAAATATTATTATTATTATTTCTTAATATTACTCCTGGTTGTTTCTACAACGCCACTTGCGTGCCAAATTTCAAGAATATGTTTGTTTTTTAAAAATACCATAGAATGTCACTAAATAAATGGGTCAATCATTATTTAGTCAGGTCCAAATATGAATATTAAATAAATAGCATGCAATAGAAATAAAGAAAATGTTATAATGTTAAGGACGTTTCCTATCTGTGACGTCACGGCAGGTCAAGATAGGATCTCCCATGTTAGTAAATTTACGTTTTACTCAACGAACTTTAAAGATGGTATAACATTGAAACAAAAAAAACCATACAGTCTTAAATAGCTCTAAAATAATTCTACAGTGTCACAAAATTATTATTTTTATCTTGAAGTAGTTTTTTTTGCAAAGGTATTTTTTTTAATCCTCTACAACTTAGGATGTTTGGCATGGTCACGAAAATGGACTGTGGAAGTCCTCCTGCAAAGTTGTAGATTTTTAAAATAATGTCAATTTTTTTCAAGGTGCAAATATTATAATTAGTGTGAAAACTAGTCAGTGGAAGAGGGGAAATGTCATCAGCAAATAAACAAGAGGCCTGGCGGGGTGAACTGCTAATTTTCTTTCATCTTTTTATATTTCGTACATTGGAGTCTAAGTGTGCTGGTGCTTTGGTGTATCAAGTTAAAAAAGATGTAACAGCTTCGTAAAATAGCTTCAAAGCTCCCAAGCAGGCAACGTCGTTAAACTTTACGAGAGAATAAGTTGTGCTACTTCCAAATAAAAAATATAGTAAAATGAATCAACGAATGAGACTCCACTTTTAAAGTGAAGTTGAAACTTCTTCTAATAAAACTTAAATTGCTTAATTTTATGAACTGAACCACTTCCTTGATCCTCCGAAAATTCCATTAGACGCATTAGAGTGGGAGGATAACTGTTGCTGCATTTTAAAATAATGCTGACATACGAAATATATTCCATCGCAGAAACAAAGTATGTATGCATGGTTTTGAAGAGCTGAGAATGTTTATGGTTTTAAAAGAGTTGCAATTTTGATGGCCCAATAATAACACGTGTTCGCCTTGTCGGCCAGAGGATACCAGTGTTTCTTAACCAGTAAAGCTTGACCCACAAGTGGTTTTTTTTCGGAGTGTCAGTCAGTTGTCTTGAGCAAGATTAGTTTGTTGAAAGTTGGAACACGCTCCGTTCCATTCCTAGTTTTACTATGTGAGTCTTAATCTTGAGGAGTATTCTTAGATATGACTAAAACGCACAACAGTGGGAACGTGGAATAAGACTTCAATCTCTTCTGTTCTGGTGATTGGGAGGCTGGACTTCAAATCTTAGCCGGGTGTATTGTGGTGTTATTTTTCCTAGATGTTTCCCCAATTATATTTATTTTTTTTAGGTCACCGCATCTCACTACTCGTTCAGGACTAACGCATTTGTAATAATTATGATAATGTTTTAATAATGACTGACGAGTAAGTTTAAATTTAGAGGAAGTGTATCCAAATTTGCGTTGAGGGAGAGTTTAAAATCCATGAGGAACCCTTCCCACCCCCCCACCCCCTTTTAGATCTTCCCGTCATCGTCAGTACAGTATACTGCAAAGTGATGCGTTAGACCATTCAAACACCTAAAAGGGTGTTTCTCCCTCTGTCTTTATGCAAATGGGGGTACACTTTCTTTAAAGTCTACCTTCCTTATCCCTACTCCATTAGTGTAAATATGCAGACATCCCAGACGGGTAGTAAGACGTTGAGCACACTCACAATAGAACTATGACTACCACTCAGATTTATTAATTATGTATTATATATTATGGGAAAAAAGGGTCTTACATTAGTTTGAGCATGTTGAGAGGATGAGTGTGGATCGAGTGACGAAGCAAACATATGAAGGTAGAGTGTGTGGATCAAAAGTAAGGGGTAGGCCATGTAAGATGTGATTAAAATGTTATAGACCAATGTGTGAAAAAGAGAAACATTTATAGTTTTGAGCGCGCCAGCTGTGTTGAGCCAGACCACCAAGGATCGGGGAGATCGAGGTTCGAATCTCGGTTGGGTGAACTGGGGGTGGTTTTTCCTAAATGGTTTTCCACTCTCCCTCCACGCAAATGCGGGTTCACTTCCTCTAAATTCAACCTTATCAATTCCTAATCCATTAATGTAATTAGTACTTAAGCGTATAACCCGAACGGGTAGTAAGACGCGGTGCTAAATTAAAAAAATATATATAGTTTTGAGAATAAAAGAGCATATTTTACTCGATTTATGGATGTTGTTGAAGTGAAGGGAATATGAAAGAAAAGGAAAGTGTGGATAAAGTTAGTGAGGTTGGATTAAGAGCGTCCATCGTAGCAGGCAGGCCCAACCCAGCTCCCGGCTCGTTTGTGTGTGCAAGAGCGCGCGAGGAATGGCAGTAAAAAGGAAAATAAAAGACCTACGATATGCCAGAAATGTGTGCAGTGCATTCGTATTTGAATGATTACCCGAAATTTTCTGCAGTGACGATGGGAACAAAGAGACTAATTTTCTTGTTAATATCTACAGTATGTTCCTATTATGACAGAATGAAGATTTGTGCACAATGCTTATCTGTGAAGATATTCTAAAATAGTCAAAAACGGTATTTTCAATGCTGTTTTGATCCAAATATAATTTAATATTTTAACAATGTTCAGCATTAGGAGCTTTTAGTAACTCTTTATTCCCAGTTATATTTAATCAGAGATTATCCACGTGCAGTAGAGTTCGTGTAAATTTACGATTTTTAGCTGCCTGTATCACAGAGTTAATTGGCATAAGATGTACGCTCTTAAAGTCAAAGTGGTTTTTTGAACTGTATGCACAGTTTCTTGCCTACCCCATAAAGGTACGGTGTGATTATGTAGGCCTATGTATGTATTTTGAACATGTTTCTTTAAGTCGTTTAGAAGACACTTTTCTTAAATTTTTGTATTGTATTGGTCATTTGATCCGATAAAAATAAGAATGTTTCTCCGTTATGAGCTGACTGGTAAAATTCAAACTATTTTTGAAAATAAATATCATGAATCTATCTGCATTATTCAGTTACTTTCTAAAAAAAACACTATCTTAAACATTATAAATTATATTAAAAGTATAAATCCAGTTTTTTAATATTAATATGATTCAAAGCGGAATTTGAACTGAGGAGTGTTCTCAAAATAATAATAGCATTTTTAAAACGACTTAAGTTTAGGTAAAAGTGTGTGGGAAAAGTCCAACCAAGAAAGTTACGTATCCATTTATGTCTTTCGGTAGTTTTCATGCGAAATTAAAATGTACTAGTTTTGAAATTAAGGGATTATTAATTGTATCTTATGTGTATACTTATGCCAGACCCTAATTTTTCAGTAGGCAGTCCGAGGATTATAGTCAAATATACTTCTCGATAGTTTGGAAAGAACTCAAACTAAAGAAAAACCACACGTTCCTAGTGGCAAGTGGAGCTAGAAGCTTTGGGGTCCTGCTGAAATAGTATTATATTATTTTCAATAATCATACATTAATTAGGTCCCACTCAGTGGTGTTGTAACTGGGCGTTAGAAAGGGGGTCAGGGGTGCATTACCGTCACCCTGGAAAGAGTTTAGCCCCCTTATAATAAATTCACTCTCCTCTAGGTTTATTTCACTCCCTTTTTTTTAATATCCATATGAAGCTGAAATCTAGCCTAGCATCAATATTACTTTTTTTAAACATGAACTGTACAAATTTTTGTCAAAAATACCTCCTATTTCTTTGAAAGCTATAATAGAGTATGGTATGGGAGGGAACAGACTATTATTTAAAATAAAAGAGCTAATCAATAAGTTGTTGACGGACCCACGATCAATTAAAAATGTAATGACAAGTAATCTTAGAGGGTACTGCTAGCAAAACATTAGATGTATATTTAGCGTCAGGGCTACAACATTCGTAGCTCCGTAGTGGAAATATTGGCCAGTAGTAATGTAGCTTTGCCCAGGGGACGCCCGAATGTACTAATTGTACATACTTTCCGTGGAGGCTCTTTCTATGTCCCGATGAGATGAGATGAGATGGTGTTAGTGAGTATGAGGGTGTGGAACCAGTGTAAACATCTAAGCCTAACTTAAGCCTAATTAACCAAAATCTGGGGACCACTGGGGTAGTTCCACTTTAGGGAAAAAAATACCCAAGGTACCAGTCGGGAATCGAACCTGGGATGCCTGGGTTCGTAGCCAGGTGCACTAACCACTCACTACACCATGGGGCTGGTTAGCACAACATTGAAAACTGTTGAAAGTGTGTGCTTTTTTTAAATACTTTCAATCGAATTTAATGTCAGTGTTTTGTAAACTTATTTATGATTAAATTGATATAATTCAAAATCTCTTACACACTTCACTTCATGTGCTCTTAAAATAGTGTAAGCTGTCCAGACGGGCAGTAATATCTGTGGCACACACACAACTGTAAGAACTCATTATTTAGTAGTCGAGTGTGATAACTCTAATTGCAGTAAAAAAAATTCCAAATAAATTATAGAGCAGTGGCTATCATTCTTTTTTTGCTCGCGGCACACTACTCTTTGTCGAGGAGCCTCGCGGCACATTGAACGTGTAAGTTGGTGACACTACAGGAGACTTGGGCATGCGCATGCGCACAGGGACTTTTCTCAGTTGAACGGGAAATGCGTGTGTGTTTGTTATTAATTTAACCACGAATTAAACTTTCGTGTAAGACACGGCAAGCTCAAGTTAGTTATTAATTACTTGACATTTGTCCGACAACTTGACACAGTTGGTAGCTTGTCTAAGGATCTTGAGTTCTATTACCAGTATGGTCAAAAAATATAATATTATTGAAATGGTCAGTTTCTCTTTGACATTGATTAAAGTCTGGAGGGCTGGTTGTTGTGTCTGTTCTAGATTTAACTAAGTTTATAAGTCGTGGTCTGATAAAATCGGTTGTTTAGAAAGTTCACGTTAAATAAATAAATAAAATACTTAACTATTTTGTTGTAAGCTATCAAATACCAAGGAAAATAAATATCTCAAAACAGTTGAACATTTTTCTCTTATTTAATTTTAAAATTGATTATTGAATGAAACTTATTTTATTTATTTGTTTATAAACAATAAGATGACGTCGAAAATCTAGCAGCACACCTAGTGAACTTTACGGCAAACTGGTGTGCCATGCACACCCTTTGAGAACCACTGTTCTAGAAGCATCAAGAATGTTCCAGGGAAGCACAAAATCAATATTTTTGGGAGTATCCCAATTTAAAATAAATGGTAAGACACAATTGTAGAAACTTTCTCATGTTGTGTATTATAGCTTCGAAGAAAATTCTCAAAAATAGGTTTGAATAAACTACCTTTAAATAAGTTTCACTCATAAAAACAAACACATAATCTTGTTAATCACAATAATAAGTCTTTATAGGCCTATATAAATTTTTAAACAAGATTGTACAAATATATTTTAAGGAATCTTAATTTTCAAAAAATAATTTGTTTGTTAACTATCCTAAAATTATTTATTTATTTGTAAAAATAAAAACGTATTCTTATTTATCATGAAAAACTATTCACAGATTCCCATTTTGAATTCAATCTTCAAAATCACTTTTCAAAACATTCAAATTTTCTATAATTTGTTGTAAGTAAACTACCGTTAAATTAATTTTAAAAAAATTTAGGTATGACCATATAAAATCTAACTATCAAATTTGAACAAAATCCATAAAACCGTTTTGGATTCGTGGCCATGGGCAGAGAGTTTTACAGATAGACAGATAGACATGGGGATAGACAGAATTGTAAAATTAACTTTTTTTGGGTTCGTGTTCAAATAAAAAGTGAAATTTGGTCATATCCACAAGTTCAATTTTTTTTCACGACCACATTACTTTCTCTTGATATGAGAAAGTAAAAAGTTCAGGGGAAGACCACTGCAAATAGCTTATAACCCTATACTGTTCTTAGAAAGTGCACGCAAGATAATCCTAATATCTATGACTATAACCATCTAATGTTCTTAGAAATTTCACGCTAAATAACCCTTTGTTATGCTATTATAACCATTTACTATTCTTAGAAATCAAATTAACCTACATTTATTTATGTATTATTTTCTCCCTATAGCGTAGGCCTACATTTAAGAAAAAGCTTGAAAGTCCCTTTGTGCTATTATTAAAATAGAAACACCAGAAATGCATCGTCTACAAGTAGAGTCATTGTAAGAAATAAGTTTTTTTTATTTACATGCATACATTCTTCTAGATCACTTAATATATCTCAATCTGCCCACACATTTTAACATTTGACGTCATACATGTGGTACATTTGGCACGCAAACAACCAGCACTATATCTAAAATTGCAATAATTAACATTTCTAAGCTGTCAGTGGGCTGAAATATTTTCAAGTGATTTTTTAATACATTGATGCAAAAACGGAAGACGTTAAAAAAGTTTTGTTACTAATGGAAGTTTTATTTTAATGTTTCCGGGCTATACAGTGTTGTATTGTAACTCATATTTCAAATGCATCGATCGTAATTTTGTAATAATATAAGTATAGACAATCATTGTAACTATATAAAATATGTTTCTTATATACGAGTAGCAATATAATAGTAAAACATTAATAACCATTCAGACGATTAAGGACATCACCTAACTGTGAGTATATTATGAAGCTACGACAGGCCTAGCCAGTCGGAAGTGGAAAAATATATGACTTGAATAAAAAACTGATCCAGACCACAGGCTGGAAACAGTAATGGATGTAAAAACCTAACTGCGACATCACGACAGATCTAGATAGGATTTACCATGTGAATTCAATTACGTTTTATTCAGCGAGTTTTAAAGATATAACGTTGAAACAAAAACAACAAATTATTAAATAATTCTAAAAATAGTTCTACAGTGCTACAACAATATTATTTTTTTATCATGAAGTAGTTTTTTTAAACGTATTTTTTGTAAATCATCTACAACCTAGGCTATTTGGGCTAATCAAGAAAACTGCTTGTAGAAGTCTTCCTGTCAGGATGTAGATTAAAAAAGTGATAAGGTGCACCGCACAAACTTTATCCAGCTTTTATCTTAAAATAGACGTTTACTAAAAACTCATAAGATTTGTGAAACGAAATAATAGGTTTGTATATTGTTGTAGAAACACTACACCAAAGATCATAAATGAAATAATATACACTGTTACTTACTCACACTATGGCATTAGGAACTAGGAACACTTTTACAGAAAAATTGAGAAAAGAGAAACATCTTTGTCCACCAAAGATCATAAGAATCAAATTAATTTTCAAAGACCTGAATTAAAAAGTATATACAGTTTCTAATAGCTTAGAAATTATTGGTTTAGTAAAAGTATGATCTTAAAAAAAAATCGGCCTCGAGATTGTGATAAATTCAGCTTAAAAGTACCTCAGCTATTCAAAATGGTGTCAGCCCGCAAGCACGCTATACCGGCCGAGTGGTCGCTGCATGTTATCGAAGATAGTGCCAACATTTGTGGATAGATGGTGTCATTCGGTCATCACAATGAATCCCTTGGCCGTTAATTTCAGTTTTATAGACCGGTGCCGCTATTTATTTAATAAAGTAGCTACTCATTTGTCCTCACGAGGCTGAGTTGACCCCGTCTCAAACCCAATGCTTCACAGAAAAATCTGCAAGCGTTGGGGATCGAACCCAGGACTTCTAAATCTGTGAGCAGGATTTCTGATAACTAGACCACAGAGAAGGTCGTACCTCAGCATAGGCTGGTTTAATTTTTTTTAACCTAATACATTAGGCCCATTCTTTACCAATGCCACAAGATTTAGAAGATATAAATTCTTGGAAACCACATCACTAGAGCCCGGATTTATATGTAAAATGTGTGTTCTTTCTTGCATATCTAATGGTATGTGGAAATGATATACTTCGTAATTCACACCTTTATAGACCATTTGACCGGCGTTTGTTAGTCCATATAAATGCATATTCTGGGCGAAAATGATTTTGCATGCACACTTTAAATTCTTAAGATAAAAATGCATATTTTATTCGTAACTGTCGTATTAAATAATTACTTGTCCACTTTATGTAATCGGCTGGTTACTAATTAATTAATTAATTGATTAAATATATGCAGTCAATTCGGTATACAATAAAACAAAACTAGCGTGCGTGTGTGCATATGTGTGTATTCTGAAGATAGTACCGAGAAAAAGCATTACCACGTCTCTAAATTACCTGAAATTATAACACAGTTGGAGGCTCGAAGTAATTCCATGAGCTTCTCAAAGTCTATGATAGATAAATTTTCAGTAGCATTGCCTTCAGAAACACATGGTGATGCTATTATTGCATACGATAATTTTAGTCAGGTATTAAATACAAATCCTGGTTACAAAACAGTCTGTCCAATTAGCAAAAAGTTATCTGATGAAAAAAAACTGAAATGCAAGAAGAATTCACCGAAGAAGAATTGTGGTGTCTTTCACATGTATCTGTGACAGCATGCGATGTTGAAAAAACATTTTTTTTTTTTTAAAAATTCTTCAGTGACAGAAGTAGTAGCTTCACAAAAGAATATCTCGGTATGACTTTTCTTATAATATACTTTAACAACCACGAATAAGGTAAGATTTTCCACAAAGCAAGTAGTTTATTTAATTTTTGTTAATTTGTTTTTGCATATAATGGTGCATATATTTTTATTTTTTTTCGTTCATATTTGATTGTGCTTACAAATCTGGGCTTTACACATCACCGATTAGCGTGCTTTCAACTAACTTGTTAATGTTTCCCAAATATTATTAAATATAAATAAATCGTGAATAAAACGTATTTAGATGCTATCCTTAAATAGCCACCTTCAATTAACTGCAAAAATACGGTCACATTTTCATAGGAAAAAACCTATCTGATGGCTAGAAAATTTACCTGATCTACTTTCACGTATTCATACGTCAAGTTATGTTATCTGCAACTGTCACTTCTGATGGGTATTAACAATATCTATAAAATAGCACCAGTAATATCGTGAAATGTTAGTCAATGTTACTCATAAAATAAAGTTTTTTTTATTTTCTAGCCGATCTTGATTGTCTTGGGGGTAAAGTGCCTCAGGACCCCGATGTTCATGGATTAAAACCTAGCCGGGGTCAAAGTATTTTTCCTGAACAATAAAAACTCGTACCACAAATTTCTTCTAAAGGGAACTAAAGCCGTCGGTAACATGTCGATTTTGGCATGTAAAAGAACTCTGAAAAATATGTGAATATACCTTTCCAGGCACAATTGGTAAGCCCTTTCACACTCGCTCATAGAAAATCTCGTGTAATCAGTCGGTTTAGAAAATGCACGTTAACTACCTCAAATAATTGAATTTATTTTCTAAATGGCTCTTCCTATGAAAATTGGACTATATGTATTTGGACTACGTCAAGCTTACCTCAATAAACTGAGGATCCACCGACACATTTATTGTTTATTTAAACCTTACGGCTGAACATCAACACATAAATACCGCAGGTGATTAGGATCTAACCGGACCAGATATATTTCATCTCTCTCTCCCCTCTCCCAACAGATAAAATGTTCTTATTTTCTCTAGTGAGATATTAACGATGATCGAGCATGTAGCTAAAAAAAAAAAAAAAAAAA
>CABFWO010000032.1:157986-183894 GCA_902155825.1 Timema genevievae
AAAAAAAAAGACGTTATAAATGCCAAATCAGTCCTGGCAACGTGACCTCAACGTTTAACAGACGCTCAGGTTAGGTCGTGAGCTTCTTTACCTTGTTCAAACAAACATGATGGATTCTTCTGGCAAGGGGTGAGGGGTGGCTGTCGTGGTCATACTGCGGGCAAGAGCGAACTAAAGACATAAATTACATTAGTAGGGCTAGTAGGCATTGAGACATTTTACAGCTCAATTTTCAGTGGAAGAGCTTTTTAGAAAATACAAAAAAAAATTTTTATTGCTGACATTAATAAAGTCTAACTTTATTATTGGTGTTATTTTATAGGTACTTATAATATAATTATATTAAAAAAAACTGCTGCAGACCACATGACTTGAAGTATGTATACGTGAAATTAGATCAATTAACTTTTCTAGCCGTCAGATAAGATTCTTTCTATGAAAAATGGAGTGTGCATGAGCAGTTACCATGTTTTACCAAAAGTTTTTGAATATTTTAAAAGATATATTTAAAACACTAATTTAGTTATTTTTGTCTAACTATTCGTCCACGATATCCGTATATTTACTCTAATGAAGCAGAAACTATAAAGAAATAATTTAGATGAAATGTACACGTGTATGAATGGAGAGAGAGAGAGAGAGAGAAATCGACACCGAAAGAGATAGGGGGAAAAACATTTAAAAAAACTTCCATCAGTTCACACAGCTGGGATTTGAACAACTTCCCTTCTGGCTACTGACAAACGATACTAAATAATGCTTACGCCACAGCCCGCCTGCCCACTGACGCAGTTCTCAGATACTAAAATATTAGAAATTGACCGGGAGGTTCGTGGAGGGAAGGAATCTTTTGTTTTTTGTCTTAATGAACCACGTCTTACTACTCGTCCGGACTATAGACCTACGTGTATTTGCGTGGAGGGCGAGAGGGGAAACTATTTAATAAAAACCACCCTTAGTATAAATGGCCGGGATTCAGACCCTGAACTTTCCATCAACGGGAGAATATTAAAATTAGTACGTTTAAAATCTGTATCCATATAAATATATTGTGATCCTTCTCTTCTCTAGTATTAACTGCACCTTGACCAGAAATACATTTTAATTAAAATAATTAATATTAAAATCATAGTAAAATATTCTGCTAGCGGTGGTATACAACATAATATCACAAACTTAAGAATAATATAATGTGGGCTATCAATTACAGGGAAGGTTCCTCTAAAAAGACCATATTTAATACTACTCTAGTTTAAATAAATTTTACATCTAAAATAATATGGTATCTAATCCTAGTTTAATATAAAGATTATCATAGTTGTTTCCTTGGTCCACGTGTCCATCAATGTGGGTCTCTGAATAGCTTTGAAATGGTCTCTTGTTTCATGTCGGTAGTCTATATTAAAACTCAAAATACCCTGAGATATTTGAGCGCCAGCCGAAGTGCCTCTGATGGTCGTTGTGGCGCTAGAATCGTCACTGTTAGATAGAAACGTCTCTGTCATGTCCTGTTTAACAATGGCTTAGGTCATTTTGGCAGTGTCCGAGATCGGGCGTCGTAAATATTGCCGGGGCCCAGACCCCCCCCCCTTTTTTCACACATGATGTAATAGAGCTCCGTGCCAAGACGGACCATGCAGAACTCGACCCACTGATCTACTAAACAGGGGGGGAATCAATGGCGTCTTCACTACTTCAACACAAAGAGTTGGCTCCTTGTTTATACATCGGTCAAGGGGAGAGGGAGATGTTTACACACTGGGACACTTTTAACGTTAGCTGTACGCACAAAGGTTCACCAAAATGTGGCGTTTGCGTAGTAACAAAAACACTCTATGGTGTGAGCCCACGATCAAGCTATACCTACTGAACGGCTGCCACCGCTAGCGATGATAGTGCTATTATTTAAGGATAGAGGGTGTCATGTGGTCAGCACAGCGAGCCCTACACCCATTAATGTCAGTTTTCTAGATCGGAACCGCTATCTATTTATTCAAGTAGCAAATGATTTGTCCTCATGAGGCTGAGTCTGACCACGATCCAGAACCACTGGTTCACAGAAAAATTCTGGAAGCTGTTTACATGGTAAACTTTACTTTAAACCTTACGCGGTGGGTTGGTGGGTACGTAGACAAACGCGTACGTCTCGTCTAGTCAGATTTGCTGGGTGGTGGGTAGAAGGTTGTGCGTGTCTTGGCCGAGTGTATGAAGATGGTGTTCCCTAAGTGATAGGCCTAGTCTATACAAATGCAGGTAGATTTTCTCTAAATTCTAAATTTCTAATATCAACCTCAGTGCTGTAAATGCGTGAAGATCATAACACGAATAATGATTTAAAATAAATATTATAAAAAAAATTATAATCTATGGTAAAACCGTATTTGGATTCATAATAAGTAATGTTAATTATTAAAAATTATCTTAAATGTGGATTTATTTTATAACTATCCCCCTGTGGTGAAAAAATAATCCATAAAATAGTAGTTAGTAAAGTTACTAGATCTACTTTAATATATTTAAACACCAATATGCTCTGTATAGGGTACGTTAGACAAAAGTTAATTCAGAACCCTTTAATA
This sequence comes from Timema genevievae, assembly GCA_902155825.1. Classification (NCBI taxonomy): domain Eukaryota; kingdom Metazoa; phylum Arthropoda; class Insecta; order Phasmatodea; family Timematidae; genus Timema; species Timema genevievae. The sequence goes on from CABFWO010000032.1 coordinate 160,566, forward strand.
TAAATAAATACAGTCACTTTCTTTAAATCACTGTTGGCGACTCTACACTTAATTTTATACGCTTAAAAAGATTCTTTATATGAGAAGTAGACTAAAATCACCCAACTTTCATCCGTTGAAATATTACTAGAGATGGTAAATAAAATGATTAGTTATCGTTAAAAAAGTTGAACTTCACTATAAAAATTCTATAGATAAAAGCGTGAAAACAGTTTAAAATGTAAGCGAAGTAGGCCTACTATGGCTAGAATCAAGGCGTAGGAAGCCAATAATTTCGTGTGTGTGTGTGTGTGTGGGGGTGGGGGGGGGGGGTTGTCTGGTGGACACATAACCCAATTTCCGGAGGCTAGAAAAAAATTATAAATGATAAATAGTTCTAGAAGCTATCTGAAGTGTTTTTTACGGTAACATAGCCCCCTAACTGCCGAAGGCTAGGTAAAATTGTAAATATTAAACTCCTCTCGAAGCTCTCTAAAGTGCTTTTTTTTATGGTAGCACAGGCCCCTAATTGTCAAAGACTAGAAAAACTTATCAAAATTAAACATCTCTAGAAGCTCTTTGAAGTGCTTTTTATGGTAACACAGCCCCCCAATTTGTACTTGTACATTAATTTTGATATTGTTTGAAACCATAAATAAAGTAATATATATTTTGTTCATTTCGAACCCCCAAACACCCCCTCCTGACTACGGCCTTCGCTAGGAAAATTAAGGAGAAACGAATTTTTGTTGGGTATTGGAATGTTGAGAAGAAGCTTTTAGCACTACAGTTGTACTTTTTTTTAATGTCAATATTAAGAAACATTATTTCGGCAGAACTACTACGTTGCTACGGGGGGAAAACAGTTAGTATTAATATATTAAATCTAGTTGTCGATGTCTTTATTTAAAAACGTTTTCAATAGAGTATAAATCTTAAACTTTCATTACCTAACACCGATATTAGGAATAAAATGGCAAAAAAATACTTTATTGGCAATATATTACTCTTGGTTTGACCATATTTAAATCGACTTTGTATAAACAAGATATCGTGTGCTGCTCTCAACGGAGTCTTGGAGAACTAAGACTTCCAAGGATGGGTGGGCACTATCTAGCGGTAATTTAATGAACAGTTTAACAATACCAATGGTTATTTCAGAAAAATATTTTCTTTCTCTTATAATTAATTCTGTAATCGAATACTTTTTAAAAAATTATGTAACTTTGCTTGAAATGGAAAAGGGCATTTAATCATCAAATTAAAAAAATATCATTTCAATATTTTTTTGTACTGTATGGACTCATACTTTCGAAATATATTTCGTTTGGAAAGTCAGCCAACTCCTAAGTTTCCAAGTAAAGTTATATATATATATATATATATATATAACATTCATATTATACTTTATTGTTCTTGTTATTTTATAGTAATTTATAATATCTATCAAAAGTGACAGCTTCAGATCACACAACTAGACGTATGAATACGTGAAAATATAATTAGTAACATTTCTAGATGGCAGATATATCCATTTGTAATAAAATGGGGTTATAGCAGAGTCCAATTAAAATGTATCATATAAAACATGTAATATGTATTGTTTGAATGTTTAGTAAAACAGACAGTTGAATACCAATATAGTTTTACTTCATCATCAAGAGAATGTATTGTGATCGTGAAAAAATTGATCTTGAGATTATGACCAATTTTTACGTTCTATGTGAACACGAACCCAAAAAACTGGATTTTACAATTCTGTTTGTTCCCATGTCTGTCTGTCTGTCCCTGGCCACGGATCCAAAATGGTTTGACAGTTTTTGTTTAAACTTGATATTTAAATTTAATAGGGCAATACCACAACTTTTTTTTTTCACTTTAGCCCTTCAATTAGGAGAAGTTTAATGATAAGTAATTTTTTTATTTACAATTTTTTCAAAAATGGCTCTAACAATACTTTTAATGCATATCTAAAATTTGTTTTACTTGAAATATAAATCTATAGTTGGTGTTTGGCCAAAAATTTGTTGAAGCGTAGTTTACTGATTTATCATAAACATAAAACATTTTACAAATGGTTCTAACGATTTGGTTTTAAATGGTTTAGAAGTGTTTGACATTACGAATAGCCCTGTATACTTGGTTTTGAATAAAAAATCGATAAAGGGTCATTTAATGAGGTGTGATTTTTTTTCCAAATTCGAATTACATATTTTGAAAATAGCTATAACAATTTTGCTTACAATGTATATCTGGGGCGTGTTTAACATGAATATGACAAATAAAGATAAATACTTGTTGGGGGTAAGGGGGGATATTTGATTATTTACTGATGACTGTTTTTTTAATTTGAATATCTAAAAAAATGCCTTAGCGATTTTGTTCAAAATTGGTATCGGGAGACTATTTAACATATCAAAAATAATACATATATTTTTTATTTAAAATAAATTAACTTAAGGGTAGTTTAGGGTCTACTTACAAAAAATTATAGAAAACTTGAATGTATTGGTTATATATATAAAACCAATAACTTAAATATATATATATATATATATATAACCAAATTGTTTAAATTTATCTAACAAGATTTTAATTTTCTAAAATAAACCATTTGTAGACTACTCTAAAATTAGTTGTTATTTGAACAAATCAAAATGTATTTTGGTTTATCATGAAAAACAGTTCACATATTCCAATTTATAATTCAATCTTCAAGGTCAATTTCCAATATATATACTGAGTGATTATTGTGATTAACTAGAAGATGTGTTTGTTTCAATGAGTAAAAATTATTTAAGGCTAGTTTACTAAAAAATATTTTTGAAATCTTCTTCAAAGCTATAACACACAATGTGAGAATGTTTGTTCGATTATGCACTACCATTTATTTTCACTGCGTTCCAGTACTTGTTCAGGCCATACGTATACATTTATTACGTTAATTAATCTGGACGAGTAGGGTAGAATTTAGAGTAAATGTAAGCACATTTGTATAGAGTGAGGGTGAGAGAGATTTATCTGAGCCAACCTCAACAGGTCCAGTGGTGCTCCTGTAGTACAACTATTGAGAGAAAGGTACCTCTGAGCCAACCCCAGTCTGTGTAGTGGTGCTCCTGTAGTACAACTACTGAGAGAGAGGTACCTCTGAGCCAACCCCAGATCTGTATAGTGATGCTCCTGTAGTACAACTATTGAGAGAGAGGTACCTCTGAGCCAACCCCAGTCTGTGTAGTGGTGCTCCTCTAGTACAACTACTGTTAGAGAGAGAGAGACAGAGGTACCTCTGAGCCAACCCAGCAGTCGAGACATCAAGGTCGTGTGTGTGCATCTCCGTCTTGAGAGCCTGTTACCGGCCGACCATATATGGCGCGAGACAAGGCCGAGAACATCTTCAGGACACGGAGGAGGGAGGGGCTTCCATTAAAGTGACGGCCACGTGGACTGGAGACCAAAATAAAACTACCGACTCGACCTGGGCCGTTCATATCTCAGGGAACTTCACCTTGGATGGATATACTATGTCGATTAGGGAATTGACCCGCTTCGGTGACGTAGTTGGCTAACGCGCTAGTCGTGTTGAGCTAGACTGCTGAGGACGGGGAGATCAAGGTTCGAATCTCTGTCGAGTGAACTGGGGGTGGTTTCCCTAAAGGGTTTTCCACTTTCCCTCCGCGCAAATGCGAGTTCACTTCATCTATATTCAACCTTCCCAATTCCTAATCCATTAGCGTAAATAGTACTTAAGCGTATAATCCGAACGGGTAGTAAGAGGTGGTGCTAAATAAATTGATTAGGAAATTCAAATAATTTGTTAGTTGTATTTGATTTCAATAGTGAATTTTATTATTAAATATATAGGTGAATTAATTTATTTAGTTTATTATTATTATTATTATTATTATTATTATTATCATCATCATCGCGTCTTACTACCAGTTCAGGTTATACGCACTTACGCTAATGTGTAATGGTAGGGTGATTATGAAATGAAATGGAGGACCTACAGTTTAACGTGGGATCAAACCACGGTGGAGGTCTGGCATTCCACACATTCACAAGTTGTGATTAATAAACATATTATCAGAAGTGAAGGAAGGATTTTGCAATCAAATAAATCTGTGCCGGGACTGAGGATTGAAACCCGGGCCCCCAGCACAGAGGTCCGACATATTACCCCTAGACCACCAGGTCACCTATTTATTTCGTTCAAAGATATATTGTTATATATATTTTCTTTACCTAACGCGTGTCAAACTCGTTTAGATAAGGAGTGCAAATTAGAATTTTAAAATACTGAAGGCACCATAATAAGAAAAGAATCAGTATTATCATTGTCTTAAGTAAAGCAAGTTCTAATAAAAAAAAAGTTAGTTCCCCATATGAAATAATAGGAAACATCTTATATTTTTAACAGGAATTTGGAATCGGGTAGTAAGACGCAGTGCTAAATATTATTATTATTATTATTATTCAGTACTCTACACCCTCCCCCTACCTTGGGCTAGTTTTATCGAGTCTACCTCACTACAACCTATCCCTATCTTGAGCTAGTTCTATCCAGTCCACCTCATTACACCGTATCTCTCTTAGGTCTATTCTAAAGGTATCCTCTCATCTGCGTCAAGGTCTTCCAAATGGTCTCTTCCCATTCAATCCCTTTAACGCAGTTATGATTTCCTTCTTTCTCTCTGCATGTCCTGCCCATCGTAATCTGCAAGATTTGATTACCCCAACAACTCATGTAACTTATAATTATTATATAACATCCTCCACTCCTCCATATCCTCAACCCTTTTTGGGACAAATATTTTCCTAAGATCTTTGTTTCAGGATATCCTATATTTATTCTCTTCATATAAGGTAAGAGATGATGTTTCACAACGATAAAGAACAACCGGTAAAATTATTGTTTCGCATATTCTGAGGTTTTGATTACTTTTATTGTTATAAGTAGAGCCTGGATTTGTATGCACAATCCAATAGTAAAATATTCATCCAAATATGCGCAAAAAATGTTTAAAATATGCACAATAAGATGCAAAACAAATTAACAAAAATCAAGTAAACTATTTGTTTTGTGGAAAATCTTGCCTTATTCATGGTTGTTACAGTAGATAAGGAAAGTAAAACTGAGAATTTCTTCTGTGAAGCTCCTATGTCTATCACTGAAGAATGTTTCACACAGTGAAAATATTGTCCTTTCGACATCGCATGATGTCACAGGTGCATGTGAAAAACACCACAATTCTTCTTCTGTGAATTCCGCTTGTATCTAAATTTTTTTCACAGACAACTTTTTGATAATTTAACAAACTGTTCTGTCACCAGGATTTTTATTTAGAAGCTGACCAAGCTTATCGAATGCAATTTTAGCAACTTCATGAGTTTCTGAAGTAAATGCTACTAAAATTTGATCCATCAAAGAAGGTGGGAACTGCAAGGAATTACTTCGAGCCTCCAACAGTTTTATAATTTCTGGTAGTTTAGATAGGCGGCTATGGATGTATTTGGTCTTTTTCTAGATGACATCTTCAGAACACAAACACACACGCACACACACACACACACACACACACGCTGGTTTTGTTTTATTTTATACCCAATTAAGGTATGGCTACACGGAGCCAACACGCACCATGCCGCATTTTCTAACAATTTTTATATTATTTATAAACTGAGTTTTATTACAAAATAAGTTTGTATTTTTATTTTTACTTACATAGGTTCTCACCTATTTTGATAAAATTAAGTTAGCTATTAATTATGAAGAATAAAGTTTTTAAGTTAGCTAATAATTAAGAAGAAGAATGTTTGTTGTTCAATAAGTTGTTGTATATAATATTGTTTATCTTGTACGTAATGTTGGAAACAATGACTACAGCGTCACACGTGCAACGGCTGTGAAAGAAATGCCTAGTTTTACAAGTGTTGACACAGTGACTGCCAATCACTGTGAATAATCACTGGTAAAAATCACTGCTCTTTTAAAATCAAGGTCACTGTGATCACCGATATCGTAAAATCACTGTTTCGCCTATCCCTACATTGCTTAGTGGTTAGAATGAAAATAAAGTTCGGAAGCTCCCGAACATTTTATTTCCGGTGGTAGGTGGCTACACGGTCCGCACCGCAAAAGTGCGGAACAATGCTCTCTCAACGATTCGTCCGCGCCGGTGCGGTGCGGTGCGGTGCGGACTCGTGTAGCCACTTGCATTTAAAAACATGGATATCATTTCACCGGGAAAATGTGGTGCGGTGCGGTGCGGCTCTGTGTAGCCGGTCCTTAAACTGCAGAAACTTTATTAATTAATTAGTAACAAGCTGATGAGAGCAAGGAAACAAGTAATAATTTAATACGACAAATAGGAGTAAAATATGCATTTCTACCTTAAAAATACGAGCAAAATAAGGATTTCTACCTCAAAAATATGCATGAAAAATAATTTCCCCCCTGGAATATGCATTTATATGCACTATCAAGTACTAGCCAAATAGTATTTTAATGTGTAACCTACAAAGTATATCATTTCTGCATACCTTTAGATATGTAAAAAAGAACACACATTTTGCATACAACTCCGGGCTCTTGTTATATATGTAAAGATAAGTAAATATATATATAAATTATTATATTTCTATATTTTAAGCTATGAATATATATACATACATAGCTTAAAATATAATAATAATAATAATAATGTATTTAAAATACAATGCTAGCATTTATGTTGCTATGTATAGGCCTACAACTAAATCTATCAACTCACATTGGTTCGTGAATGGTCTAAGCCGTCATTTTCACTATATATTAGACTGCAAATTACGGGGAGATCGGGGCTCAAATTCTTGTCTTGTGTATTAAGGGTGGGTTTTCTTAAAGATGTTCCACACTCCCTTCACGCACTCTAAAGATATAACGTGGCGACAGAAACCATAAATTCTTGAATGGTAATTCTAGAAATAGTCCAACAAGGTCACAGAATTCTTATTTTTATCTTGAAGTAGTTTTTTTAAACGTATTTATTATAAATCATTTACAACTTAGCTATTAAGGCTGATCACCAAAATAGTATGTAGGATTCTTCCTGCCAGGATGTAGATTGAAAACGTCCGTGGTAGCAAGCATATGTGTATCTAGAATAGGAAACAAGAAAAATGTGTTTTTAAAGGCAAGTCAATGTTTTCAAGGCGCAAATAGTAAAATGAGTGCTTAAGCTCGTCAGATGAAGAGAGGAAAGTGTCATCAGTAGATAAACAGGAGGCCTCGCAGGGCGAACTTCTCATTTTCTCCCATCTCTTTCTATTTTGTACATTGGTGTCTAAGTGTGATAGTGCTTAGTTGCGTTAAGTTAAGATGCAAACCGCTTCGCAAAATATCCTCAAAATTTCCAAACGTAGTCCAACGTCGTAAACTGTTGCCAAATCTCCTTAATTTCAGTATACCGGAAGGTGGTGTGCGGTGGCAAGTAAGGGTTACTGGCAACCTCGACGAACCAGCGTTACAAAATTTGTCGTATACTCCCTCAAATATTGAGAGAAGATTGACCCCACGAAAACAAAAGAATGGCAAAGCTGTTTCCTAATAGTGACCACGTATTTTCATAGGAGGTGATATTCAGTTTAAAATATACCTATAGAATTTTAATTGGTGTGCAAATGTTCTTATGTTACAGCAAGGACTGTAGTCTTGAACAAATAAAAAAAAAACTAGCACTCTTAACTGGTGCTTTGCGCAGGTGTCGAACCCACGCTCGTATATATGCCAAGCTCATTCCCCTTTCCATTCTCTGGGTGTGGTCCCTCCGCTCATAAGAAACAGGTTTACTGGACATCCTTGAATCAGTTACGAAAATAAAACAACTTTATACTATCATATATAGCTAACTGTTCAATCCGCAGCCAACTCAAGTGAGAGTTACCATAGCGTTACTGTTTACAGTCTGATTTCAATTAAAGAAAACTTATCTGGCAGCTAGAAAGTTTTTAGATCTACAATCACGTATTAATATTTCAAGACATATGATCTGCAGCTGTCACTTTTCATAGAGGTTATTAAAACCTTTAAAATAACATTTTTAAAATAGTAAAATGTTATCAATTTTGACCTAAAAATAATATGTTGGTGTATTCTAAAATAAACCATTTAGGAAAAACCATCCTAGTAGACCTGACCAGGATTCAAATCCTGATTTTTCCATAATCACTAGGCTAGTCCAACAAGAGAACAACGCCTTGGGCTATTCATCCACCGGAATGTGCTATTTTTAATAGTTTCCTTACGTATTCTATTGTCGCCCGGACTTAAGTATTTAATCAAACCAATATGGTAAGAATGAGAAGGTAGAAATGAGGATAAATACACCCGTGTTTACGTGGGGCAAGTGTAGAATATCATTAAGGAAAAATCACCTAGACGGGAATTGAACCCCATCATCGACAAACCAGATTAAGATATTTAGTCCACGTTCCCAAAAATGCGCGTCCTTATTTATTGCAAACTATTAAGGTAATGAAGTTGTAGTAGACTGTAATTTTTTTTAGCGCCGCGTTTTACTACCCGTTCGGGTTATACGCCTATATGTACTAACTACACCAATGGTTTAGGGATTATGAAGGTTTAATTGAGAGGAAATGCACCCTCATTAGCTTGGAAGGAGAGTAGGAAAACAATTTAGGAGAAACCGCCCTCAATGCACCCAACCGGGATTGAATCCCGATCCCCCCGTATTCGGTAGTTTAGTACAACACAAGAGTAGCGCATTAGACCACGCGGCCACCGAAGTGGGTTAGACTGTACTTATTAATACATATTTTATATTATTTTCCCCCGATGTGGTGGTTTGTTAGCTAGTAACAGACCTGAATTATATATATTTTTTGTCAACATTTAGAAACGCCCGCATCACTGAGTCTAACGGACCAAGCGTTGATCTCATAATTTCCAATGATGAGAAGGTCAGGGTTCGAATCTCGACTTGATAAATATAACACGGCTTATTATAAACGTTAATATAAAAAAAATTAGGGTTATACAAGTTATTTACAACATAAAGCAATGAAATTAGTTCTTTTTAGCACCGCGTCTTACTAACTGTTCAGGTTATACGCCTATATGAGAATTACTCTAATCGGGTAGGAATGAGAAAGGAAGCACATTAGAGGAAAGCCGTATTTGCTTGGAAGAAGTGGGAAACCATTTAGGAAAACCACCTTCAGTAAATCGGACCTGGATTTGAACCCCGACCTCCCTTTTAACAGCAACTAATCTAACACGTGAGCGATGCCTTAGATCATTCAGCCGCAGAAGCGGGTTTTATATTAGTTTAAAATACGCGAACAACTAAGGGGTGAAGTAAAATAGAAGTGACTGAAAAAAAATTCAATACGATACGGCGTTAAACAGCATCAAAAGTATCCAGTCCAACGTACTACTCGGACAATAGACTGAATTGCTAGTAACAAGATGATGGTGATTGAGGTTCGAATCTGGTCAAGTGTTCATATGTCTTTCCACCTAAATTATTTTCCCACTCTTCATCCACGCAAATGCGCATGCATTTCCTCATTTACATCATTTACAGTACATTGACATAGCCATGTATGCGTGTATCCCGAACGGGTACCTAGACGCGATGGAAAAAATTACAATTATTTGGAGTTCTCAAACATTGAAGAAACATCATAGCATAAAGCATTAGGTTTTAAATAATATTTGTTTAGATCTTACAACGCCTTACTTCTTATGCAATATTTAGTACAAGAATGAAACCAAAGCTGCCTAACTTTCCAGAAGCAGAGCATGTGTATTGGTTTGTGTGTTCATTATAGAACAGGAGTGAACGGATTACAAAATTAATGAAGAAGTTCTAAGAAGAGCAGGAGAAGAAAAACAACTTTGGTGGAAACTGTTTAAAAGAAGGCACACCTATTTTGGGAACATAATGAGACATCAAGGTCTTCTTCATACCACCAAAGAAGGGACTATTTAAGGAAAGAATCTAGGGGTCGACCAAGGAAAAACTTCATAAAACAAGTGATGCAAGACGCTGGTTGTAAAAACTGTCAAGAAATGAAAGAGAAAGCAAGAAAAAATAAAGAATCGAGGGTTTCTGACGACCAACCTAAGAGTTGAGGAACAAAAAGGAAGAAGACGATTTTCAAAATGTGTTGGGCAATTCAATGGCTCCAAGGCTATTCTAGTAAACGTATTCCATCTGAGTTGAATAATTGTATACATCTTTTAGAACTACTTTCCATAAGATTTACAGGAGCCGTTACTAGATGGATAAACTGGTTTTTTTTAAAGTTCACCTACATCAGTGGACACGATGACTATCTGTCAGGTTCACCAAGCAGCTTATCGGTGTTGAGTAATCTAGAGGCCTCCAACTTTTAAAAACATTTGGGAGAAGTGCCCCTCTCAAGCTAAGCACAATATGATTGTTATAGGAAAAATATTAATGACGATCTACTTTCACGTATTCTTGCCTCAAGTAATGTGATCTTCAAGTTTCACTTTTGATATATGCTATCAATAACTATAGAATAACTCTAGTAAATAGTGGAATGCTATCAATCTTGAACACAAAATAGTTTGTATTTTATAATAGTTTCTTCCTACCACAATTTTACTATAGTTATTAGTGTACATTCAATATACAACTTTGCAATGATATCCCACTTAATTCCAAGGCTAGTTTGTAAGTCTAAATCTATTTCCCTGTGGGCGTAAGCTCGTGAAAATTGCTTCCTGCGACCTCGCAGCTGTACTTCAGTAGCATGTCATAGTGTGAAGGTTCCATGGTCAAGATGTACACATGGACAGATATAGAAATTTGCTTTTACTGTGCACCACGTTTTACTACCCGTCCAAGATGTACGTATATTTACATTAATGGGGTGGAATTCTAAAGAAGACATACACGTATGTGTGGTAAACCATTTTGGAATAGAACACACTAATGGTCAATCTTACCATTTCTTGTCAAAATCTTCGAAACTTAACTCTTTGTAAAGTCTAACCGTTGGTTAAGCTTGGCGTTGTGTTTTACAATCCTATTGTAGTTGGCTAACGCGCCAGTCGTGTTGAGCCAGACCACCGAGGACGGGGAGATCGAGGTTCGAATCTCGGTCGGGTGAACTGGGGGTGGTTTTTCCTAAATGGTTTTCCACTCTCCCTCCACGCAAATGTGGGTTCACTTCCCCTAAGTTAAACCTTCCCATTTCCTAATCCATTAGTGTAATTAGTACTTAAGCGTATAACCCGAACGGGTAGTAAGACGCGGTGCTAAAATTAAATTAAATTACAATCCTATTTTTATGTGCTCGTCAAATTACGAATAGGTGCCTTCCGTTAGTTCTTATTGTCAACTTTCTCGGAGCGCTATATTTGTTTTGAAGCTTTCAATTGGTTTAATTTGACCATAGAGAATATAAGCAAGTCATCACAACGTCTATGGAACTGTTATGAAAACAAATCAATCAAAGCAAGTCCAATAAAATGTATCACGTCTGTATGAGGCTATCTTCTATATTTTATCGTATTTATTTTTCTGCTAAAATATCTGTTGTTTAAATTTTAGCAAAGAAGAGAAAATTTTGCTGATTGAATTAATAGATGAATACAAACAAACGATTTAAAATAAACCAACCGTTGGTGTAATATGGAAGGAAAAAAATAATGAATCGTTAAAAAAAACTGTAACGAATTCCTTAGAACGTGTAACTCATCTTCAAAGTCGTCATGATCATACAATAAATCACCCATTTCATAATATAAATAAACGTAACCTCATTTAATTAGTAACAATCGCCTCGAAAACAATGTGGAGGCGTGTTTAACGTTGTTAATGTGGACGCTATGTTTGCTAACCGGAAGGTAGACCTAGCGTTAACTTTACAAGCACTTTTACGTGGACATTAGTACTGACCAAAAATTGTAAAATCAAAAGTAGTGGTTGTTATCACTTAAACTTATGTTTAAGTAACGAATAACGTGGCATTATAGGATTGGACCTTAAGCTTATATTAAGCGCTAGCGAATATCTTAACGTGACATTGTAAGATTGGGCCTAAGTAGGCTACCTTTCGTTGACCTTGAAAGGTAGTAAGCCTACCTTTCATTGTTCGATTTTGGTATGACTTATAGGACAGTTTCATAGTCAGACTTAGTACGCCTCAAGTGCGGTGCTATACTAAATACAAGACAACACCTACCTATACCAGAATAGAATGGGCCAGTTTCATAGTCAGACTTAGTATGCCTCAAGTGCGGTGCTATACTAAATACAAGACAACATCTACCTAGACCAGAATGGAATGGGTCAGTTTCATAGTCAGACTTAGTACACCTCAAGTGCAGGTGCTATATTAATACAAGACAACATCTACCTAGACCAGAATGGAATGGGTCAGTTTCATAGTCAGACTTAGTACGCCTCAAGTGCGGTGCTATACTAAATACAAGACAACACCTACCTAGACCAGAATGGAATGGGCCAGTTTCATAGTCAGACTTAGTATGCCTCAAGTACGGCTTGAAACTAAATACAAGATGACACCTGCCTAGACCAGAATGGAATGGGCCAGTTTCATAGTCAGACTTAGTATGTCTCAAGTGTGGTGCTATACTAAATACAAGACAACACCTACCTAGACCAGAATGGAATGGGCCAGTTTCATAGTCAGACTTAGTACGTCTCAAGTGTGGTGCTATACTAAATACAAGACAACACCTACCTAGACCAGAATGGAATGGGCCAGTTTCATAGTCAGACTTAGTATGCCTCAAGTACGGCTTGAAACTAAATACAAGATGACACCTACCTAGACCAGAATGGAATGGGCCAGTTTCATAGTCAGACTTAGTATGCCTCAAGTACGGCTTGAAACTAAATACAAGATGACACCTGCCTAGACCAGAATGGAATGGGCCAGTTTCATAGTCAGACTTAGTACGCCTCAAGTACGGCTTGAAACTAAATACAAGATGACACCTGCCTAAACTCAAATGAAAGGGGCCAATTTCGTATATGAAAGTGTTGATTTTTTTATAAACACGTCTTACTATCTTTTCATGCTAAACGCTTATAAGTTATGATAATTACTCTAATGGGGCAGGGATGAGGAAGGGAGCATTTGCATGGAAATAAAGTGGAAAATTATTTAGGAATAATACCCCCAGTAGAACCGACCGGGATTCAAACCCCGATCTTCCCGTCATCAGTAGGCCAGTATAACACGAGAGGGACGCCTTAGGGCCAGTTTTGCAAATTAAACTGGCCCATTTGATTCTGATCTAGGTAGATGTCGTCCAGTAATCTCAGACCATTTGTCCATTGAAGCGGGTCAAAGTGTAGTAGTAATCAGTGGTCTCAAATACTCCAGTTGGTCAACTCAGGGCTTGTTACGGGACATATAGCCTGTACAGAAACGTGTTTAGTTAAATATATTCTCCAATTTTGGTTTTCAGTGCATCTTACTACCCGTCCGCACTATACACATTTTAATCACGCAAGTGGTTAGGCGATGATAAATATGTAACTTAGAGAAAATGTAACCTAATTTTAATAAAGAGAATGTGAGAAACCCCCTAGGAAAAAAATGCTTGTATATTAGGCTAGAATTCGAACCCTAGATAGCGAAATACTCGAAGCTGTAATAATTAAATTGCGTAAATAAAAATTCCTCCAATCAAGTATTTAAGTGTTTTTTTTTTGATCTTATGGTATTACTGATCGGTATGGACATTAAAACTAGTTCTGTCGCCTAAATATACCAACTGTTGGTAACCGTTGGGATAATTCCTCTTAAGAGTAAACTACCCAAATTATCGGCTTTGAATCGAACCCGGTACCTCTAGATTCATATCCAGGTGCATTGACCACCACACAATAAGGCCAGATAGTATTTAAGATGATAAAAATATAGTGAATATATTGGAATAGTTCTAAGTGTTTTATGTTATTCAAAATTATGTACACACTAAAATTAAACTATTATTTTTTGTGTGCTAATCTGACTGCAGGCCGGATAGTAATAGTGAAATTATTTAAGACAAGCAGGCTGGTCAGATTTGTTCCTCAAACCATGGGTTTGCGAACCTTGATGAAGTCTGTGAACGTGAGACTTTCAGGGAAAACCAAGTGTATACCCAGCAAAATTTGAATCCCGACTTACCCGTAACTGGAATACCAGACTAGACTACCTTAACATTTAGTCTGTGAGGAAGGTATTTTTTTCCTGTTTAGTATAATCCTGGCAGGTTAAGAAAAAAAAATTAAAACGGCCTTCCAACAAAAATCAATGTGCAGTTTGTGAGTCATGTGCTGGTATAATTTGGTTTAGAAAGTGTACGTCAAATTTCGCTAGTAAAATAAACTGTTCATGAGCTAATGAAAAGTTGTGTCTGAAGCGTTCCGCCGCTATACACACTTCTCTACACCGTTATAAGTGAGCTAGCTTTCCCCTTCTTAGTGTCTCTGTTTAGAATGTTGAGCTTTTGAGGGGGTTGGCAGTTGGTACGGCACAAATGTCTCGAAAACCAATGTAATTAGCCGCTACTAAAAACACGAAAAAACAAGAGCCATTCTCGTGTATTGAGAGTAACTAGTTTTGTTCTCAAAGAGAAATCCAGTTCCGGATCAAGATTTTGGTAAGAAGAAACTTTTAGAAAAAAATAATAATAAAAAATTGGGGTCAATATTGATTACATTTTACTATAGGCCTATTATTAGAGATATTTTATAGTTATCTATAATATAGATTAAAAGTGACATCTTCAGACCACATAACCTGACATCTGAAGACGTGAAAGTAGGTCTTGAAACTTTCCAAGCTGTCAAATAAGATGCCCTTTCTATGAAAATTGGACTGAACAGTCATTTTTTGTGGGAATATGAATCGCGCAGGTACCCGCTTTGTTGGCCGCGTGGTCTAACGCGCTACTCTCATGTTGGACTAGACTGCCAAAGATGGGGAGATCGGGGTTCGTTCATCGACGCGTGTAGTACCAGGTGTACAATGCCAAACTAGTTTGTAAATTCTTGTTTTGATATAATATTATAATATGTGGCCACAAAATGTGCCCGTTCAATGCCCCAAATATATAAGTATTTGTTTTATTATATTCGGAACGTCTTAGGAAGAAATTTCTCTGACAGTTAAAAAAATGTACCTCTTAATTCATGTATTTTTTGGGAAAATCCTGCCCTCTATAGGTATTAATTTTGGCATATCATGTCTATTTTGATATCTGTAAAATAAATATGGCTATATTTAGCCAATGTTGTCTAGTCACCTTAAAGATAAAATGCAAGGGGACGCGAGTAAGATATTCTTGTAGTTTTTATAAAAGAAAAACATTTTTGGTCTAGTAAATAAAATACTTCTACAATAAATACTTTTAGTTTAATTTGCTACATTTATTAATTTATTAATTTGCTACAATTTAGTTTAATTTGTCCACATACCAACAGTTATTGAATATGTATCATGTTAATAGTTGCATTTTATGATAAACTTTTTGAATAAAAAGAAAAATCTTAGTCAAATTACGCAATTCTCATGACAAATATTCAAGGACTGTTGTGTTTACTACGGGTAGAAAATTAAAATTTAATGTATCTATCTATTGAAGTAATATTTTACCACCTACTTCAGTGACCGCATTGTTTAAGATGTCACTTTCATATTAAACTGGACTGCCGATGACAGGGAAACCAGGATTCGAATTCCGGTCGAGTGTATTGAGTTTTTTCATAAATAGTTTTCCACTCTCCCTCCAAGCAAATTTGGGTACACTTCCTTTAAATTCAACCTTCATAATCCCTGACTCACTAACGTAATCAGTATGTATACAGAAAGCCTGAACAGGTAGTAAAATTGTTATTTTAGACTACTAAGTACATTATTCACCTACTGATAGCACTCTCCTTCTTCCGCCAACGAATATAAACAATCATTCTATTACCTGAGACTAGACACATTCATCTGAATTTCAAAATTAGCTTTTTATTGTTTTCTATTCTAGACAAAATCTGATATAGATTAAAAATGTCCTTGGAAGCATTGGTTTATCTAGAATAAGAAACAAGATTTTTTTTTTTTACCCTTGAAATACAAGTCAATGCTGTCCAGGCACAAATAGTAAAGTGAGTGTGTGTACCAGTCAGTGGAAGAGAGCTATCAGCAGACAAACAAAAAAACATCACCGGGTAAACGGACCATTTTATACCTTCGCTTTCTATTTCGTACAATGGTATATAGTGGTTAATGTGTTTAGTTGTTTCAAGTCAAGATGCAACCCGATTAGAAAAAAATTAGCTTCAAATTCACCAAGTAGGCCAAGTCGTTAGTATGGAAAATTTATCTTGGCTTGCCACTACGTCACAGACAGGCAACTTGCCTAGCTCACAATCTATTCCATTTTTCATATTGTTATTTTATTCTTATCATCGCATCGTACTACCAGTTCTGGATATAGGCCTATATTTATGTAAAAATTACGCTAATGTGTTTGGAATGAGGAAGGTGATTTTTGGGGAACTATAACAGCATTTGCATGGAGGGAGAGCGGAAAACTATTTGTCAAGAAAGCCCTCTCAGTAAATACGACCGGGATTCGAACCTCGATCTCACGATCATCGGCAGTCTAGTCTATTGCGAGAGTGTAGCTTTAGATCTGGAACCGAAGTGGGTTTCACCTTAATGGGTTTTTTTTCTTTTTTATCACCTTGTCTTACTACCTGTTCAGATTATACACATATATGATAATTATTCTAATGGGATAGGGATGAAGAAGGAATCATTCTAGAGATTATCTACTAGCATTTGCTTGGAAGGAGAGTGTGAAACCATTTAGGGAAAAAACAGCCTCAGTAGACCCGACTGGGATTCAAATCCTGAAATCCCCCTCTTCAGAAGACCAGTCTAACACGAGAGTGACGCCTTAGACCATTAGGGCACCGAAGTGGGTCTCACCTTAATTTGTTATATCTTTTAAAAGGCTACTTCTGTGACGATCACACTATATATTCACTTGGCTGTGACCAGCAGCATTGTTTGATGAATGTGGAGTTTTCTTCACCGAGGTGTGGCGTTGTGTATTACGCTTGGACCAAAACACCACGAACATTCCGTCCATTTGTTTACTGGAGCGATCCAAGCTAGCACCTAAAACTATTTACGGCAAGTGGATGAGCTTGTCCTGTTATTCCGTTAGGAGATTCCTGGCGCTTAGGTCCGGTTTTCGGTTAAGGTTAGTTTCGAAGGATAAGTTAATTTCTAAATCGTGAGGTTAGATAACTAGAGGTAGTTATTTTCTCACTTTTGTCGTGGAAAAAGCCACAGTCCAATTTTTCATGGCAGAACCTTTTAATAAACACAGACATATTTTATTTGCGGGCAACATTAATAGCGTTTTTGTATTAAGATGTAGTGATAAAAAAGCGTTTTTCTTAATTAGTTTTTTATTAGATTGATTAAAAGTAACAACTGCATATCACATGACTTGACTTATGAATACGTGAGAGGTTTTTTATTTGAGGTATTTAACGTGCACTCTCTGAACAGAATTACTCACAAATGTTACATTTTTCTGCCATGACGGCAATCGAACGCAGGACCCCTAGCTCAGTAGGCAAACAAGCTACCAACTGAGATAAGGTGTTGGACTGAGTAAAAGTAGATCTAGTAGCTATTATAGATGTCAGATAAGTTTATTTATTTTAAAATTGGGCCAAGGCTACTAGTTCTTGAGGAAGAAAAATGGATTTCTGACCGAAACATTCCCCTATTGGACCTATAGCAGAATTTTGGTAGGACATTAACAAAATTCATTAAAACTTTATTTTTTACCCGAATCAGTGGACGAATGGTCTAAGAAGTCACTCTCGTGTTAGGTTAGAACTTGGTAAGCTGATGAGAGGGAGATTGGGGCTTGAATCCCGGTAGGATCAATCGAGGGTGGTTTTTCCTAATTTATTTCGCACTCTCCTTTCACGAAAATGCGGATAGATTAGCTCTAAAAATAACCTTTTCTCATTTATACCCTATTAGAGTAATTGTCACGTATGCGTATAAATTGTACAGGTAGTAGTAATACGTGAAGATAAAAACTATTATACATTAATTTATATGAGTTGCATCTGTAAATTTTGATAGATCGTAACAATACTCTTTACCTAGATCAAGCGTCAGGTATTTTTAATCTGAAAAAAATTCCCAGAAAGCTGGCAAATTTTATGATCGCTTTATTTTGAAGGTCAATTAGCGGCGTGTGGGGTCTGCTTTCGCCGCAACAATGGAGAAAACACGGTAAAATTAGATTTTCTTTAAATATTTCCTTTTAAGTTGGTTTTACGGTACAAATAACTATAACCATAACTAAACAAAATTAAATTTTCAATAAAAAGTTCCCTAGCATATTATTTTATCGTGCGATGGATAGTTTCAAAACTATAGCTATGAGAAGCGTAGCACCTTCGTGCAACTACATCGACTTATTGTTTTATCTTGTCATATCTCGCTTCCTACGTTACATAATATTTAATTGTAATGTTTGGAAAGTAACAAAAGCATTTATCACTAATTCATGGTTTGGTGTGCCAAAAAACTAAAATATATGAGTGATATCCAGTTTGTATACTCGTTAGATGCGCTTAGTGGATAATTTAAAAACAAGACAACAATAAATACCATAATAATTTCTTTGGTTTTTCTTTGCATTTTTTCAAGCTTTGCTTCGACTTCCCTTTGCATTTAAAAAGTGACCCTCTAGTAAGGAGCAAGCTTAGCTCTACTGTTGTAAAATGATAAGGTAGAACTGGTGAAATAAACCAAATCCAAATTAATTAATGTGATATTTGTTTAATCTATCTTATCTTTTTATTTTTCTACGTTTATAAAATGAAGAGTTTGTCTGTCATAAGCGTTTCACGATATCTACAGCATACAGAGGGGTGAAATTTTAAAAATTAATAACCCTTGTGTACGACGAACATGGGCATCTCAAAGAGAAAATTTTAAAATTTCGATTATATATAAATTAATTAATTAATTAAAAACTAGTTTGAAATCAAATCAATCTAAAAACATTTCTACCGGACAAAGCCGGGTACTTCAGCTATAGCCTGATTTTGATTAGAAGACCAGTTGAGAAAATTTGTATTATTTTATAGGTATGGGTAATTTCTATCAAAGGTGACAGTTGCGCATAACATAACTTAATGTGTGAATATATTAAAATTGTTTTATTAACTTTAGTAACTACTAGATATACGACACCTTAGCTCAGTTAATAGCTTGTCTGTCTACTGAGCTTAGGGTCCCGGGTTCGATTCCCGGCATGACTAAAAGTTTATCATTTGTGAAATGTGGATTTACCCTTTCACAGTGATGAATTAACGGCCGGGGACTGGATGTTGTGCCCGTACTAGTCTTAAGTTGGATTATAAGGCACATGAATATACAACAGGCCTAAAAATTCAGTAGTGAAAAATATATGGCTTGAATAAAATAGTGACCCAGACCACAGGCGGGAAACAGTAATGGATGTGAAGTAAAATAACTTCCGGATACTGTTCTTCCTACCAAAATCAGGAAGTAGTTTAGGCCTAACATAACTTCTCGGTAGGGTACATATCCACCTGACACCAGATAATAATATAAAACACTCTAGTGGCGACCATTAAAAGCAAATACCTGGAACGTCTAAATTCGTATGATAGCTCTGCGGATTCACAGAGATACGAACCGGTGATGTCCCAAAGTGGTGTAAAAGAAATCTACGCGTCCATGGAAGCCCAGACCCCGTGTCTCTTGTGTGGGGCAGCCGGAAGCTGTTGGTAGGATATATTTTACCCGGTTCACAAGTCCCGGGGCTGTTTACTAACTCGAGTTAGCCAATCTTCTTGAGGGGGTCATTGCTCGCCACGACGGAATATATTACCTTGGCGTGACTGGTCCCACGAGCTGCCACAGGTGAGCCAACAGCTCATATCGATTACCCCCCGCCGCCGCACCGTGGAAATAAGTCTAACGGAGGATAAAAGGTACAATTAGATTACGTTTACCGATAGCTGAGGTCTGTAACGGGCGCGCCTCTCAGCCGTATGTTGATTCGAATCCTAGTCGGTGTTTTGTAAGATAAATGTGAGGAATGATTGATTGAATGTTTGGCATTAGGTAACAAGCGTGATCAGTCTCCCAGTGCACTCTTCCTTTGGATGGGGGTACGCGCGGGAACCAGATGAGGATCGGACTGCCCCGTCCCCACCAACCTCGTGGGTGCTATTACTCACCAGAATGCTCTATATATCCACACTGATGTTCTAGGGGACCACGGAAGGAATAATTTAGAGCAATTAGCGTGTGAGTGGGAGACAATTTAGGATAAAAAATCTAAGTACAGCCAGCTGAGATTTCTTTTAGCACCGCGTTCTACTACCCGTTTGGTTTATACGCTTATGTACTAATTACGCTAATAGTTTTAGGGATTAAGAAGGCTATATTTTAAATGAAGTGTACCCGCGTTTGCTTAGAGGAAGAAAGGAAATAAATTGGGGAAAACCCCCCTCAATACACCCGACCGAGATTCAAAACTTGATCTCACCGTCATCAGCAATCTAGTCTACTACGAGAGTAGCAATTTAAGCCATGTGGCCACCGAAGTAGGCTAGCCGAGAACCTAACCCCACCCTTCACGTCACTGACCAACTAGACTATGTAAGACTGATGTATTTGCCCTTGTTCGCACCAGTGCGGGTTTTATTAATTACAGTGCTTTGAGGGAAAATTATTATATTTTCTTAGAGGAGTGGTGGGAAACCATGTCGTCCCACTGGGTGGTTATGAAATGGAGGTACTTCGGTTTTGTCTGGAGGCTTGTTGGAAGCGAATCCGGACAACTGGGCGCCGCCATCTGGGCGCGGCCAACTGGGCGCTAGGACAACTGGGCGCCAAAAGTAACCCCACTTTTTTTTAACCAAAATTCACATTTTTGCAATGCATTTTTTTCAAGTAACCCCACTTTTTCTTTTTAAAAAATTCGCTTTTTTTTCAATGCAATATTTCTTTTTTAACAAAAATTTACTTTTTTGCAATGCATTTTTTTCAAGTAACCCCATTTTTTTTCTTTAAAAAAAATCACTTTTTTGCAATGCATTTTTTCTTTTTAATTAAAAAGTGATTTGTAAAAACAAAAAATGCATTCTTTTTTTAATCATATATTTCTCAATTGAAATTAAAAAGTGATGGGTAAAAACCATCATAATGCAAAGTGATGGGTAAAAAATAGCATAATGCGCAGCATCATATTTTATTTAAATGTTCTTTGTCTTGTATTAATGCATTGCAATATTATGTGCAACACCACGTAAAAATGAAATAATGTCTCTATTATTATAGTCTCTAACTAGTCTTAAAATTCTAACATCGACTTCTCGATACTTTCTTTTTTTCGGCGTGTGCTCATGTCCAGCTACAAGATGTTCATAGTAGATATCTCTTACATCTTGTACTTTACGTAGAGCATCAATAAATTTCCATATTGTGAGGATGTTGCATGCCCAGCTCAGTTCCTAGCCTGCGATGTGCAGCTTCAGTATGGTTGTTAGTACGATCTGTACCATTTAATACTCTTGTGTAAAGATTCCACATATTTGGTGGAAATATTTCCACTAGTCATCCAACGCCTCTGCGATTTCTACGACCTATATAATTGTCTTCAGACCAGTCTATCAGGGGCTGCAAATTGTCTGGAAGTTCTTCTGCCAACACATCTAAAGCTTGGTCTAAATACATTTTTTGGTACAAATGCCAGAGCTGATATCATCCATGCTTTCAAACAAAACTTGGCATTGTTGTTGTATTGTTGAATAAGTTCCAACGCACACATTTGTTTTCTTATGTCATGTGTTAGATGGTAAAAACAACCATGTAGTTCAACTTGGGGAAAACACTCTCTAATAGCACTTATTGCAGCGGATTCAAAGTCACATGAAAATGTTTGTGGTTGAAAGGTAGGTTCAATTTATTGTAACATTTCAAAAAGTCATACGTACGTAGCTCTTTGTTTATTAGGTAGGAGTGCATATATAATTGGATGCACCCCTCCAAATTACTTACCAGGCACAGTATAGATTTGTGCAAATAGTAGTGGGACAGTCTTAAATGTTCCATCTCTATTTAAGGCTTCTGTGTCATGTAATATTTGCAGATTACGTAGTCGACCAAAAATAAGGATTATTTTTCATTTTTTGTGGGTTTTTTTAGAAATTTTATCATATCAAATAGTCTAACTTTATAAATATAAATTAATTAAGCTTCCTCTACTAAGATTTTTTTTAAAAACAACTCCAAAAATAAATATTTACGTAATTGAAAAATATATAATGTTGCGCTGAAAAATATGATTAATTAAAAAAAGTTCATTTTTTCTTTTTATCCGTCACTTTTTAATTTTAATTGAAAAATATATGAAAAAAATGGTGCATTTTTTATTCTAAAAAAATTTGCATAAGTTAATTTTATAAAAAAAGTTTTATTTTAGCGCCCAGTTGTCCTGGCGCCCAGTTCGCACGCGCCCAGTTGGCCGCGCCCAATTAGCGGCGCCCAGATGGCGGCGCCCAGTTGTCCTAGACCGTGTTGGAAGAGTTCCGTCAATTTCCGGATGACTCCCGAGGTCTTCATAGATGTAACTTGGTGGGCTCAGTGCATCTTATGTACCCACGGATCATTTTGACTGGTGTATGGTACAAATATGAGGTAGAACAGGTAGTATCGGTGTGCAGTAGATATGAGACTTAGGTTATAGGTGGGCCTGGTGGGGTGGATGATGGGAAGGGGGTCTGGATGGCGGAAGAGGTCGATGTAGTTTCGGGTAGTCGGAGTGACGTTTAACGATAAAGGGGATTCGGGAGGTTCACTTCGACTAGGAGGGGTGAAGTGCAGGGGTGACCCTGGTTGGAAAGGAGGGGGAGTAGATTCCTTAGTGTAGAAGAATTGAGGGAGGTGGGTTGGGTAGGTTGATCCAGAGTTTAGCGAGGTCTCGGAATGATGAAGTATCCTAGGTGTTTTGGAACCACTTTCTTCTTTTCACGTTCGGCTTCCCTTTTTTTCCCGACCGCTGGGTGTAGCACATTAATACGGTGTGAGAAGGATGAGATTGGATGTGTGGACAGAGGTAGTCCTGCCAGTGATCACTGTGGATGGATGGGAAGAGGTGGTACGGCGGGTTATCTCGGTGGACGGATGGGAAGAGGTGGTACGGCGAGTTATCTCGGTGGACGGATGGGAAGAGGTGGTACGGCGAGTTATATCGGTGGATGGATGGGAAGAGGTGGTACGG
>CABFWO010000032.1:185409-261228 GCA_902155825.1 Timema genevievae
TTCCATGTGAAGAGCACATCTGTGCTCTTCGCCACGTTGATATTAGTCCTCAAGGTGGCCAGCCACCCCTCCAATTGGGTCAGGTGAGTCTGAAGTCTCCCTTCAACCAGCTACCCTCACCAAAACTTCGTTACTTGAGCTGTTTCGTCCGCATACAGTGCCAACTTAGTGTTTGGGGATTTTAGAATGTCGTTCACATACAGACTGAAAAGAACAGGGCCCTAAAAGGAACCCTGAGGCACTCTATTCTGGATGCCACTTGGGAAGTGGCGTTCCCAAAGGTTGTGGAGAAGGTGCGATGGTATAGATAATATTGTACAAACTAAACTAGGTAGAAGCGTAGGTTCAGGGAAAGGAATTTGAACAGAATACCCCCGTTACGAACACGGTCGAAGGCCTTTGCCACGTCAAGGAAGACAGCACCACTCAGCCTGTTGACGTTGCAGTTCCTCCTGACCTACTCTACGAGGCGGAATAGAAAAAGAAAAGTAATAATAATTAATGTTTAAAATAAATGTGTGATGCACTCATGATATCATTAATACACTCCACTAAGTGCTAAATTAATGGTCTGGGCTTTGGTTGTTAAAGTTTTTCCTATAATTATTATGTTAGTGTTGAACCACCAATTAGCAGCATTAAAGCTCTTTTTTTTCAAATTTCAATAAAAAATGTATATATTTTTAAAATCTTGAATGCTTAAATCTCAAAGATCCTTAAGGATTTAAGGGTTCGGGTGTCTTATCCCTAATAAAAAATAAAATCACACATTCATTAAAATAATCGTCCTCGCTGTCCCCTATACTCCTCTAAAAAATCCTACTAGAATTGAACTAAAACCGTTATTCGGGTATTTGTCTGCCCTTCTAGACCTCCAAGTATTAAAAGTGCTTCCTCCTAATTGTGTCGCAACCTTCAGGGTGTTCATCTGCCAAGAGAAGTTGGAAAGGTCTTCTGGCTTAGGTGAAAGTGTTTTGATTGAAGATTCTGTCTGAATCACGTGCAACAACATTACAAATCCGAATGTCTCTCTCTACATGCGAATTACATTCACATCACAATAAAAGAAACTTTGTACCATATGGAAACCTTTAGTCTTACGGTCGCCCACCAAAGACCTAATTTTAAGGATTTACCCAATTTGATGCTCGCATGAAGGCGTAATTCTCGTAATTGTCTGGATTAATGAAGATTACTGAGGGTGGTTTTCCTTAAATGGTTTCCCAACTTCCTTACACGCAAATGTGTTTGCATTTCCTTTACACTCAACCTTACTCATTCTTAACCAAATGGTGTTTGTATGCGGAAATCCCGAACAAACGTGGCGGAAAAAGCGGGGGCGCGAGAAAAGGTTAGTGTTTTGGACATTTTTATATCAAAAGTTTTTTTTTTGTCAACATAAATCAAACATTGCTTCAGTACAACCATAAAGATTAATTTTCTTCACATGGTAACCTATTGACTGATCTGTCAAGGGAGTCTTGGAATGTAATGATAACTTTTCCTCTTGATTTAAAAAGTTTTGTCATCTAATGCCGCTATGCTCATGTCAGATATTCAAGAGCTAATTGATATCACAATGTGAATAGAATTAAATTCTATGTTTGTACTGAAGCAACATTTTATTTATTTTGGACATTTTTTTATAAAAACTTTTAAAAAAATCACTGGCTCTTTTCTCGCGTTCCCTACATCCCTAACTTAAGAATTTCCTCAACCAATTTTTATAAATTTCCTCTCCATGCTAATGTGAGTGAATCTTCTCCAAGCTAGCCCTCTCTCCCTTACTCATTAGATTAAGTCACTGGTTACCTTGATGTAAAACGATATAACTAAAGAATCATCAAATATTGGTCAAAATCAAACTTTGAAATTTTCGAGTCAAATTTAAAAATAAAATGCCCATAGGTACTTTTAGTAATCTATGTATGAAAAAAAACACTTAAAACGCTGACCATGTCTTACTGCCCACCCAAGCTACCTGAATTTAGCCACACCAATGAGCTAGAGACGGTGAAGGTACAATGAGAATCCATTTAGGAGAAAACACTATCAATACAGCTACCCTGAACTCGACCCCTGACCTCCAAGTCACCGGTAAAGCACCGTGTCCTACTAACCTTTCGAGTGACACGCACATGTAATAATTACCCAAGTGTGTTAGGGATGAAAAAGGTTGAAATGTAACCGCATTTGTGTGGAGGAAGAGTGGAAAACCATTTAGGGAAAATCCCCCTCACCTATCAGAGTGGTTGTATCAATATATTAATTGATTCTACAAACATTTTTGTAAGCACCGCGTCTAATAACCGTTCGGGTTATACGCTTATATACTAATTACGTTAATAATTTTAGGTATTAGGAAGGATATATTTATAGGAAGAGTACCCGTATTGGCGTGGAGGGAGAGTGGAAAATCAGTTTGAAAAAAACTCTGCAAACCCGACCGAGATTCGTGCTCTCCCCATCATCATCAGTCTAATCTACTGCGATAGTAGCGCTTTAGACCACGAGGCCACCAAAGGAGATACAACCTGTTTAATCAGGCTTTTTAATCACCGTCTGCAGCATAGCACTTTGACGAACTTGACCGCGGGGGGTTTAGAAATTTACAGTTGACGTTTTGTAATAAACTTTCAAGTAAACCTATCAACATGGTACAGAGTTTAAGAAAATACGACAGATAATTATATCGTAGTAATTTGTTGAGAGAGTTGACGTTCCTTAGTTCGTTAAAAGTTCCAGAGACGTGACACGATTAACATGAGACAATATGGCGACTGTAACTAGCCCCGTCGTACTTGACTGTTTTTAATCGTGGAAAAAGGGGGGTGGGGGGTACAGGGGTTTTCAGAGAAAGTAAGTACATTAAGCGTCAGCCAGTGCAAAGTAATGTAAGGAGGCGTGGGTCTAGGAAGGAGATGCGAGGTGATTATTAGGTAAGGTTTGACCCCTGCCGAACAGAGAGAGAGAGAGCCCTGTGACTCCCACTGAGGATGACTTGAGGCTCCCACTCTTCAAGGTCATTGTCCGGTCGAGCCTCTCTGTCCTCACTGGTTTTCAAGAGGGGGGGGGGGGAAACAAGGAGGATGTCCTCATGACCATGCAGCGCAGACATCCTCCACGCACTTTCTACTTTTCTATCGTTTCTACATGCACTGAGTTCGTTTGGATTATTGGCATGCGATAGTTGCTAAGTTTCTAGATAGATGCAACTCCTATAACCTATTGTATGCACCGGTGAGGATTTGAACCCATAGAACACCATCCTATAAAGGGGAGTTGTATTTTTCTGCAAATGTTTTAATACCCGTCTAGGTTATCCGCATATTTACACTGGTGGGGTAGATAAGAGGAAGGTATAATTTAAAGGAAATGTAGCCATTTTAGATCGGACTGAAACTGTTTTTGTTTTTAACTTCAGTACGACTAGTTAGTATTCGAACTATTAGCTAACCAACACTGTCAAGCCAAACTAAATGAAGTTGACGCCTTGGCTCGACTGCCCACTGAAATGTGTTAAAAAGTGATAGAAAAACTGTCCTAGTTATGGTAATAAAAGGTTGTAACTATTGATTGTACGCTGTAATCTAATTCAAGTACTGACTATTAGCAACTCAAACTATCTAAACTTAAATAACGGGACGCGGAGGTCACATTTTACTTATCACTCTCACTATGCACAATAAAGACAAGAAGGAGCTGATCAGGATCGAACACTAATCTTCCTATTTAAAGACAGGTCCACTAAACCGGTCACTTTAGTTGTCTTACAGACCTCAAATTAAAAATGTAAGGGTGCAACTATTTTGCATCAAACATTTCGTTTTGCATCCAACTCCAGAGAAGGTGGGACCATTTTTGTTGAAGAGAGGGGGTAGGGGTGTGCTCAGTTAAGATCCAGTATATTGTAATTAAAAATAAATGGTAAGGAACTCCGCACGAACTTTCTCACTCTAATTTTTGGAAATGGAGATATTTACTCAAAATTCGTAATATAATATGCACTAGAAAACCCGAGAATAAATTGCCCTAGATATATGTAAACCTTTTTATTCGTAGTTTTAAATATCATAATTTTATTTTTAAAGAATTAACGTCTTCATTTGTATATTTGGATCAATACAAAATATCGATATTGGATCCCCAATAGTCAACACTTCGTATTAAAATTTTGACTTCCGGTTAAAATTTTCGTCATTTTACTAGGGATATCTTATGCTTATTGCATTGCTATCAAATTTATCTTTTATAAATTTTGACCAATTAAATAGGTAATTATTTACTATTGAGTCTAAAATGAGAAACAGAGAATCGTTGTAGCCGATTTTGAGAAAATGGATTTTTTCTCTTTTCACCCTTTCGTAAACTCTTATTAATTTTAGGGTTAGACAGATGGCGTTGCAAAAACCCCTTTTTTATGGTTCGGGGGTCATGAAATGTCGACATCCATCAAAATCTCGAGTTCAATTTTTTTGACGATTAAAAAACTGTAAGGTAGCGCGATAAATTAATAATATTGATATTGGGTCCCCGTGGGTCAACACTTCGTATTAAATTTTGACTTCCAGTTTAAAATTTTCGATATTTTATTAGGGGTTGCACATCTATGGTTATTGAATTGCTATTACATTCCTCATTTATAAATTTTGACCAACCAAATAGGTAAATATTGACTATTGAATCTAAAATGATAGCGATATATCAATGTTGTACAAACATTTCTCCTAAAAGGTTAAAAGAAAGAGAACATACACTTTTTGAGAGACTTACTCATTTCATACTCTATGGCATTAGAGAATTATTGCGTTAAAACTTAAGTAGTATCTCTTTACAACTAAAGTTCAGAAAATTGTATTAATACATTTGTCAATATCTCAGAAACTGTTGGTTTTATAAAAATATATTTCATATAAAAGTTTTTATTTTTAATAGTACAATTTTTCAATGATCAATTATTTAGTATCTCAAATAGTTGCGGAGATACGGAAATTTACTTTTCTGTAAATTACCCTAAAATTAATTTTCATGAGAAAATGAAAATAGCCAGTTTATTTATAATCTTAATCAACGCCTAGATACGCATTTTAATCAAAATCGTTTGAGCAGATTCAGAGTAAATCGATTGTTCCTCTTTTCGCTTTTTACTAAACTACTCTTAATTTTGGGGTTAAAAAGACACACAGAGAGAGGGCATTGCAAAGATCACTTTTTAGGATTCTGGAGGTCATGAGACGTCGACATCCATTAACATTTCAGGTTAGATTTTTTTTTTACGGTCGCAATACTTTACCTTTAATGTTCGAAAAGTTAAAAATTATATACATTTGCGTATAGCTTGAAAGTTGTTGGTTTTATAAAAATGTGTTGCCTGTAAAAATATTTGTATTATAAATAGATCTACATATTTACGATGATAAGTAATTTCATATTTCAAATAGTTTCGGAGATATGATAAAAAGTTAGAATTTATGCATCAGACAAGAGTCCTTTAAGTCATTTTGCCGAAATATTGAGGGTAGTTATTTTGTTTAGAATATTTATGAATGTTTTAAAATGAAATTTAATCAAAATCTTTGGAGCCAATTTTGAGAAAATCGACTTTTTCTCTTTTTGCCCTTCAGTAAACTACCCTTAATTTTAGGGTTGGATATCCAATTTTTTTTAAACTCGGGACAACCCCATGAAAACCCTAGATACCAAGTTTTATCACGATCGGTAAAACGGTTTAGGCTCTAGTCGGAGGTACAGACAGACATACGGAAATTCAAAAACAACTTTTTCGGATTCGGGGGGGTCATTAAACGTCGAGATTCATCAAAATCTCGAGTTCAATTTTTTTTCTCTACCTGTAAGATAGTGAGAAAGTAAAAATATCTTAAGGGAAAGTTTTGTACAATTATATACCCAAATATGGTGTTGTCCACATCAATAGCCAAGAAAAAAATCATTATGATAATTTTATTGCTTTATTTTTTACGTATGGCAATTTTAAACCTAGTAGAAAAAAACTTAGTTAAAAAGTTAGAAAAATCAAGACTGTTTTGTGTCGCGTTCATTTTGAACCAGGCAGACATCAATTTTGTTTATTGTAAAATAGCCCGCCAGCTTAATCTAAAATTAATGTTGATGTGTTGAAGATTAGATTAAATATGGCGGTATATGTTATAATAATCACAAATGCTTTCCTGATTCAAGATGAACTCTAAGGTGACAAACAATTTATTGTGATATTTCTGGTGACTTATTTTCATATCACATTTTTTTTCCCTTGCAAAATTATCAAGGTGCAAAAGGTCATACTTAGGAGAGAAACATTTATGAACAATATTGGCACAATTTTTTTTTTAAAGAAAGAATATTTGGGCAGCTTCCTTGACCTATCCAATCGTTGTAAAATTATTTTTTTCTAGCTAAACTTTAAAAGCGCAAAATGCTATGTATAACCAGTTGCAAAATAAGACTTTCATTTCGGCATTAAAAAAAAATTGTTATTTAGGGGAGGGTTACACCTAACTTAACCCGTATCCCTAGCCTTCACACCGAATAAAATTATTCCTTGTGGTCTGTGGGAGTAGAGTTAAAAACTCCAAACTTGAGTGCAAAAGGTTGCAAAATAGGTGCAAAGCTTTTGCATAATTATATTTTTTAATTGATGGGGTGAGATTAAGAGTGAGGCTACTTAGGCTAAATAGCCTCCACTAAACGCTGGCACCCACATCAGTGGTCAAACATTATAAGGTGTCAGTTTCGCGATAAACTTGATTTTTAATGATAGGTCAAGGTTCGAATCGTGGCTTGGTACATTGGAGATAGTTTCTTCCATTTGAGTTTAACAGTATTTCTCCCCCATTCCTTCTCCACGCTAATGCAGTTCCACTTAACTTAAAACTATTCTAATCATCTCTATACCAACGGTGAACTAAGGTGGCTGTTCATAAATGGTTTCCAACTCTCCTTCACACAAATGCAAGTACACCACTTCTAAATTTGATCTATCTCATCCCTACCTTATCAGTGACAATATTTAAATAGCTCAAACTGGTAGAAAGATATAGAGCATGGGTTAATTAAATAAATAATAATACAATAAAAATGGAATCACCACAAGTCCGTATTTACAAATTTATGATACACGTTGTATAGATTGGTTGTATTATTATAAAATGTAAGCCTATACACTTTACCTTACTTACTCTATGACATTAAGAACTCTAAGCTCATTTCCACACTCATAAAATTAAGCCACATATCCCTCACTTGAGATAGTTTTATCCAGTCCACCTCATTTCCCCTATCCCTATCTTGAACTAGTCGTATCCCGTCCACCACATAAACCCTATCTCTATCTTGAGCTAGTTATATCCAGTCCACCTCATTACAAACTATCTCTATCTTGAGCTAGTTATATCCAGTCCACCTCATTACACTATATACCTATCTTGAGCTAGTTCTATCCAGTCCACCTCATTACACCCTATCTCTATCTTGAGCTAGTTCTATTCAGTCACCCTCATTACACCCTATCCCTATCTTGAGCTAGTTCTATCCAGTCCACCTCATTACACCCTATCTCTATCTTGAGCTAGTTCCATCCAATCCAACTCATTACACCCTATCTCCTTCAGGTCCATTCTAATGTTATCCTCCCATCTGTTTCTAGGTTTTTCCAATGGTCTTCTCCCATTGGGTTTGCCAGTCAATACCCTGAAAAAGTTTCTAGATTTTCCCTTTCGTATTACATGTCCTGCCCACCGTAATACACGAGACTTGATTAGCCAAACAATGTCTTGTGATGAGTACAAGATTTATAACACATCATTAGGTAACCTCCTCCACTAACCGGTATCTTCATCCATTTTTGGAGCAAATATCTTCCTAAGCACTTTGTTTTCGAACATTCTAAATTTTCTTTCGTCATTTAAGGTAAGAGACCATTAGTTTATCGATTTTTAATCGATTATACGAGCTACTTTTAGGAGGTAGATATATCTAAATTAATGTTTGTAATTGCTTCTTGTTTATAAGAGCACTACTTTGCGTATTGTATCACTAACATGATAATTATTATTCCAAGAGGTTTTAAGTGGAATATAACAGTTTTATTTGTTTTTTCTTCTACGACCATCTAATTTTGATTAACTTCTTGTATAGTTTAACAAAAATTTTAATAACTTTGTTAAATTAAGTTCAACTATTTGTATGTGTGTGTAACTAGTTACGCAAATACAATAAAGCTATCTAATAAACATACTTTTAATAAATAGTTCAACAAAATCTAATATATAATATAATAAGAAAAAATTTACAAAATTTTGGAAATAAAACGCTCAGAAAAGAAAATGGTTAATTAATTACGTATTCTTGTTTGAATAAATTGCATGACAAGTGGTCGTCTCGGCTAGTGATAATGGCTTTGTTTCGTTTCTTCATAATAACAAGCTATCAAACAATTAAAGAGATTAAAGACATTTAATTTATTAATAGTCTCCCTAACCAGGTGAAAAATCACTTAAGTCAACATTCTTGTTCGTCCAAAACATAGGATTTTTAGTAAAGCCGAGCAAATGTTCAAACGTGTTATTAGTTTTGTAATAATCTACAAATCAAAACCTTTTCTTAGAGATATTAACAACTTTTTTATAACAAAAAGAACCCCATTATATGGACGTCCATACATTATCTGGTTAACGTAAATTATGTGTAGATTACTACGTTTTTGTATTACTGTAAGTGCACTTAACTAAATTAAATGTACTCGTCTAGTAGAATATCGAAAAGAATGCCTGTATTATCAACACGAACAACAAACATCGTTTATAATAATAGACCGCCTCAACTTTAGGTTAGTGAAGTAATCCTTCTCATAAGAATCAGTTGGTTGATAAAATACACGTTTTTAACAATCTATAACGTTAGACACAATTTTATACAAAAGTATTTTAAATGAAAAAATATTAAATAAAATGGGCTCCAATTTCTCCCGTAAAGTTAAACCAAGGATAGAAGAAACACCCAAATCTGCCTGGTATCATAATAATGAGACACACGAAAATAAATGCACCACAAAAATATCCTTAATTAATGTGGAGCCGGCAAGATCGGAGGCGACGGAGCCATTGATAGACGAACTTTATACAGAAGTTCCCGACACATACCAGAGGAGTGTTCGACCTATTTTAATTATTATGAAATGCGTGGGCTTTCTACCCATTCGCACACAAAAATCAGGTGAGTAATAGGTATATTAAATTGCTAGTATTGGTGTCTAAATCATATTCATTATAGCTAGTGGCGGTTCGTGAGTACATTTTAAGGGAGGACGCTCTCTTAAAAATTGTTAAATTAGGTAGACAACAGTTTACCTTATATCAACCTTATACCATCTTATATTTAGCTGATAGACTATACTATACAAAGTGTAAAAAAGTATAAATTAATAAAAGTAAATAAAATCTAATTATAAAAGTATAACAAATTACTTGGCTCAAAGTCGAAGATTGTCCATTGTGACATCCATCCACACACACAAACACACACCAGTAAACAAAAACTATATAAATAGGTTCTTAACACTATCTTGAACACTATACACACAATGTACTTTAAGAATTAGTGTATCAGTAAGTTTATCGTTAGAAAGAAAAATCTAATCTTCAGTTTTTGTCTGATATTTCGCGAATCATTGACTGCTCATATAGCCAACATGGCCAAAGCATTAAATCTGTCTTCACTCACGTTGTTTCTGAAGTAGGATTTGATTACTGGCCTTCCTTTGTTTTTAATGTCAAATTTTTCTTCTTATGATAAAGAAAAAAAAATCTTTTTTTAATATCGGAAACTTTCATTATTCACTAAAGTAATCTAAAACACGAGCGAAAACGCGTCACACTTACACGCCAAACAGATCAACGACTTTCCTTAACTATGAGCAAAAACACATAACTTTTCTCGCGTTTCCTACATTCCCACATTAAACAACAAAATAAAATGAAAGCATTTGAAAATTGTGCGAAAAAAATATTTATTTTTTTTCTTGAATTTCAAAATGACAATATCGCGTGGACAGCGTAGTTTTAAACACTTCCCAGTAGATATATTATGGTTGATAGCTGATGCTATCATTTTTCTATGATGCAAGTTTTTTTTTCACAGGGAATCATCTTGAGTCTTAAGTGTCCGACCAATTAGTTAACATATAATATTATATTTCAAATATAAACTTATTTTTAGTACATTGATTTGCTCACGTTAGCAACTACTTCGTGGCTAGCACACAAAATAGAGTAATTTTAATATAATATTAAATTTCAGGTTGGATGACATTCAAAATATATTCACCGCAGATGCTGTACTCTGCAGTTACCATTGTAATTATATGTGGGACAACCCATTACTTGAATAATTTTGGATTTGGATTGAGAACATTGGATTCAAAAAAATTCAACGAATTTATTATGCATATTAGTTTTATTGCTTTGAAAGATCAGCACATCTGCATCTATCTGATGAGTTTGTTGGGAACTGGTGAGATGGCGAAGTTTATGAACAGTTGGAGATCATTTCAGGTTAGTAACATCGTGAAAGGCACTCTGTCTCAAGAGAAGAAATGATGGACGGACCTACCTATCGGTCGGTAGTGTGTTTGTTTAGTGAAGGTTGAAAATTTGACTCTCGGCGTGGTCAAAAAATGTAACATTAGCTAAAATGGGACTTCTCTTTCACAGCAATGAATTTTACAATGGGGAAATAGGTGTTGTGTCTATTCTATAATTATATTAGTTTATAGGTCTTGTGCTGATATAATCAGTCAGGTCATAAAGAGCACTTTTAAAACTCTAAGCTAATAATAATAATAATTAACTTGGATTTCAATTCAATTAATGTTTTTTTTTAGGATTTAAAAGATTTCATATAACAATCACAAAGCACCTAAAGGTATAGTAATAATAATAGTAGTAATACAATTTCTATTTCCTTGATTATAGCTCTGGCCAACAGTCACAATGCCTATAACAGGCTGGCACTGAAAAATACACAAGTACTTTACATAAAAACATGATTACTTAATTATTATATGTTAGTAGGAAATCTAACGTTCATTACCACAGTTACAAGAGTCCACAAACTATCCATATCTTGAACTAGTTATATCCAGTTCACCTCAATCCACCCTATCTCTTTCGGGTATATTCTAATATTATCCTCCCATCCGCATCTAGGTCTCTTCCCATTGGGTTTGCCAGTCAATACCCTGAACAAGGTTCTAGATTCTCCCATTCGCTCTGCATGTCCTGGTCTCTATAATCTGTGAGTTCTGATTGCCCTAATAATGTCTTGGGGTGAGTACAGGGTATGTAAATCGTCACTATGTAAACTCCCCCTCCCAAGTATCGTAATCCCTTTCTGGACTAAAATCTTCCTAAGAACTTTACACCTTAAATTTTCTTTAGTCATGCAAAACAAAATTACATAAGAAACCAAAATACACAATCATAGCTACGTAATGATACATACAAATAAATAGAAAAGACAAGATGATACAAATAGTAATAATAATAGCATTAATAAAGAGAAGTAGTGATTAATCAGCAGTAATATCGATTATAAGAACAAAATTAAAAACTTTAATTAGAATAATGCTAATTTAGATATTAGGGGTAGAACATGTACTAATTAAATTAGTGATAAGGGAGTCTCTGAGTTTGGCTATTTTTTTGTGGTAAGAATAGAATTCGACAAATCTAAAATTGGCGCAATGGATAGTAGTGTGTTAGACCCACCAGTACAGCTTCTTTATCTCAGTTTTTTAGCATATATTATCATTCTGAATAGTTTTAATCGTGATTTTTTTATCCGGAGGTGTTATATAAGGGGGTAAGCAGGTGTGAGGCTGGTTTTTACTGGTTTTATTCATGTCCAAACTGGTCCATTCCTGTACAGTGTGCCCCATTTGATTTCGTAATGTTTGTATCATTTGATTGTATTATTGTTTTTATGTGTGTCCCAGGGGGGAGGGTTTGGGTGGGAATTTCTTTATTTATTGGTGTGGGAGATTTTTATTTATTGGTGGGGGAGCGTGCAGTCCATGGCGTCAGGCACTTCTCCCACGGCGTCCCATAAAATGTCGCCAATTCTGCCCATGAGGACGGGAGCGTGCAGGAGCATCTTTCTAGACGGCTGTCTAACAGAGAGTGTGAGCTACTGGCTTGGTCTTCCTGTCGCAAGCCTTTGAATCTATTTTGGTGTCACAACACTCCCCCTCCCCCGGCAATGAATTTTCCCTGATGACTCATACCTGGTGCCAGTTTGGTGGCTCAGCAAGACAAGTCGAGACAGAAAGAGATCACTACCTTGAATAATGTCGCAATCATCCCCCCGGCAATGGGTTTTCCCTGATGACTCATATCTGGTGCCAGTTTAGCGGTTCGACAAGACAATTCAAGACCCTCCCCCTCCCCATCTATGTTATAATGGGTTTTCCCGGTGACGTCATCGCAACCCTGGCGCTAGTTTGGCGGCTCGACAAGACAAGTCGAGACAGGAATAGATCATGACCTTGAAACCGTGAGCTAGTACAAGAAGTCATTGACCCTGTTCATGACTGGTACTAGTTTGGTGGCTCGACAAGTCGAGACTCATATCTGGTGATATAATTGTAACCCTATGTGTTGGGATAAGGCAAGGGATAAACATGTTTTGCATGAATAAAACACTATATTAAAAATATATATTTATTACACATTAAAGGTTTCACAGACATACATAATATGTATTATAGATTTTTACAGGAATGACGCGTGTATTCGTTTATAAGTTTTTCACAATGTCTCTTAAATGTGTTGGTAAAATTGTTTTTAGTTCACAATCCAACATATAATAGTCCAAACCGACGACTTGACTTGTATAGTAGGTAGCACTAATAAGATCCAGATTTCTGATGTGTGTTTACACCGTAGGTTGTTCAAGATCGATTACCTCCACGGTTTCTGTTAGCGTGGATGCTATGGATACAACGGCCAATAGGGCTGATCTTGTAAGAGTTATTGAGAGAAAACAATTTTGGATTACAAGAGGCCAGAAAAAATACATTAACACCTACGTGATCAAGGGTAAATTTACAAGAAATATTGCTAATTGCTATTGAAAATACTAGAAACAAAAAGGACATTACAATAAAGACTACGCAATAAGAGAATTTGGAGCCACAAAAGGTTTCGAATTCTGTCATAATCATGATAAATTCTGTTAAGAAATAATTTATCGTAGCAAACAGCAACAGATTTACATTGAAAATTTTCCAACCTGAGAAACTTTTACAAACAATAAACTTTGTCACTTTGTCCCCCATCGTCACCATGGAAAATTTCGAGTAATCGTTCAAATACGAATGCACTGCACACATTTCTGGCATATCTTGGTATTTTCTTTTCCCTTTAGCTTTTATAACTCGCGTTGAGCCTGGATCTGAGTTGGGCCTTCTATGATGCACGCTCTTAAGGTAGTAAGATTCCAAGCAACATTAGCATATTCTAGCTTAGATATAACTAAGACATAGTCCAATGTTAAAATACAATCGACTTTATTGAATGAGGAGGTAATAAATTTAATGAGTCCAAGTAATTTCAATGAGTGAGAAATTGCTTGGTATGAAAGTGAAATTAGAATTTAGTGTCTAGGAAATATATTTAGCTGAACATTGTTTAAGTTCCTAACGTTATAAATGTAAAAATATTTTTCCAAGCACCTTGTCTTACTACCCATTCCGGCGTTTGAACTAACTACTCCAATGATTGTGTTACAAAGGATGAAGGTTGAATTTAGAATAAGTGTACCCACATTCACGCGGAGATAGAGTGGAAAACTACTTAGGAAAACCTCCCAACTGGGTTTCGAACCCCAATATCCCTGTCACTAGCAGTCCAGTCTATTGTTAGAGTGGTGCCTTGGACCATTCAACCACAAAAAATGATTTTTTTAAAAAAGTATCTTCCTATCAAAATGTACTAACTGGAATAGTATTGTTGAATTGTTTGTACTTTGTCTGCAGTTGGAGTTTTACCGACAAACTGGAGAAGCTATGGATCTACGACTAACAAAATCTTCAATATTGGCAGTTATGATAGTTGCTGCAAATACACTATCAGTGATTGTTAATAATAAATTATCAAAACTTTATCAGCAGGGTTCTATAACTTATTATCAATTCATTCAACTGATCTCAGATATGTTTGCAGCATTGTGGTTTATAAACTGCTTAGCAATACGCAGGGGGGGTGAGGAGCTACAAAAACATTTTTTACAGGTAATATCAAATATGTCACTTGGGAGGTAGTAAAAATGGATAGTTTTTCCTAGTCGTTCTCAGGTTCAAACCAAGCTGGCTTTGGCGGATTTTTCTTGATCAATAAAAATCCGTAGCACAGCTTCCTTCGGAGAGGAAGTAAAGCCATCGGTCCCATGATAATTGTGGCATGTAATTGAACCCTGGAAGGTGTATAAACATACCTTTCTCCGCAAAATTGATAGGCCCTTCCGCGTTCACAATACGTATTGATGTTATTGCCGTTTTGATTAATTAATGTAGACACTTTTTATAATGATTAATGTTTGGATTTAAAATTGAATATATCAACCGATAAGGAGGAGATCAACATTTAATTTAAAACAGATAGTACTCTGGAGGGCTTTGCTTTACTTTAGCAGGCCGTTCCATTTAGTTTAAATTACAAATTGGCAATTATTTACTTCAGAATTTAGAGTGTCGAGTAGAATTAAGTTTGTATATACAGTTGGATTATGTAATTTAATTTTACACTATGAATAAATATTTGGAGACGTACATATAGTTGTTTATGTTTCAGAAAATAGCCAGAAACAATTCAACCAAGAGTATAATTGAATACAAACGTCTTTGGGTGAACCTTTCTAAGCTGACGAACCAACTTGGAAGCAGTCACTCTTTTGTATACATCCATTACTTTTTATTTGTATTCTTCAGACTGACCCTTGGATCATATGGGCTGGTGTCTTCACTACTGTTTGAAAATATCACCGAAAATGATCTATCAACTTCTTGGCTAGTTCATTTGCTTGTATACAGTGGTGTATCTCTGTTAGTATTTTGCTGTTCTGCTCACGAGACCTCTGATATTGTGAGTAGTTATCCCTCAATTTTCGTAATCAGGGTCAATACTAAAACCTTTCCCCTCAACCCCCCCCCATCCGAATGTTGACTGGCCACCCTTCTCCTTATCCATCGCCTGCCATCTGTAATTATCCGTTCACACTCAATAAACACAAAGAATGTTTACAATAATTATTGTGTGGACAAAAAATAATTATGGACACTCTATAAAAACTATCCTGACCTGCGGGTTGAACCCAGTGCAGTAAAATAGGGTGCAAGCACACAACGAGAGACACTGAAAGACATAATACCTAGCAAGGGTGATATGGTGAGAAGTGGAAACCGGGAATTACATAGGCATCGCTAGCTCTCAATTGGGAGGTTTAGAATGCACTCGTTTTAACCTTAAATTAGAAATAAAAGTAACCCTGCACCAACTGAAATAATTGTTAGTTCCATTATCATTATTATTTAATAAAAGTAACCCTGCACCAACTGAAATAATTGTTAGTTCCATTAGCATTATTATTTGTGTTAAAATAATAGAATTTGTTATTAGAATTATTATTTAAGTCATTATTTATTGCTCCAAACATGGATTTTTATTTTTCTTAATACGACTTTTCTGTGTTTCTTCAATGGTTCTAAGTTTGCCCCAATTTAAGCAGATTATTGGAGGAAATTAGTGCTTACCCCACTCCCTCTCTCCCTCACCACCACCACCCCCACCACCCCCAACACCACCACCACCACTACCACCACTACCCCTACTTCTATCACTAACAAAGCCCTTGCCTGTCGTTCAAACAAAGATATGCTTTACTGGTTAATTCAGAATTTAGATTCTGATTTCGTCCAAGCTCTTGTCACTGATGGTTATGAATTATGATACACTTTGCGTACCATTTTTGCTCCATAATTGGCTGTTTTGATGCTTGTTGTGGCTCTCTTTGTTAGAATATAGGTCGACAAGTTTCAATCTTACTAGAGCAGCGAAGTTCTTTAAAATATTGGGATGCATTAACATTCAACCAAGGCAGTAATTTATATTACTTGTTCTTGGTCAGGTAATACATGTTAAGCCACTAAAACAATTTAAAGTGAGGCTAAACTGTTCAATACCGAATGTAATTAATATTTGTATACTTTTCTCATCCTAAACTTTACCAAGAAGAACTTCTATTAACATGGCTAGCAAGAACTGAAATACATTAAATTATATAAATTTGTGTAGGCCCGTGCTACAGTCATTTATCAAGCGACTGGACAATAATTCAACACTATGGTAAAAGAAACCATTTTATGATTTGAAAAAAATACAACAACGTTTAACATTAGACGTCAGTGACATTCCCGCAACAAAGCTACTGAATAAGTATTCATGACTAAATGTTCCTGAATATTGATTTAACGAGAAGCATTTGTTGACTGTGGCTTAATTTTTTTATTAGAAGCGGAAAAAAAGATCAATGGAAAAGAGGAAGCATGGAATAGAAACTAAATATTTCTTCTGTGTGTCCACTTTTATAGACTGATGGAAGTTACCTCAACGTTTATGCTCGGTCCGTACTACGGGTTTGCTCAGAGCTGTGTTGTCCCAATATCGAGTCGAGTATGGGCAAAGGATATAATTTATCTATCGGAACTGAACAGAAACAATGAATGCACGCGTAATTTCAAAAATGAGGGTCACAAGCCACTTATTAGCACAATATGAGCCGCAGAAGAAACTAACCCATCTTAATTGTTTCATTATTGTTAGAAGCACTGAAACATGAAACCAGTAACAAGGGACATGGAAAAGCATGTGCAGACGCCTTGTTTAAAAAAAAACATGGGTGTTGTTAGTGGGGGGATTAAGGTAACATCCCCCCCCTTTTCCTGATAATCTGCTCAGATTGGACACTTTTAGAAACTTAATGCATTTGAGAAAAGCTTGTTCTCTCAGTGAGGATGTAAAGAGAGTTAATCTCAACGATTGTCGTCTCTTGTTGCCATGTGATCAGAAACATCACGAAAATTAGTTAACATAAAATAATATTGACAGCTGTCGCAACAATATAAATCCGGCTTTACATATTTAATTCATTGGGAGCAAAAATAAGAGTAAAACTTAAAAATGTACGTCTGACAATTTAAAACCAATTTTATCAATTATTTATGATTTACATTTTCAATGTCAACTTAGGAAAATAATTAATTACAGGTGTATAAACACCAAAAACACAATTAATTTTTGTTTATAAATCGAGTGTGCTGTAGTCTATACGTTTTACAAACTCTTGGGTGGTTGATAGTGTTCCGTATTTGATAAGTTTTTTTTCCTAATTACTTATTACATAAAGATACATAGATATAAACACACTTCTTTATTATATGTTAAAATATCATGCCATATCAATATTTTTACAATTATAAATTAAAATTACGTAAGTTAAATAATAAATAGTGTTTGATTTGAAACACGTGACTGATTTCTTCTCTTAGGTGGAGACTGCTTTCCGAGATGTTATTATGTCAGTGGATTCTCCCTCCATGGATATTCGTGAGCGTGATGAGGTATGGTTTCCTGTACATTTGATATAAAGCTGTGTAATTTAGAGTTGAAGCCTCCAGTCATGTGGACTAGATGTTTAGCACTCCCCCTTTCGCCCGTTTCCCCTCTTCCCACACTTTACCCATAATGTGATGTTTCAACTTCTCCTCTCTTGGGGAAAATTCTTGGTCCTTCCCTTAAAAATTCACTTTCATCGCCATGTTCCCTTAATTTCTTACTTTATGGCATTAGGAACTCGAAAGTTCATTGCTGGACTTACAAAAGCACGTCACTTATCTCTATCTTGAGCTAGTTCTATCCAGTCCACCTCATTACACCCTATCCCTAACTTGAGCTAGTTCTATCCAGTCCACCTCATTACACCCTATACCTATCTTGAGATAGTTCTACCCAGTCCACCTCATTACACACTATCCCTATCTTGAGCTAGTTCTATCCAGTCCACCTCATTACACCCTTTCCTTATCTTGAGCTAGTTATATTCAATCCACCTCATTACTCATTACACCCTATCCCTATCTTGAGCTAGTTATATCCAGTCCACCTCATTACACACTATCCCTATCTTGAGCTAGTTCTATCCAGTCCACCTCATTACACCCTTTCATTATCTTGAGCTAGTTATATTCAATCCACCTCATTACACCCTATCCCTATCTTGAGCTAGTTCTATCCAGTCCACCTCATTACACACTATCTCTATCTTGAGCTAGTTATATCCAGTCCACCTCATTACACCTTATCTCTATCTTGAGCTAGTTCTATCCAGTCCACCTCATTAACACCCTATCCCTAACTTGAGCTAGTTCTATCCAGTCCACCTCATTACACCCTATACCTATCTTGAGATAGTTCTACCCAGTCCACCTCATTACACACTATCCCTATCTTGAGCTAGTTCTATCCAGTCCACCTCATTACACCCTTTCCTTATCTTGAGCTAGTTATATTCAATCCACCTCATTACTCATTACACCCTATCCCTATCTTGAGCTAGTTATATCCAGTCCACCTCATTACACACTATCCCTATCTTGAGCTAGTTCTATCCAGTCCACCTCATTACACCCTTTCATTATCTTGAGCTAGTTATATTCAATCCACCTCATTACACCCTATCCCTATCTTGAGCTAGTTCTATCCAGTCCACCTCATTACACACTATCTCTATCTTGAGCTAGTTATATCCAGTCCACCTCATTACACCTTATCTCTATCTTGAGCTAGTTCTATCCAGTCCACCTCATTACACCCTATCCCTATCTTGAGCTAGTTATATTCAGCCCACCTCATTACACCATATTCCTATCTTGAACTAGTTCTATCCAGTCCACCTCACTACACCCTATCTCTTTTAAGTCTATTCTAATGTTATCCTCCCATCTGCGTCTAGATCTTCCCAATAGTCTCTTCCCATTGTTTTTTCCAGTCAATACTTTGAACAAGGTTTTAGATTCTTCCATTCACGCTGCATGTTCTGCCAACCGTAATCTACGAAACTTGTTGAGTACAGGAAATGTAACTCATCATCATGTAACCTCCTCCACTCGCCAGTAGCCTCATCCTTTTTTTGACCAAATATCTGCTTAAGCACCCTGTTTTTAGAAAACCCTTAATTTTTCTTTCCCTTTTATTAGATGCTTAAAATCACCAATAACAATTATTGTGTTAAAGAGTACACAAACAAATGTCATTGGTGTTAACCAGTGACCAATTAGTTGTAAGCACTAACAAAACAAACTATATTACAAAGATTACATTTTTTCATCAAGCTGTCGCAGCTAAAATATAGTTTACCATGTATAATATTTATAAATTGACGAATTAGTACTAGGAATTTTAATCATTGGTTGTTTGTAAAAGCTATATTAATATCAAG
This sequence comes from Timema genevievae, assembly GCA_902155825.1. Taxonomy (NCBI): domain Eukaryota; kingdom Metazoa; phylum Arthropoda; class Insecta; order Phasmatodea; family Timematidae; genus Timema; species Timema genevievae. Next base: position 204,976 of record CABFWO010000032.1, read on the forward strand.
TATCAATCATTTGTTATTAAGTCTATTGCGTTCAATTTATAATATCTTTTGATTGAGCTATTACATACTAAACCCATTACTACAAATTTAGCTGTGGATATTAAAACTAATATAACTCGGTAGGAGGTGGTTTCAGTAGGTCTTAAGTTATAGCACCTTCCTTCCTTTAGCTATAATATTTAATAGTCAGGAAGATATTCACATTGCTTCCACAAACTATACATTTCCGATCCAAAGCACTAAATATTACTGTGTTTCTATGTATAATAAAGTTGGATTTATGGTCCTTATTTTGTTTACAGTTTGACAGATTTCTTTCGGCGATAAAAATGTACCCGCCAATCATTTCTTTGTGTAATTTGATCACCATCAACCGAGGTTTTCTGAGCAACGTGAGTATGAATTATGTTTTTATAACTTCTATAGAAACTATTTATTATAATACTTCATTGACCAAATTTACTATAAGAATTGAGACAATCATAAAGTAAACACTAGCTGTCAGTTATTTTTCTAAAATAAAATATTAAAATTTTAGTCTTGCTTTAAAAAAAATTGAGATATTTAACGTGCACTTTGTGAACCGACTGATTATATCAGCTCACGACTTTTAAACCAACCTACATTTAGAACAAATACAACACCCATCCCCCAGCCATTAATTCATCACTGTGAAAGGGAAAATCACATTTCACTAATGATATAGTTTTCGGCCCAGCCATGAATTGAACGTGGGATCCTTGTTTTAGTAGGCCTACACGCTACCATCTAAGCCAAGGTATCGGGCCTTTATACTTGCTAAACTTATAATGTGAATAAATTCGCTTATGAATATAAATTAATTATTTTAATTAATTAACTTTAGCGTCAACGAGCTATCTTTAGTGACTTTTTTAAAAATTGGTTCTCTAAAAAAAGACAATAACTTGACCCCAGATATCAAATTTAACCCACCCACATCTATGAGTACGCAGCCTAGAGAGGTTGGGGTTCATTAAAATTGAGGGGGTGTTTTTATCCCTAAAATTTTTCTTACTTTCCCCCCATGCAGACTTGGTTATACTTCATCTAAATCCTATCTTCCTCATCCCTATCCAATCACTGCGGTTAAATGCGGATAGCTCAAAAGAATAGTAAAACATGCGAACATGTTTAGTCTTTTAGTGAAATGAATAAATCCCAGTAAATATACAATGATAAATTTTCAGCCCTAAGGGGATTCGAGATTGAAAACCAGTAATATAAAATAGTTATACTTCAAGAAAAGCTGATATTAGAGGCCATTAAACATTTTATAGTACGTCTCGTTTTTACAAGGACTTGTAATATAGACCTGGGCTCGATTCTAGCCGGTTACATTTTTGTACATTATTTCCATCTTTACCTCAGGCGAATATGCCGCGAAATTCTGGTATTTATTTTATTGTTGATAAAAAATAACGTAAAGCATTTCCATTCAATATTATTTTTAAAAAAATAACAGAAAAATATTTTAAAGCTTTAATATGTTTATTTTATTGGGAATTTAATGGCTTCCAATCAAAGAGTTGAATAATTACTGAGAGCTTGTCGTTTCTTACACAAAAGTTCAATTCGTGGTCGAATAAAAAACATGCACACGTATTTCCTGTTAGACTTGGAGAAATCTATCTGCGCATGCGCATGCCCGAGTCTTCTGTAGTGTAACCAATTTGCACAATATTCAGTTTGCCGTGAGGACTCACAAGTGATAGTGTGCCGTGAACAAAATAATATTTGAGAGCCACTTGTACTAGGTTCACTTAAAAGATTCAAGGGGCTGAGGCAGTGACATCTCCGGGAGTCTTTTTCACACAAAATGAATACCTCGAGATTTATTAATTTTTACTAACACAATATCTATGCTTTGCACTTAAAAAAAGATAAAATTTCCCTTATATTAATAAGCAGAACCCAGATTTTGATTATTTAAAATGATCAAAAAATTAACAAAAAATTATTTCAAATTTTCAATAAATTACCTTAAAAATATGAACAAAAAGTCGTGATAAATGCCCACGACTAAATAAAAGGCATTCTTTGCAAATATATACTAAAAAATAAATAAAAAGGTCCATTAGAAGTAATAGCTATCCCCCTTCCAACTCAACCCCCTCAAACTTATTGCAGTGTCCTACCAGAAATATGTATTTTACAACCAAACAAGCAAAGAGGATACAAAGTTCATGGCTTACATTATATTCTCATTCCGACAAATGTGTGTTGGAAAAATGTATGTATTTATAAAATATCGATGAAATTTAAAAATATACTTATTCAACATAAATGCCTTAAAATGAATCAGAAATGCATAAAAATGACTAAAAAATTCCTCTAAATGCTTAAAAATGACTCTTAAAGGACGAAAACTAAGAAAATATTACCTAAAATTCCATAATGACAAAAAATTACCAAAATATTATCTATAAAATACACATTTCTACAACCCAGTGTTCATAAACAGAGTTTATGTAACTATAAGCATTGTATGTGATAAAGCAAAAAAAAAAAAAAAAAAAATCAAAATCCGGGTCTTGTAATATTAAGCTACATTATTGATACCTTTACACTCCTATAGCTGGCTTCAAAATAATCCATGCCAGGGAATTAATAAATAATACTCATTATATTTTATGGCGTGTGATGTGATTTTTGAAAAATTTTCTGCTGCAAAAGAGAACTATTTAGGCTATTGGGGGCGCTGAAAAAACGGAGATAAACTGGACCATTTGCCTCCCTCTCTCCCGCTACACCTTTGGGAATCCCTGCAAATATTGTATAGGTTTTTCTAACTATTCATACCTCTTAAACAAAATTAGAAGAGCAAAAATAATCAACATTCCTACTTTTGGCGCATTAACGCCATTATATCATAATCCTTTAGCAAAATGTTCGCACATGATAGTTGCTTGTAATATACTTTCAGGTGCTACTCACTATGTCGTCCTACCTGGTATTGATAATACAGTTCAGGTATGGTTTGCCTGATTCAAGTGGCCTTCTCAACGGAGAACAGGAGAAGTTTAATTCTACCACTCTGTAAAGTGTTATCGAGATTTAAACCTGCAAATCATGATCATTAAGAAATCAACCAAAGCAAATACGTTTTTATAATTGTACTAATGGAATCTTTGTGTAGGTGCACTTTATTTAATAAGAGCCCGTCTCACCACAATATGGATAACGAGTAACTTCGGTAGGAAATACCTCGAACTAGGCATCGCATCATAGTGCGTTAACCTGAAGTCTTCATTATAATTAAGATCGTTTTTATGATATATATATTATATATACATATATAAAATAATATATTTATTTTTAAATCCTTGAGACCTCCCCTCCAACTATTTTACTAATCCCGATTTCGCTGTTGTCGAGTTACGTACTTTGTTGGGATTTCTCTTTCGAGGGTAACAGTGGATCTAAAAACCAGGTTGATCGTCTTTGAGATGGGCTCTTAAATTTAGACCATTTTACTAATTTACAAAGTTAAAAAAAGGATTAATAGCTGAAAACGTTCGAATCTGGACTCTTTAAGTAGACCCTAGAGATCTAGTTTACACACACACACACACACACACACACACACACACCAGCGCACACATAGATACACCCTGTTTTTGGTAGGAAGAACAGTATCTGATAGTCGCTAAAGTTACCAAGACCATATTAATATATTCATACATCACGTCATGCTATCTGCAGCTGTAACCATTGCTGGATATTATCACCTATAAAAGGAAACAAATAATATAGTAAAATGCTATCAATGTTGATTGTATACAAATATGTTTGTATTTTCTAAACTGTTCTTCCAACCAAAATCATGGTATAACTAAAACACGATGTAAATGGTCACTTTTTAAATACATATAGTGTGTATGTGTTTTTGATTTGTGGCACTTAGGAATTTATTACAGGATATGACACTCTTGTATTGAGTATATACAATTATTTATATCTATTATTTTATCGAGGGCAATACACTAACTCATGTTTGCTTGTCATGGATTGACCAATAAATGTCCAATGCAAAGCACATTTGAGCACTTCATATACAAACATTTTAAAACCAAATACTTAAGTAAACATATAAAAATTCCTGAATCCAATACAATTTAAGCTAAGCACAAGCTGTATTTAGGGATCTAAGCCTAAACAAAAGTAAGTATTGAATTATATTAATACAGTCCAATTTTAATAGGAGGGATTTATATAATAATTTGAAAAGTTACTGAATTTACTTTCGCCTATTCTACATCAGCTACAGTTATATTAAACTCTAAAATTTGTTCGATATTATCAATACCTATAAAATACCACTAATAATACAGTAAAATGTTATCAATATTGTCCATAAAATCTTTTTCTGAAATATATTTTCTATGAAATTTAGATTTCAAATATATGACATTAGCATCTATGCTGTATTACATCCCTTTCAAAAGATCTACCAACATTATTATTTAGGTTTTATACCAAAAACAATACAATATTATAACAGTATTTTGTGTTGCTTGGTACGTACTCAAATTTCCAATTGAACACAATAGAATTATTTGGTTGAATTAATTCAATAAACTTAAAAAAGTAAATTTTAGGAAACCTAGTTAACTCAGATTTACTTATTTTATTAATTCATACTCACTAGAAGTTTAAAAACTGGATCTATCCAGGTGCATTACCTTTAGAAATAAAACCAACGCTCTTCCACTGAGATAACCTGATTTATATCGTGTCTAAGGCACTTATTATTATTATTATTATTATTATTATACATATTTTTAATGCCTTTATATTAACACATGGATTATTCAACCTTTTTTTAAATGCAGCTAGTCTGTCTACAGGGAATGGTGAAAGTGACAGCTACTTGGAACTATCAGATATCATAAACCCCACACATGTTGTGGACGCTCTGTTCCAAATCAATATAAGCCATTGTTTCTCAAACTGTGGTCCGCGTTTCCTCAAGGGTAAGCAAAGGATTTAAAGGGGGGAGGGGGGACGCGACGTATCAATGAGCGTTATTATGTCGAAAACTTTTTTTTGTTGACAGTGTGGTAGCCGAATTAACTGATATTTTGACTTAGGGTCATGGAATTTAATAGGCCTTAATTTTCATTCTGTTTAGACTATCTTTGTTTCAAAAAATATATAAAATGAGCTCAAAGAATTGAATTTATCTTGCGGGCTCATATGAAAATTTATAAAAATTCAGCCCAATTACATATTTATAAAATTTTGATTCGATTGAAATTCAGCTTTGATGTCAAAACTCCTTTTATAAAATGTTTACCCTGTCCAGTTGTCCGTTTGTGAGTACGTAAACACTCTAATTATTACATGTCAAAAATCGCTACAAATTGACCCCTTTTTGATCATTTTGTATTAACTTCATTTCATATTAGAATATATAATCTGATTGAAACTTATTACTGACATAACAGTAATTTATTTGTTATATACATAAAATATTATAACCTTTATAACATTTTACGTCGAAAAGGTTCTTTTGTCATTTTATGTGCGAATAATCATTAAAAATATATATTTTTTTGTATTTGAAATTTGTTCAATCAATTGAATAAATATGGGTTTTATTGTCAACCTAGAAATTATTTCCAATTCTGAGTTGATTGTTCTTAACTTTTTTGATTAAAACTGTTTTACCTAATTTAAAAATATTTAATGGAATTTATTGTATTATATTTCTCGTCAATGTAAAAAAGTATAAAAAAGTAGTTCAACAACAAAATAGTGTTTTGTATAAATTTGTTTTCACAATGGATAAAAGAAATAAAACTTTTTTTTTAATGTTAACCCATTACTATCTACTTTTAGATGGAGACAAAAATTACAAATTACATAAATAAAATAATAAAAATGTATATTTGATTGAACATGTGAGTTATTATACTTTGTGGTTTGTACGTAAATCAGAACGAGGTTTCAACTCCCTCGGACAACTTATGAAAATGAAAGGTGTTTCTGTCACATGACCTTGTCAAGTCCCACTACAGGGTACCTCGTAAAGTATGTTCCTTACCAAACGATGTGAGAGATGTTTACTGTGCTAACTAACTGGGTGCTTCTATAGGTAATTAGTTTTTCAAATTCATTGTCTTTCGTGAAAATTCAGAAACACATATTCTTATTTTATTATTGATAACAAGATTCATGCTATTGTGGTAGATACATTTTGGTACAATTTAAAAAAAAAACACTTAGTCATTATACCTTTGAATAAGAATGTTGACCTCAAAACGAACTCTTTAAACTGCTCTTACCACAAAAAATACGATACTGTGGTTATGTGGGTAAGAGAAAAAAAAAGATACATAAGTATTTAAACATGCGTAGAGAACTTTCTAGAACACATTGTGAGAACCACGTTAGGCTATTTACGGAAACATTGCTTCTAAAATTATAAACAAAAATTATCTAGAAAAAATCACTAGGGGACATTTAATTATAATAAAATGTGTTTTAAAATGTATTTTTATATAACTCATAATTTCACAAATTATGTCGTGCTAACACGAAAGGGACCAGTTATAGGAAGAAAACCGAAGAAGTGGTAATTTATAGTAAATAATAAATATATATGTATTCACAAACCCATATGCTTAATAAACTAATAATATAAGATACATCTGTTACTTTGGACCAATATTAGATAAATTTATAACATAATTAGGTTTGTGATGGTACCTGAAAATTCGAGTTTGGGTAGTTGTTCGATCTCGATAAGAAAGCTTTTCCAAAACCTAAAAATGCAAGCACTAGAAATTTTAGATTTTATCTTTAAAATGTTAAGTTCAACTAATTTGATTCAATTCAAGATACTATTTCTTAGCAAACAGAGTCCCTCAATATTCTCTTTTGTCTGATTTAAAAATGTATATAATTTGTATATTCAATTATGTTAAAAATAAAAATGTGTGTGATCATAGCTTTTTTTTTTAAGAAATTTTCTTCATTAAAATTTCATAATTTATGTTTATGGCTTATGCATGGATATATTACAAAGAATCCACTTTAAACGTTTGTGGTAAAAAAATGTGTTTGTACTCGTACACCTCGAACTAAAATAAAACTCTATGTCTAGGTTCAAACACAAATCTAACGTGACTCTAAGGAAAAGCGCCTACTCGCAAATCTCTAGGAATAATATTACTAGCATTGTTCAATCTTTTAAATGTTTACAGCAAAATAAATATTTATTCTTTGTATTTAATAGCCATACCTTCCCTACCAATATTTCCCAATAGTTTTTTTTCCCCGGGGAACTGCCTAGTTCTCCAATACATGCGGTTCTTGCCCAAAGGAGACTGATCTCGGTCGAGCGCTAAGATTGAAGGTTGCTGTTAAACCCGTTACTTGTCGTGCCATAGCAACTAGAGTAGTCGCCCTTGATCGTCTGGAAACAATCTATATAATTGCACACTACAAGTAAAGTGAACTACTATTTAGTAACGGACCACTGACATAAGGACTGTTTTGGACGATATCGGAACAGCATCTGTTTGTAAAGCAAAGTTTTGGTGATGGAGGAACACCAAATTGAAATTATGCACACTGGAGGGACAAGGGGTTCCTGAAAGAATAAAAGGGGGGTAGTGAGGGCTAGAAAATTATTCAGGGAAACACATTATTTTTAGGTTATTCAATATAAGGACTAGAATACAAAACAAAATGAATCTACTAAATGAAATGTTGGAAAAACCCACTTTAGTGGCCGCGTGGTCTAAAGCACTACTCTCTCAGTAGACTAGACTGTCGATGACGGAGAGCTTGAGGTTCAAATCTCAGTCGGGTGTACTGAGGGTGTTTTATATAAAATTGTCTTCCACTCTCCCTCCACGCTAATGAGGGTACAATTCCTCTAAATGTATTCTTCCTAATTCATAAAAACCATTAGCGTAATTAGTACATAGGCGTATAACCCAAACGGGTAGTAAGACGCGGTGATAAAAAGAGTATTAAAATATATAATCATATTTAACTAGTAATTCTTTGATTATTTTTAACGTTATAAACCTTAATCTTACTAATATTATAAATGCGAAAGTTTGTGTGTTTGGATGTTTGTTGCTCAATCACGTCAAAACTGCTGAACAGATTCGAATGAAACTTTGTAGGTAGGTAGAGTATGTCCTGGAATAACATTTAGGACTATTCCCAACCTTTGATTTTACATTAATTTTACAATATTAAAGTTTAAATATTTTGCAGGTTAGATGGTGCTGCCAGTCATTTGCTATTTTTATGATAAAAGTTCAATAGTATTTTTTTTTTCATAAGTTGATAGAGTATGCTTTGGAACAACATTATATTAATTTTACAACACTATAAATAAAACAAATATAATATTATAAATGCGAAAGTTTGTGTGTTTGGATGTTTGTTACTCAATCACGCCAAAACCGCTGAACGGATTCGAATGAAACTTGGTACGTAGGTAGAGTATGTCCTGGAATAACATTTAGGATTATTCCCAACCTTTGATTTTACATTAATTTTACAATACTAATGTTTAAACTTTTCGTCGGGCGAAGCCGCGACGGGTAACAGCTAGTTTTTCATAAATAAAGGTTCAGATTTGTTCTTTTTTTTAAAAAAAAAAAGAGAATAGTATGTATATTTAATATTTGCCATTTTAAATGTTAATATTATTTGTGATCAGCATTCTTTGATTAATTATTATTATTACTAAACTTCTTGGGATCTTGCGGGCCACTCAATACGCCACCATGGGCCACACTTTGAGAAACTCCACTAGAGGGATGAGTATTTGGACCAAGGCTGGCTGTCAGATGGACTATTCACAAATAAGCACTTTTCCAAACGGTTAAGTTGCACTTCCGGACCAAAGTTGGACGAAAACATGAGTTAAGGTTCGTATTTTTCAATTTTTATGAAGAATTTTTTTTTTGAGAAAATAAATAAAAAAAATCAAACATTTTAATTAATTTCCCCCACATAGTTTTTCTAGCATTTCTTTAAAATTTGTCATGGGAATCACATAAAATGACCAGGACTTTTTATTTTCAATTAAAAAGTTTGTGTTGAAATTACAGGCTTCTAATGGAAAATATCAAGGAAAGTTTTAAAATGAAATATGTAGAACATTAAACTAAATGTATCTACCGAGACACGTATTTGAATTATTTTATCGCAAAAAGGTTTTTACTATAAAAACTGAAAAAAATATGAACTTTATTTTACGTTTCCTTCCATATAAACTTACCTCTAACCACACAAAACACTAATATAGACATATATATAGCCAGCATATATATACATATATGTATATGTTGCCCAGGGCAAAGCTTTTCTTTGCCTCATACAAACAGAAAAATAAAACTCTTTATTTTATTTCTTCTGGCCCAGTTTTTAATTAGGTAAAAATAATCAAACACAAATTTTATAATTTCGACTACGAGGTGCACATGTTCGTGTACAGGGGTTAATAATATTTTAAATTTCAGACCTCTACGTGAAGTAGATACTACGCAAGGCTCATGACAAACACAAACACTTTTCATGTTATTAATATAGATGGACACCAATTCCAATGATTATATCGAAGCAATCCGCATCGGTGGTACACGATCTAGATGTTAAGCTCATTTACTCTAGGTTGCAAGGGATAGGGACGTCGGGGTCGTATCCAAGCTAGGTCTAGCTTACTCAGGATGTTTATTGATCAATGATTTCACACTATTTCTCCACGCAATATAGGATGCATTTCCTCTAAATTCTACTTCCACATATATATCCCATTTTTTCTAAGTACCATGTCCTACTGCCCGTTCTGTTTATATGCCTATATACTAATTGCGCTAATATATTAGGGATGAAGAAGGTTGAATTTAAAGGAAGAGTACCCACATTTGCATGGAGGGGGGGTAGATAACCCTTTAGAAAACCCCACCCTCAGTACATCCAACAAGGTTTCGAGTCCAGTTATCCCTATAATAGGCCATATAGTTTATAGTGAGAGTAGCTCCTTAGACCATGAAGCCACCAAAGAGGGCTACTCCATTTTTGTTAAATGAGGATAGCCTGGATGGGTAATAATACTCGGTGTGATAAAAAGATTATGACGCCCGTGAACTAGCGGCCAACAGATTGATTTGAGTTGTATGGCACGACGCACACTTAGCCGCCAGTGAGAATACGAGCCGTGGACATTCGGCCAGTGAGAATATGAGCCGTGGACATGCGGCCAGTGAGAATATGAGCCGTGGACATGCGGCCAGTGAGAATACGAGCCGTGGACATGCGGCCAGTGAGAATACGAGCCGTGGACATGCGGCCAGTGAGAATACGAGCCGTGGACATGCGGCCAGTGAGAATACGAGCCGTGGACATGCGGCCAGTGAGAATACGAGCCGTGGACATGCGGCCAGTGAGAATACGAGCCGTGGACATGCGGCCAGTGAGAATACGAGCCGTGGACATGCGGCCAGTGAGAATACGAGCCGTGGACATGCGGCCAGTGAGAATACGAGCCGTGGACATGCGGCCAGTGAGAATACGAGCCGTGGACATGCGGCCAGTGAGAATACGAGCCGTGGACATGCGGCCAGTGAGAATACGAGCCGTGGACATGCGGCCAGTGAGAATACGAGCCGTGGACATGCGGCCAGTGAGAATACGAGCCGTGGACATGCGGCCAGTGAGAATACGAGCCGTGGACATGCGGCCAGTGAGAATACGAGCCGTGGACATGCGGCCAGTGAGAATACGAGCCGTGGACATGCGGCCAGTGAGAATACGAGCCGTGGACATGCGGCCAGTGAGAATACGAGCCGTGGACATGCGGCCAGTGAGAATACGAGCCGTGGACATACGGCCAGTGAGAATACGAGCCGTGGACATGCGGCCAGTGAGAATACGAGCCGTGGACATGCGGCCAGTGAGAATACGAGCCGTGGACATGCGGCCAGTGAGAATACGAGCCGTGGACATGCGGCCAGTGAGAATACGAGCCGTGGACATGCGGCCAGTGAGAATACGAGCCGTGGACATGCGGCCAGTGAGAATACGAGCCGTGGACATGCGGCCAGTGAGAATACGAGCCGTGGACATGCGGCCAGTGAGAATACGAGCCGTGGACATGCGGCCAGTGAGAATACGAGCCGTGGACATGCGGCCAGTGAGAATACGAGCCGTGGACATGCGGCCAGTGAGAATACGAGCCGTGGACATGCGGCCAGTGAGAATACGAGCCGTGGACATGCGGCCAGTGAGAATACGAGCCGTGGACATGCGGCCAGTGAGAATACGAGCCGTGGACATGCGGCCAGTGAGAATACGAGCCGTGGACATGCGGCCAGTGAGAATACGAGCCGTGGACATGCGGCCAGTGAGAATACGAGCCGTGGACATGCGGCCAGTGAGAATACGAGCCGTGGACATGCGGCCAGTGAGAATACGAGCCGTGGACATGCGGCCAGTGAGAATACGAGCCGTGGACATGCGGCCAGTGAGAATACGAGCCGTGGACATGCGGCCAGTGAGAATACGAGCCGTGGACATGCGGCCAGTGAGAATACGAGCCGTGGACATACGGTCAGTGAGAATACGAGCCGTGGACATTCGGCCAGTGAGAATATGAGCCGTGGACATGCGGCCAGTGAGAATACAAGCGGTGCACACGCGGCCAGCTGCTTACACAGAATGCAATTGGTGAGCGCACACAGCGGCCAGTACAATCAATTCATTCCTCTTTGGAGCTCGTTTGTTGAGGCGTTACCACATTGTAGCTACTTGGTACGCATTCGTTTTGCGAAAGTCGTAAGAACTTAAATATTGTACTACCAATTTAACTTACTATGATATAAATTATTGTGGATACAAACTATATAGTATTGTATCCACCTACTTTAAGTCCTACTACCTTCCTATCCGCATAACTTATTTATTAAGTAGGAATGAGAAATGGTATAATTTTAAGGGAAGTATACCGCATTTACGTGGATGAAGACTAGAAAATTATTTAGGCTATGCAACATCAATGCACCTGGCTGATATGTGAACCCCGACCTTTCCATCAGTGGCAAACCGGTCAAGACTATATTGACGCCTTTGCTTTGGGTCTTGCACAAGTTCTTGTAAACTTTACTTTATCGCTGCTAAAAAGTATTGTGTATAGGTAATACTTCAAGTATGTACTTAATTCACCACTAAGAAGATTAATCCAACTTTTTTAAATAATATTATTAACCCCACTGTTTCCAAACCTTCGATTAAGACCAAAATAAATCATGTTCGACAAACCTCGCAGGCTACGTTGTACAGGACATGCAGTGCAAAGGAATAAACTAGAACCGTGTTGAGGGTATTGACTGGTATAAGTCAGGCCATAAGCTCTTCGAGTTTCTAATGCTGTAGAGTAAGAAATTAGCTAAAATAAAACTGGATCCCAATAAAGTAAAAAGGATATTGACTAAATTTGATTCACAAATATAATGTTTTGTGTTGTCACTATTGAGAGAACAATCAAGAGTATATTATAACCCAAGCAAGCATATCGACCAATTATTGAAGACAACGTGTTGACGCACTTTGCCATCATCAGTATAACAAGAGCAGAACCACAACAACAATCCCATTTAAAATCACCTTTGTGCTTGAGGGTATGCTTGCCATAACAATGATTAACTACTTTGCTTGTAATTAGAGCGGCTGGCTTTGAACAGAACTCATCTTAGTGATTAATCATGCGTCTTGAGTCTTATTGAAGGGCATTGATTGCTATCAAAACATATTAAAAAAGGTTATTCCCATCTTATTTATTACAAAATAATCATAGCAATAAAAAATGTGAAATAAATAATACATCACACACTCATGTAAAACCATTTTCTTCGCTACATATAAAATAATATATTCTAGATAAGTTTGATTTTAAATAATAACTATCTATATTCGACCCCCTCTGTGGTCTAGCGGTCAGAGTTACTGGCTAGTGATAACGAGGTCCTGGATCTTCCAGACCTTTCTGTGAAACAATGGGTCCAGAACGGAGTTTACATAGCTTCGTGAGGACAATTGAGAAGTTACTTCCTGTCTATAAAAGTGAGATTAATAGTCGCAGAGTCCATATGACACCCTTTATCCGCAAATGTTAGCACTTTCTTCGCTAACATGCGGCGGCCGATCGGACGGTATAGATCGCTTGCAGGCTAACGTCATGGAGTTATTATTTTGTATATTCATATCTTAAACTTAAAACAGGAAGTGTTTTAAATAAATATAAACATTATTAATTTATAACTATGACACAGACAATATATTAACTAAGGTCAATTCTTCATTGAAGTGGTGGTAAAAGACAGCTTGCAGAAGATGTAAAAACGTTTTGAAGAAAAACATTATTAAAAACAAAATGGTTTCTTGCAAAAGTTTTGACTGCCAAACGTGACAGCAAATTAATATCTTATGGTCTTGCAGGTCATATTGTTTGGTGAATGTGTACATGAAAGTAGATCTGGTGGCTTTTGCTAGCTGTCATTTACACTACAATGGCGAATGGACTGTATTTAATATGTTTCACGATACATATTTCATTATTTGTTACTAGTAACTTAAACTAGTCAGGTATATCGTTGAAATACTCGTACATTAACATTAATTAAAATAAAGCACATTATTATAATTATATACAACAAAAGTATTCACCACTCATTGGATATCTTAATAAATTTGTTTGGCTTACCTTTCACAATATTATCTATAAACTATTTGAAAAAAAACCCTCAAAAACATGCACCAGTGTTGGACAATCATTAAATCCTGTGTTATTTCCCTACACACTTTCTCTATATATTTTATATGTGTGAATCATATGCGTATATTTTTAATTAATTTTGTGTTTAATATATTTAAATATACTATAAATAATCCAAGATTTAAAAATATATAAATTATTATATGTGATTCATATACAAATAATATAAATATATATTATGTTCATGTCTTATTAATTTTTAATGTTTTGTGTATGATATATTAAAAGAGTGGCTCTATTTAGAATGTATGATAAAGCTTTGATTTGTCTTTTTGATCTATAAAATTACACGAACAGGACTTCTGTATTACTTAAAGTCCAATATTTTCCCGTAAAACAATAATGTGAAGATAAACGTTTAGTAAAATTATTCAATTTCCTAACACCAATTAACATATTAATAATGAAATGAAAAAAAAAAAGGTAGCTATTTCTATATATGAATAGAGGTGAAACCCGTTTCGGTAGCCGCATGGTCAAAGGCGGTACTCTCGCAATCTGCTAAAGACGGGGGGATCCCGGTCGGGTGTCATGAGTATTTTTTCCTAAATGGTTTTTCCACTCTCCCTCCACGCAAATTTTGATAAACTTCCTCTAAATTCAACCTTCCTAAACCCCCAAAACATTAGTGAAATTAGTACGGATAGAACGGGTAGTAAGACGCAGTATTAAAAAACCATGAGAGGTGCCAACTAAACAAGCCCTGGCGCCACCAACTGAAAACTACAGACACGAACAGTATTCACGAAGAGATCCGAGAGTGAGAAGTCAATTGTTCACAACCAGTCTGTACCTTACATGGAAACTTGGCCGCCTAGTAGACGGGAACGTTACTTAACTTCGTACAGTCCACAAACTGGCACGATACACTTTCATTTAGTAACGGTCATGACGCAACCAGAAAAAAACAACACATCTGATTGGATTTCATGATAACTCAGCTAGGTCTGAAATAATTCCAGCCGGGACACTTGCGGGAGTAATTAGTGTAATTAAAGTGACTTAGAATTGCGTTAGCATTCACATGACGTGTATTACCGATTAAATAAGAATTAATATGTTATGTATAAAATTTATATAAAATAGAGGAATATTGAACCCAGCTAGTTTCAAACCAAGGCATCTTCATTTGTATAATTTTGAGGCAAAATAAATATATATTATTGAAAGTCTATTATAAATAATATATTTTTAATGGGAAAATAACGTATTTTCTCCATAAAATCGATAAAATAAAATGTCTTATTTTAGGGACGAGCCTTGAGAGCTCCTAAGTAAATTCTAGATTTGCTAACTTGAAAAAATATCGGATTCGAAACTCAAATATTTAAAAAAATAATTTAACTGAAGTTTATTTATTTTTCTAATACTTCTTATTGGTGGTTCAGAACCAATATAATTATAGGACAGACTCAACAACCAGGCCCCAGATCAGCAATTTAATAATTAACTGAATGTATGATTTTTATAATGAATGAATTATAAGAAATAATTTTAACATTTATTTACTATTTCTATTTGATCTAATTCCATTATATTTCTATCTTCTCTCAGGATCATAATTTTTCAAAGATTTGGATTCGAATTCAAGATTTAGGATTTGAAGGTTAAAGTGGAGATTCAGATTCGTAAAATAGTGTATTCGACCCAACTAAACTGTTAAAAAAAATTGGGTGTTTTCAAAACTTGACTAACAAATTATTTTTATGCAAAACGTCCAGTCCCCCAGCCGTTAATTCATTTCTTGAAAGGGAACGCCCCATTTTCACCAATTATATTATCTTTTCAACATTTCTGGTATTCGAAACTGGGACGTTCAATCCAGTATATAAACGTGCTACCTACTGAGATAAGATGTGGATAGCGTCCTGATATTACATATTTTCACACTTTAGATAGAATCGAACAGTAGTCCTTCTACTTAGCAGTTTACTCTACGTGGCACCTAATTCACAAGTAATCATACAAGCCTACTTTAAATAATTTCTAAAAGTGTATATGTACAGTTGTTATCCCTCGTTTGCGGCTTCGGGGGTAACGGGTTGATGTCACGACGAAAGCGACGTTGTGTTCAGACACGCGTGGAGAAATGTCGGCAAAAGTGTCCTGGCAACGTGAGTCACGGTGGGAGGTAGGGTGGCGGTCCCGGCAACGTGAGTCATGGTGGGAGGTGGGTGGCGGTCCCGGCAACGTGAGTCGCGGTGGGAGGTAGGGTGGCGGTCCCGGCAACGTGAGTCACGATGGGAGGTAGGGTGGTGGTCCCGGCAACGTGAGTCACGGTGGGAGGTAGGGTGGCGGTCCCGGCAACGTGAGTTGCGGTGGGAGGTAGGGTGGCGGTCCCGGAAAGGTTAGTCGTGGTGGGAGGCAAAGGAACGATAGGATATTAGACAATATTGCTCTTTCCGATTTTTGATAATTTATTTTTGCTCCTTCGAAAAGGTGGCACACCCTCAGACAGTAGAGAGGGTGGTTGGCCCGGTCTGTGCAAGTGCGAAAAAAAGGTGCAAGGGCCGAACAGTGAGACACAACACCGTACAGTTTAATTACTAATGAAATGTGTGTTTTGGAGTCATACATGAAAGATTGATGAAATTTGGCAAAAATGTAGGGTCATTACACCTTTAGGCAAAAAGATAAGTATGCTCCTGAAAAGACAAAGTAAAAAAAAAAAAGTGAAAACAATTTTGACACCCACCTTAATGTAGGGAACAGAATGCTGGGCTTTGACAACAAAGGACAGGAGCAGAATGCTGGGCTTTGACAACAAATAACAGGAGCAGAATGCTGGGCTTTGACAACAAAGGACAGGAGCAGAATGCTGGGCTTTGAGAACAAATAACAGGAGCAGAATGCTGTACTTTGACAACAAAGGACAGGAGCAGAATGCTGGGCTTTGACCACAAAGGACAGGAGCAGAATGCTGGGCTTTGACAACAAAGGACAGGAGCAGAATGCTGGGCTTTGACAACAAATAACAGGAGCAGAATTCTGGATTTTTACAACAAAGGGGGTTCAAAGTTTTGCTGGCAAGGGGGTGGGAGGTCAGAACAATGCTTACGTAAGACAGAGAAAGACAGACAAAATTGAGGGAGGGTGCATCGCAAGCCGCTTGGTCTTCGGGCAGCAATGAAGATGGCTAAACGAGAAGAAGTGGAGAAGCCTATAGAAGTAAGCCAAAGTTTGAGTGACCTAACCCCACCTCCCCCTCAAATAGAAACATAATCATTGAAGTGTTGAGACGTGGATTCAAGGACCTTGGTCATTGGATTAAATGGAATTTATGATTTATGTATTTTTTTATAAATATTATATATATTCACTAAAAATACTTTTTTTTAACTTCAATTAACATTATATTAAAATTCTTTACTTGTATAATGTTATAACTTGTTTTAATTTTACTTGTTCAATAGATTTAAATTCATTGTTTACTAGTGCTAATTGTCATTTATTTAGCAATATTAATTTACACCTCTCTGTTAATAATTACTAGCAATTTAGAGATTGCCAGATTAAAAAAAAATTATAATCTCGTCTTACTACCTGTTCAGGTTATAGGCAAAATTGCATTTTAAAAAATGGTTATTCCTGTGAACAAATTAAAAATAGTTGACAAATCTTACGTAAGCAAGAGTGAAGAGGGGTTAGGCATTTGCTTATTTTGGCTGTTAAGAGGGGGGAGGGGTTAAAAATTGCCAAAAATATGCTTATATAAAAATTAACGCCCCCATAGAGGCTGATCAGCTGAGATAATTAGGACATGTTGAGAGAATGGAAGAAGAAAAATTTGCTGTGTGGTATTGGAGATGGGAGCCTGGAGGGAAGAGACCAAGAGGAAGACTGATGAAGAGGGAGAGAGATGGCGATGAGGAAGTCCTCAAGAGGGAAGGGGATGCCAAACATTCGGCAGTTGAGAGACTGAACTAGAGTAGGATGCTAGTCCCACTGACAGGTGCAAACCTAACTGTGAGAGTTTCACAAGACAGTTGGGCTAGAATGTGATTACCATATGGTGGTGGTAAATACCTAACTGTCACGAAAGTAACAACAGTCGAATTTTCAGAGGAAGGACCCTTAAGAAACCACAAACATATTTTTTGGCAGTCAACATTGATAACACTTTACTATATTATTATTGTTATTTTAAAGGTATTAATAATATTCATCAAAAGTGATAACTTCATATTATATGATCTGACGTATGAATACGAGAAAGTAGGTCTAGTAGCTTTTCTAGCTGTAGACTATCGCATCCTAAGAATATTAGACTGTAGAGCTATTTTCACATATCAATACGTCAAATCATACATGTTAAATCTTCCACGTATGACAGATGGTAGCAACGATTTAAAGATAATAATTAATGTAGCTACATTTTGATAATGTTGACAGCAAACAAGTATTTTTTGTAAGCCTGACAGTGTAACGCAATAGAACTATCCTCTATATATAGAGTCAAATTTAAATAACAAAGAAATGAATAGACAAAATTATAAAAATTACTAAAACAAAATGTATTGTTTTATAGGTTAAAAGTAATGTCGTTTTTGATGGATAATACCATTACCTATAAAACTGGCCTCATGGTATAGTGACCTAGAGGTGCCGGGTTGAATTCCCGGCTGGTACCAGGGGATTTTTCTCAAAACGGGAATAATTATCTTGGTCACCAGGATTTGTTTAATTTGGCTTGGATTAGGTTAAGATCTTCATTGGTTACCCTCCCCCGTCCTTCATCTCGTTGAGACATGGAAAGAGCCTCCACGGAAAGGATGTACGATTAGTACAGTTGGGCGTCTCCTGGGCAACGGTACATTAGTACTGGCTAATCTTTCCGAAAACTGAGCTACAGATTGATGTAGCCAAGACACGCCATTAGTATTGTAAAATATATAAAATAATATTGGTAACATAGTAAAATATTATCAATGTTAACAGCAATATATGTATATATATTGATTTTTTTCCCTTAAAGTTACTTTCCATTAGAAGCCTACTATAATCAAATCATAGTCTTTGTTTTCATTCTTCAAAAGGATAATTTAAGATTATTTTTAATAGAAGTGAGCCCTCAAATCCTCGAACCCTTAAAATCCTTAAGGATATTTAAAATTAGAGGAATCAAGAAAATTTCAAATTCAAGAAAAAAATCCTTAGAAAAAAAATCAAATTTTTCAAGTTATATTTGTTTGAAAGCTCTAATATTGGTTATTGGTGGTTCAGAACCAATTATAATTTTAGTACAGACTCAACAGACCAGTTAGTTAACAATTAACTGAATGTATGAATGGTGTAAAAATTGACTATAAGAAAAAATGGTTAACATTTAGTAACGCTTTCTATTATTATTATTATTATTATTATTATTATTATTATTATTATTATTATTATTATTATTATTATTATTATTTTATATTTATATTTCCTCTTACGTTCATATTTTTTTCCACGATTCGGATTCGGATTTGAAGGTAAATTGGAGATTTGTAATCGTAAAATAGTGAATTCGATCCAACTCTAATTATTATTAATAACTAGTTTAAAAATAGTTTAAAAATCCGATCATGTCTCATGACATAATATATTTTAAGGAATTATCCCTCTGATAAACTGCATATTAATATTACACCATCTCCTTACACTAACCGAACCGGTTCCACACCTAGCGGCAAGGTTATTAACTCCGTCAACATTCTGGAAAGACATTTCTTATATATACTAAGATTGATCACATTGGTTATCTAGAAATTGTGAACACAACCTTTTCTTTTAAGAACTAGAGATTTTCATAGAAACAACTTAACTGCTTTATTTAGAAATGTTAATGTTCTGGAAAGTGTTTTTTATATTGTTTTTAACATTGTTTTTTGTACATTGTACAATAACGAATATTCCTGAGAAATGATTACATTCAATAACAGTGTTCTTAGACTTAGTTTTATTAATCTTAATAATAACGTACAGTACCTCTAGTTCCCAGGTTCGATTCATGTGTCTAGGTTTCATTTTTCAATTTAAAGAATATGATATTTAAAAGCGGCTATAACCGTAACAACAAATAAAATAGCTTGGCTACTTACTCCACCATATTTTTGGATACTAATAAGTCTGATAAACCTATTAAAGCAGCTTATGGCAAGAAGAGCATAAATATTTGTTGACTTTATTAATTTTTTTTTATGAAGAGCTGGAATGGGAACGTTGGTTAGCCCATGGCCACGAAGCGTTTATGTGACTGGCAAAAGGTTGAGAACATTGTTATGGATCATCGGCTCTCAAACTTAACCACCGGAACCCTTTGTTTCTACCCCTAAAAAATATTACAGAGGCCCAAAAAGATTGTGTTTAGGTGGGCTCTATCTATAGACGTTTACTGCATTAGAAATTAAAAATTGAGAAATTTTGGTAAATATTTTAAATTCTAAACATAAACAAATTTATAAATAATTAAAGATATTGCATACCAACAGTTTTATATAAAT
Organism: Timema genevievae; assembly: GCA_902155825.1. Taxonomy (NCBI): domain Eukaryota; kingdom Metazoa; phylum Arthropoda; class Insecta; order Phasmatodea; family Timematidae; genus Timema; species Timema genevievae. The sequence goes on from CABFWO010000032.1 coordinate 225,280, forward strand.
TACTATCCATGTTATAAATACAGTCCAATTATCAACTCTAAAGAAAAATTCATGTAGTAGATTATCCGTGTTTTTCAACTATCCCTGCATTCTGCAATACCAATTAAACCGGATAACTGGGAGTTTATTGTATAGGCCCTACCTAAAAGTGACCTATAATGTCATCAAGCTGAAATATTTGAAGGAAGAGAAAGATTCAAAAGGGCTGAACTAATTATTTTGAGGAGCGGATTATGTTTTCGTAAGAGAATTATTCATTAGGTTTATTACTATTTAAAAAAATACTTCAAGGACCAAATGGTTTAAGGCTTCACTCTCAGGTTGGACTAGCCTGCTGATTACGGGGAGATCGGGGTTTTAATTTAGGTCGGGTCTACTGAGGGGTTTTTTGCTAAATGATTTTCCCCTCTCCTTTGGCGCAAATGCTGATCAGATTACCTCTAAAATGCATCCCTCCTCACCCCGCCACACTAAATTAATTATCTTATGTGCATCTAACCTGAACAGTTAGTAAAACACGGTGATAAAAAATTATATCTTAAAAAAACTATGAATTCTTTTAGCACCTTGTCTTACTACTTGGGGCCTATTTCATAAAGCTACAAGTCTACAATTTGCAATAGAATTTACTTGTAAATTGTAAGAAATGGGAAAATTATGTTTCATAAAGGTACACATAAACACTTGTAATTACAAGTGAAATTTTACAACTTACAATTTTTTTTTACCAGTAAGATTATAGTATAATTTCATAAATATACTTGTAAATCAAGGCGTATTTTCTACAATTCTCAACCAAGAGGTAAAACATTTATCAAGTGCAATTTTAATGGGTTATTTGTAAATAATTGGTTCAAGATGCTGCTTTAATGAACAAATCATCTGTGCTAACATTTCAAGTAACATTTATAACTATAGACGTATGCTGAGGGTGTATACAAGGTGGTTATTGAGGTTACGAAACAAGTCAATTATCGAGGTTGGGAGACGGCCACATATGAATAGTCTCAAATGAGTTCATTGAGAACTGAGAAACTATTACAATATATAGATTGCTACATAAAATAAATCATAATCTGCCTTAGTTCAGGAAAAATTAGATTACCCAGTGCCCTACTGTAATAATGAGCCTCAAAAGCATATATATATATATAAATATATATTATAATATATATAATTTACTTGATATAATATAATATATATAATGTACTTGATTCCATTGTTATTTTATTTCTCAACTCCAATTTAGGAAGCTTCTAATAAAATGTATTTATGTCCATACATTTTTTAAATAATTGATATTTTAATATTTAACTAAACCTATCACAAAATCATTTTAAAACGGTTTGTGCACTTTTGGTTGCTATAGCAATGGGGACAAGATTGTATAATATATAGGCCTGATAATATTTCACTTGTAAATAAAACAGCTGACTCGTAAATACTTTCTACAATAGCAATAGATTTTACAAGCCAAACTTTTCTCTTTATGAAACCATTTATATCTACAATTGTAAACCTTTCACTTGTAAATTGTAATTTGTAGACTTGTAAATTTATGAAATAGGCCCGATTCAGGTTATATGCATATTTACTAATTACAATAGTGGGTTAAAGATGAGGAAGGTTGAATTTAGAAGAAGTGTACACAAATTTGAGTAGAGGCAGAGTTGAAAGTTATTTTGTAAAAAGCACGCTCCGTACACCCAACCGGGATTCAAACCTAGATCTCCCTATAATCGTCAGTCTAGTCTAACACGAGAATGACGCCTTAGATCAATCGGCCATGAGTAGAAAAGCTACAAAGGTAACAAGCAGATGCGATGATACTCAATACCAATATTCTACGGTAACACGAGAAAGCGTTCCACCTCCCTGCGCCGGTAAGAAGTGAGTCTTGTAGTCCGTGCAGAGTGAGCCGCAATGGTGGGCAGTCGGTGAGTCCCACACTGGCGGACACGGCGGCCTCTGGTGTCCATGTACGGCCCTCTCCAAGGTGACGCGTGGGACGGCCGTCTTCTCGCCAACCTGTAGCTCCTCCTTTCAGCTACCCACGGCCGCATTGTCTCCGTGATCACAGCTCCAGGGGAGGGAGATGATTGACTTCCCCGGAGACCTCTCTTCTGAAATTCAACAGCACCAACGTTTTATGTTCATCATAACGACGGACAAACTCATTTGATTTTTTAAGTATCCATCTCAAGGCCGATTAACCGGGATATAGATTAAGCTCGAACAAGACAAAAGTATCAGTGCGCAGTTTACTTCATTCTTTACTTTTCAACAACGAAATTACTATAATCAGTTAATAGTTTTTGTTTTTAATCTTTTTAGTAATTCTTTTTCAATTTTGTTATATATTTATTAAGAAATGGTATAATATACCCTGGCTTTGGTTAGAAGAACAGTTTAGAAAATTCAAACATATTTCTTTGCGGCCAACATTGATGTCATTTTACTATATTTTTATGTTAATAATAATAATAATAATAATAATAATAATAATAATAATAATAATAATATTTAGCACCGCGTCTTACTACCCGATCGGTTTATACGCTTAAGTACTAATTACGCTAATGGATTAGGAATTGGGAGGGTTGAATTTAGAGGAAGTGAACCCGCATTTGCGTGGAGGGAGAGTGGAAAACCATTTAGGAAAAACCACCCCCAGTTCACCCGACCGAGATTCGAACCTCGATCTGCCCGTCCTCGGCAGTCGAGCTCAACACGACTAGCGCGTTAGCCAACTACGCCACCGAGGCGGGTTATTTTTATGTTATTTTATAGGTATTGATAGTATCAATAAGTGACAGCTGCACATAATATGACTAGATGTATGAATATATTAAAATTGTTTTAGTAACATTAGTACCTATCAAATACCGTTCTTCTCACCAAAATTAGGGTATCTAATTTATCTCTATTCAACTGTTATTTTTAAAGTATCTATATAACCTACAACAGCTAAGTGCTATCAGTGGAATTCGACGGGCTTCTAAGGTGGAATGGAAGGGAACGAGAGCTTTGAGTCCATATTTTTGAAGTTTTTTTTTAACAAAAATCTTTTTTGGTCAAAATAAATAAAATAATTCTTCAGGATCTAAGCTTAGTTTAATTTTCTACACATGGCCATATCATTAATTCTTGAATATTTGTCATGGGAATTCCACTCATTTAACCAATTTAAGGTCAAAAGATAAGAAAAGGAAACTTTAAGGAAATCACACTAGTATTTTCCTGGAGGTGGGATTGGGAAACCATACTGACCATCATATGGAAGTCCCAAGTGGACACTAAATGTGTTAAATATCTTGGTCTACAATAAGATTCAGATAGAAAGAGCCTTCGTACACAAACAGTTACAGTCTGATTTAGTTCGAAAGGAAATTTTTTGACAGTTGTAAAACTTTCAAACACAAGTTAAGTCATGTGATCTGTAGCTGTCACTTTTGTTCATTAGTATCAATATCCATAAAATAACACTACTAATTTTTTCTAATAGTGTATTCCTGTCAAAATTCTACTATAGCTAGCTCCGTAGTGTTACAGACGATTAGAAATCCAGAATTATTTATGAAGTGGTTTGATATTTTTAATATTATTTTCACAATACACCAACATGTAGGCAAAATGACCAGTTAAAAAGTTTAAATTTTATGTTCAAACAGTTTTGAATAAAGTGTGATAACTTACATAAAACCATATTAATACCAAATTATCCTAAACATGTACTTTGTGTTCCTATCAAAACATGACAATATTTGGTAGAGAAGAATAGATCTATGTTTATAACCGTTTTCTTTAATCTCAGAATTACAACATTTCTCGTAAAGTGTCTTTGAGTTTTTTAAATAAATTTTAAACTCAAAATTTTAACTTTTTAACTCATCAGAAACCCAATGATAATTTTCGCCTACATTTTGTTGAAAACCATATTTAAAAATATCAAACAACTTCTTAAATAATGCGGTATATCTAAATGTTTGCAACGCGTTCCAATGCGCTACCATACAACTATCTTAAGGTTAGTCCTATTATAATCTTACTATAGGTAGGCCAATTATGTCTTACTTAATGTAGAGCAAACGCGTGCAGAAGTTTCCACAAGCAAGCGGCCAATATTGGAGGAATTCAAGCTATGGAAGGTCAAACCAATTAAGTTACTTATAACGAAAAAGTTTAGTAAAGTTGTTTTATTCTTTACCGTCTGATTATAACCCTATAGCCCTATTCTCGACTAACGGTCATTAAATTAGGGAAGAGGATGCTTACATTTACAAGGAACATAAAGAAATACACTAAATCAATAAATTAAAGCAAATAGAAGATTTTAAATATGTAAAAATTTAATTAATTTAATAGAGCAAAGTTTATAGAGAATGACCTCATGGCTTTAAAGCGAAGGGTTACACAAAAATTACAACACAATCTATATGAAACCGTGTAAAGGTGTGCTTTAAGGGTACCACCTATCATAAATAGTATATTCACACTGAACATACCCTTGACCTAAGGATTTCCAAAACCAGATCCTTTCAGTAATAAATCCAAACTAGAGTCTTGAAGAAACAAACAAAAATAATCCACCTTCACCTCGAATAGATATATGAAAAAAAAGTCCCACGTCTGAGCTATGAGTGAAAACTTAACATTAACTTGGAACTTGTTAATTTCTTTCGACTGACACTTTACTTTACATAACTAACATGAATAAATCCTTCAAAAATGAAAACAGAAAACGAACATAAAACAATTAGATATCGGCGTGCGCGGCCACGCCCTACAACAGATATACAACTAAGCTACAAGAAATCGACGTCATGGTTATCCGTGACTCGTACAAAATGAATGACTGACCAAAAACAATATATATTTGCATCGAAACATGTCGTCAAAATAACTGTGAAGCATTTGCAGCCAGGAATCAAGGAACAGGTAACAGCTAAGAAATAAATTAAAATTTTATTTTTCAATTCTCAAGAATAATATATTAATATTCAATATATACATGGTCACATCATCCTTTGATTTTACAACCTAGTTTTAAATGTAATTATGACTCAAATGTATATTATTTTAAAATGTACCTAATTGTTAGATAGTTGTTATAACTTCTAACACATTCTTAATTAAACTGTAACATAGCTTGTAATTAATATTACCAAGTCTTTTAAAAATATCTTTTAAAAATTATGAATATATAGTATGTTTACATTAAATATATATTTATTGTTTTTACATGTTAATCTAATACAACTTGTCCAACTTAAATTCACTTAAAATTGAATTTTATTTTTTTCTAAATATTCTTAAACGTTCCTTACTAAAAGATTCAAATGTTTTTTTCAAAAAACAATATATTTAATCTTATCTTTACGTTGACTTGAACAAACGTACATAAATGAACTTTCTAAATTGAAATATGCACATAAATAGAAAATCAATAGGCTTAATGCCTAACATAAATACATAATACCTGAAACAGAGCAGCTTAAGGCTCCCTCCTACTGAAACGACAAACAATACAGAAACAAAATTAATGGCGAATAAGATAATAAATTCTAGGACTATCTCCATCCAAGACATATAAAGTAAGGACAAAGAATTCCAGTCTCTACCCTTGCACCCACATCCTTGCCTGTACTGGCACGAACCACAAAAATACCAATTCTTGGATCTTTTGTTTTCTCGGCGAAATCCATCGCCGGCTGAGGGTCTTCTTCACCAATCTTCCTCAGAACGATTTGGTGTTCACTGTTACAAGTCGAAATGTAAAGTTATTTGTTCGAGTACTGGCAACATCAACTATATGTGTGTCCGAATGGGGATTTAGATGGGGGGAAGGGAGGTTTCTGGAAATGATGGCATCAGGTTCCAATCAGCGTTGACAGTGAGCGCCTAGCAACAGTCGAAATGCTCTTGCCAAGCCACGTCATATTTTGGCTGACCACACTCCCCACTTGCCGTCTCTCACGCAGGCGCGTCGCGCTCCAAACCTCGCCAGCCGCTTGAACCGTCGCTATGGCAACGACGGACGGATGGGTGACGCCCGTCCTTCTTTCGGTGAACGTTGGTTAACTTGGAAGAAAATTACCATAAGAGTTAAAGCAGACAGTAATGAAATATATTGAGGGGATGAACTGTATATTCCCTGAAATTATAGGGCTATTGCAATGTAGGAGATCAGATAGTTAACTTGTGTTTGGCAATCTGTAGCATACCAATATTACAACCCATTTCAAGAGGTTGGCTATCAAATTAAGAATGTTGTTCTATATCAAGCATATATTGTATATATGTTAAATTCATAAAATAGCATCTATAAATAATAGTTTCCCACGTAGATGGAAGTAAACGTTGGTTCTAATTTATACGAGTTTAGGTGGGTGTATTTCAATTCAATTTAATTAGTTGAAAAATGACACATAGACACGGATTAGATTATCTGTGCCCAGGTGTAAATATTTTCAAATAGTAGTTCCTACTTCTAGAAAGAATGTATACTTAGTGTAATAAATAGTTCCTACTTCTACACTACTTCAATACTAAGTGAATTTTCACACTTATTTTTGAGTGATACTTTGAAATAAACACATTTTATACCCACACTATAATAGCCTATGTGTATGGCGTATGAGCGTCATGGCATATTCAACCGGGAGAGATACAGTATCTATTTCAGTCACCGTGTATGTAGACCTCTAGCCACTCTGTGTGAACAGAACTTTGGAGGCTGTCTACACGTCATACCTTCAATGAGATGGCGTGATGATAGTGATTATGAAGGTGTGGAGCCAGTGGAAATATTAAACATAGCTTAAGCCTAACTAACCAAACCATGGCAACCGTAAGAACAGCTCCCCTTTCGGAAAAAAATAACTGTAGTACTTCCGGGAATCGAACCTGGGACCTCGCGATCAGTATTCGGGGGCGCTGACCACTAAACCAATAGCCGCTACATATATATTCATAGGAAATTCCGAGCTCCATATATGTGAACAAAGGGGTCAATCTCATATTGTTTGGTTTTCTGATGACGATGTCAGGATTTGTATCTAAGCTGGGTGCACCTAGGTATTTATTCTTAAATGGTTTCCCACTCTCTCGCCATGCAAATGCGGATACACTTTCTTAAAATCTGGTCTCTGTTATCCCAACACAAATAGTTGATATCCTGTGTGGGTATTAAGTAAAAATTCCAGGTCTACACTAAAATAATAGAATAAAGGCACATATGCGATTCTAGCATTATGGAGACAGAACTGCCACATGTTTTAGTAGTTCTATCTGAAGCTACTGATAGTTAGCTACCGTAGATAACGCTTATGTTTGGTAGTCGCCACTTTATGACCACAGTTAAAATCATGGGTAAAAATTAAAAATAGAACAATTGATAGTGATTAAAGACAGTTAATTAATATATTTTAACAAGCGAAAAAAGTTTCTTGATAAATTAAAGTCATATCGCACTTTTCTAAAAAAAAAAAATCACAAACGCTTGAATTTATGAACAAACTATTATTTTTTAAAGGCAAAAGATCTACGAAATTTATAAGTGTAATGTGGACAAATAATTAGAACTGAATCATTATAATGATCAATAAATAGTTATGATGAAAGTTTCTTAAAAATATTCTTGACCTTTTTATATTTACATGTATAGTTATAAAATTACTCTAACCTATCACTTTTGCTGTTAGTTGAAATTATTATTTGGCACCGGGTCTTAGTACCCGTTCGGTGTATGCGCTTAAGTACTAATTACGCAAACGGATTAGGAATTGGGAATGTTGAATTTAGATGAAGCGAATCCACATTTGCGTGGAGGTAGAATGGAAAACCGTTTAAGAAAAACCTCCTCCAGTTCACCTGACCAAGATTCGAACCTCGATCTCCCCGTCCTCAGCAGTCCAGCTCAACACGATTATCGCGTTATCTAACTGCGCCACCAAGGCAGGTGTTAGATACAATTGACTATATAATCTATTAGATAGTAATTCTATTAATTATGGGCCTTTAAGAATTTTCTTATTCCATTTCGTCTCTGTAAGAAAATACCTCCTGTGCTTATGTTATTGTATCCAAACTTCCAAATGCAAGTTCCAATTAACTTGCAATCCAAGTCTAATAATTTGATTACCACCCTAAACCAGTGGTATTCAACCTTTTTTGTTCACGAAACCCCATATATAATACAACTTAGTATCCCCAAAGTTGTTGGAGCATAATGCAAATCATACATATTCTATAATATATATCTAAAATAAATAAATGGCGCTCCCAGATCGTATGTGCTTACGTCCTGGTCTCTTGTGGCTAACCTTAAATCTGGCCCTGAATATTCAAAGTTTATCATTAAATTTGTGTATTTAAAAAAAAAAGTTGCGTACCCCCAAGTATAGGCTATCTTCAAGTCTCCCAGGCTGAAGATCACTGCCCTAAGCCACAACCAATTTGAATGAAAAACGTTCATATTGTGGTTAATTTTAAATTTGTTTTTTTAAACCTAAGAATCAAGAAAATGAATGGATTTGAATGTGTAAACACGATGCTTTCATCAATTAAACTATGGTAAAAATGTAACATGAATATTCCATATTTGAATCTATTGTTCTAAGACACGTTTGTGGAACACTTTTTTTATAATTAACACCGATTAAAGGATAATCTATATAGAAGAAAATGTATAATAATATAATTATACCTTTAATGTTTATCATGAAAAATATAGTAAACTAATGTGCTGTGATTCTAATATAAATATGTATAGGTTATTAAAAAGTTTTAAAACATGCTATATTTATCTTGGTAGTATAAACTAAATTAATTTATCCATACAGTTTAAAGTAATCTGTGAAATGGATGGCAATGTGCACACTGAACACAAATATTTACTCACAATTAAGTTATAACTATTGCTTCCAGATATGTGTTTTATCATTCAATATTTTAGGAACTAGGAACGTGTTTATAGACTTAAATAATCAAACCAATCATAATGGATGACATTTAAAATCATATATTATATTAATAATATAAATGAATACTTAAAATAAAAGGCTTAAAATTGCCATATTTATTTTAAAACACAACAAGTTCAGATGTTACCGCGATGATAATAACAAAATATACAATAATGTTAATATTACAATGTGTAGAAGATTAAACTAAAAGTTTATTTGTGTTTTGTAATAAAATTTGTAAAAATATGAGACTTAAATTATGTTCACTATCACTCCACCTTAAACGTTACAGCCGACATAGATTTAGAACAATCAGCATAGTATTTTGGCAGAAATATTAATTCAGGAATTATATAGATTCCTTATTCATGTTGTGTATAACTCCCACAAAAAGATTTTCTAGTTTAAAATCAGTGTTTTAAGAATATTTTTTGATATTTCAAAGCCTGCTAGTTAAATATAGTATTGGAAAAGTAATCTCAGAAACTATTGTAGTGCCATTCTTAATTTAGTGCTAGTAGTGTAGACCGTGTGAAAGAGGGGAGAGGGGTTGGCTATGAATGATACCTTTCACTTAAATTTTACCTTCTCACGAGCCCTCGAAGAGAAAAATTATTGTGATCGTCAAAAAAATTGAGCTCAAGATTTTGATAAATGTCAACGTTTCATGACCCCCTCAAATTAAGAAATAATTTTTGCAAAGATTTTCTCATGAAAATGACTTTAGGGTTCTTACATGAAGAAAATTTTCCAAGTTTGATCATTTCTTCGCAACTATTTGGGATACGAGAAACTTATCGTTGTAAAATTGTTGTACTATCAAAGATAAAAATATTTTACTTGAAATATATTTTTATAAAACCAATAATTTCTGAGATATAAGCAAATATATAGACCTATACTTTTTAATTCATGTCTTTGGAAATGAATTTGATTCTTCAGCTCTTTGGTGGACAAAGATGTTTCTCTTTTCTCAATTTTTCTGTTACATTGTTCCTAGTTCCTAATGCCATATAGTAACAGTGTTTATTATTTCATTTATGATCTTTGGTGTAGTGTTTTTACAACAATGTAAATACCTATTATCTCGTTTCACAAATTTTATGAGTTTTTAATGTATATTTAAGATAAAATAGGGAGAAAGTCTGAGCGTTGCACCATATAATTTATTTTCCAACACACACATTTTATCACCGTCAAAAAAAAGGAATAGTCCTGTTTACACATGCTACTTCACTACAAATAATTTTAAATGTGTTCATCCTTGTTATTTTTTTAAAGGCTGCCACATAGCTCCTACAGACCACTGAATATATTTTCCTCTCTTTGGAATACATCGATGAGAGGGGCTATAGGCATATACTATGTATGGTTAGTGTCATTTTTAGCCTGTTGTTCATATTTTACCATAAAAAACACAAATAAAAAACTATATTAAAAATGTCCTGGGTAAACCTCCAGATTCTGCACTATTCCGGTACTTGGGAGAAACACGTCCACTAAGCTACTTTATTACCAGTCTCCCCCCTTTTACCCCGCCACCCCCTAATTTATTCAAGACTATTTCACTATTTAATACATTCCTTCTTATACAATTACTCATAATACCTTTCTTTAGGTCCACTCATGAAGACCTTGACTTGAAAAAAAAAATCATTATACATTCCCACGATCAAATGCATAGAAAAATTGTTGTTGCAAAGAGTGCTGTCTATCTAATGTCAGTATCGAGGGCCAGAAGCTACTAAGAGCGTTATCTCCTGCAGCGTCCTAATGACTTGGTGGTCCAGTAGGAGAATGATAGATTGTGCAACGTCATGTTCTCCTAATAACACGATAACGCTTTTTAAAAGGTCCTACAGTGAATATAGTTTCTTTTGAGTGCGTAATACGCTTAGAAATACACGGTATAACAGAGGAGTGAGTTGTTTATTGTATGGTGTTCCAGTGTGTTTCTTTTCATTATCGATGTACAGTACATCATTACATTTTTTTTTTTCGAGATGAGAATACCTCTCGAAATAAGTGATAAATAATGATAGTAAAGTTAGCCATAGTAGAAGTTAATTTATTTTTCAAAATATTTATTATATGAGTGCCAAATACAAAGAATACCAATAATTAGTTTACCTTTCACGCGTATTGGTAGGCACGTGGAGTAGACACTAAGCTCGTCTAGTCTAAGTGTTATGGTGACGGCAAGTCTAGGTTTGAGTCCCGGTCCGGTGTACTGAGAGTGGGTTTTTCATAAATGTTTTCCTACTCTACTTCCGCGCAAATACGAGTACAATTTCTCTAAAAATCATCCTTCCTCATGCCTACCCCATTAGTATTATTAAGTGTGGTAAAGTGCCAGACTTCTGTTCTGCGGGTCCAGGGTTCAATCCTCAGTCCCGGCACAGATTTATCTCATTGCCAAACCTTTCCTTCACCTCTGACAAGACGTGTATTAATCACAGCTCGTGAATGTGAGGAATGCCAGGCCTCCACCGTGGTTCGGATCCCACGGTTAACTGTAGGTCCTCCATTTCATCTCACAATCACCCCAATCACATCAGCGTAAGTGCGTACAACCCGAACGGGTAGTAAGACGCGGTGATGATAATAATAATGGTAATAATAATAATGGTAGATGTGGTATGTTTGTACGGGTAGTAAGACACGATGAAAAGAGCTTTAAAATTGTAGATTATATTTAAATAATAAATTGATTAATTTATTTACTATAATATACATTTATAACATTTCAACCCACTTCGGTGTCGTGGTTAGCTAACGCACTAGTTTCGTGTTGAGTTAGACCGCCGAGGACGAGGAGATTGAGGTTCGAATCTCACTCGGGTGAACTGAGATAGTTTTTACTAAATGGTTTTCCACTTTCCCATCACGCAAATGCGGGTTCAGTTCCTCTAAATTCAACCTTCCCAATTCCTCATCCATTAGCGTAATTAATACTTAAGTGTATAACCTGAAGGGTTAGTAAGACGCGGTGCTAAATTAAAAAATGCAGCATTCCATGCAGTGATAAGCTTTAATATAAACTACCAATACTTACTCAAGAAGTTAGATAAGTACTAGCTACTAACCCTGTCTTAAGATAGTTACATACAGTCCACCTCATTACACCCTAACCCTGTCTTAAGCTTGTTATATCCAGTCCACCTCATTACACCCTAACCCTGTCTTAAGCTAGTTATATCCAGTCCACCTCATTACACCCTAACCCTGTCTTAAGCTAGTTATATCCAGTCCACCTCAATACACCCTAGCTCTTTCAGGTCCATTCTAATCCTATCCTCCCATCTATCTGCCTCTAGTCTTCCCATTGGTCTCTTACTATTGGGTTTGCCAGTCAATACCCTGAACCAGGTTCTAGATTCTTTCATTCACGCTGCATGTCCTACCCACCGTCATCTACAAGACTTGATTATTCCAACAATGTCTTGTGATGAGTACAATGTATGTAACTCATCATTATGTAACCCTCTCCACTCCCAAGTATCTTCATCCATGTTTGGATCAAATATCTTCCTAAGCACCATGTTTTCATACACCCTAAAAAAATTTTCATCATGTGAGGTAAGAGACCACGTTTCGCACCTATAGAGAACAACCGGTAAAATTATTATTTTGAAAATTCTGAGTTTTACATTACTGGACATCAGGCGAGATGTCAACAACTTACTGACTGAGTAAGAGAATGCGCTTCCCGATTCTATTCATTTTCTAATTTACAAACCAATATCATTATTGTTATTTAAAATTGTTCCTAAATATTTAAACTCATTAACCCTGTCTAATGATATGTTGTTCAAAGTCATTTCTAAATTATCGTCCTCAATCTGTGCTCTCTGTGCGTTCATATACTCAGTCTTTTCAGCGTTCACTTTTAAACCTATTTCCTTACTACTAGCCTCTAATAAAATGTCTGCATTACTTGCAACAGCTTCCTTACTATTACCTAATAAAGCTAAATCATATGCATACCCTAATAGCTGAATTATATCATTTAATGTCAAGCCTTCCCTATTATCTTGCATTATCTTAATAGAATACTCTAAGGCTAGATTAAAAAGTAATGGGGAAATTGCATCTTCTTGTTTCAACCCATTTTGTATTTAAATAGTTTCTGGTACCAAAGTTAACTAAACTTTCATATCGTTAATTTACTTATTTTAACTGCTTCGTGAGCCTTTTTAAAATATATGTATAATTGATAATCCTGTTGTATTCCCACTTTTTTGTAATATATGCCGAGTAGTAAAAATCTGAGCCGTTGTTGATCTATTTCGTCGAAATCCACACTGATGATCCATAATTATTTCCTCTGCATATGGAATCAATTTCACTAGAATTATTTTAGATAAATAATAATAAATATAATACCTTCCTTCCATTTTTGTGGTAACACCTCATTGTTCCGTATGGAACATAGCAGCATATGAATTTCTAATACAAACATTTCACCGCCTCCCTTTATTAACTCTGGTGGAATTGAAGCAAAGCCTGGAGATTCATGGTTTTTTAACTTCTTAATAGGTTCTTTGACTGGCTTAATACTTGGCTCAGGAACTATTCGCTCAGCAGTAAGGATTTTGATATCCTTACCCAATTCGGATCCTTCATTAACTTACAAAATATGCCTGAAGTGATCGTTCAATCTACTCAAAACTTCGTTGGTGTCTGCCATCAGCTTACCATTATCAAATTTCACTAAATTGGCTCTTGCCTGATAAATTTTTTGTAACCGTTAATACCTAAATGAATTTACCTGATTTAAATACGCTGTCTTTTAAAATATCTTATTAGCTTTGATTAATTAAAAATAAATTAAGTTTCGATTTCAGCCTTTGATTTTATTCTGTCACCAATCTTAGATAATATTACCACTTTTATATCTCTAGCTCAACGATTTGTGTTAATACTTTTCAAGTGACATTATCATAAATCAAATTTTAAAGAAAACACTCGTGGCCCAGTTGATAATCCATGGTCACAAAATTATCACATGTGCATAAAGAATTAGAAAGGGGCTTTTCACTTTGGAATAAAATCGGATTATATCTAGGTTTTCTTTCAAAACTCTGGAAAACTTCCGCAAAACGAATATGATGTTCAGAAAAATAATAGTCCTCTGATTATAGCCCAAAGGATTTATTTGATAAATTTTGGTTAGTTTTAGTTGAAATTCATTTTTTTAAATGGCCTATTTTCGGAAATTATGTTCAGTTTTTAACTTTTTATTTTATCAACATTGTTATTTTGGTGAATGGAATCATCGATCACAATTTAGATGATAAAACTATTAGTATAACGCATAAGATAATGACTTAAATAACTTCGATGTAATTGAAGTCTGTTATTTTATTTATATAGTATGCATAATATGACACAAGACAATAGTGAACATATATTAACTTTTTATTAAATAATAATATTTAGCACCGCGTCTTACTACCCGTTCGGGTTATACGCCTTTTTATTAAAATTGTGTTTTTGTGGTGAATTATTTTAAATTACTATAATTATTGTGACTTTGCAAGATTGGTTGAATAGCATTAAGCCGGGGTTTTTTTTTAGCACCTTGTCTTACTACCCGTTTAATTTATACGCCTATGAAATAATTACACTAATTATTTTAAGGGTGAGGAAGGCCATCTTCTAGAGAAAGTGGACCCACATTTGCGTGGATGAAGAGAGTAAAACCATTTTGGAGAATCACCCTCAGTATACCCGACCAAGATTCGAACCTCAATCTCCCCGTCATCAGCGGTTTAGTCTACTGCGAGAGTGACACCTTAAATCATTTGGCCACAAAAGCGGGTAATATTAAGTTGTTTTTTGTAAAAGCTTACATAAATTTTCATGCTACGCATACACTTAGAAAGATCGGTGAAAAACTGATAAGAAAATATCAAAAAACAAAAAATCCTTAATTGGGATATTTAACCCAACCAGTTGTCAGTATTGTTCCAAATTATTGTAAAACCTGAATACTAGAGCAGATATCAGTGCCACAAACTTTATTATTTGAATTATCTTTCTTCGTAATTTGTCTATTCAATTGTTTACTAAAAGAGTAAAAAAGTCAGAAAATAACTTTACATACAGCGAAGATGTTTCTAGTTTTTTTTTTGCATTGCGTTTTTGCTATCCTTATGAGCTATCCTCATTTACGAGTAATTACAATAGTGAGCTAGGGATTATAGATGTAGAATTTAGATTTAGTGTACCCACATTTGCATAGAGGGAGAACGGGAATCCACTTAGGAAACCACATCTTCATCAAACCCGACCGGTTTTCGAGCCGCAACCATTACCATCAAAACCAGATTAGACGAGTGTCACGTCAAGTCTGCGTGACCACCTAGTCAGGCCACGCACAGGGACCCTCGAGGTTAAGGGCCCCCACCCTCCTGGCAAATAAATCACTTTGACGTGCAATATTTATTTTGTGATAATATTATATTTCAATATTTTTATGTTTTTTCGTAATATTTATCCCAAACTAATCTAGAAATTCTCTAATCGAAGGGCCTGGTATTACGTAAAGTCCGACAGTCCGTTCTTAAAAATAAACTGAACCTTTGCTTTTGGCAAACCAGAAATATTGCAGACGGTACCGTTGATTTTTGACAGAAAAATAAACATTGATTCTCTTTTGACAATAATTTCTGAGGTAAAATAACAAAACTATTAATATTGAAGAATTAACTAAATGCGACGTGAGAAAAACGCAAAAAAAGTTTTAAATATTGAAATTATTTTTACTATACTAATACTATCTTATCTGCAGACGGCGGACTACATAAAACGCAATTACTTTGAAATAGTCTATAGTTATATAATGCCCAGTATTATTATAAGCTATTAATTTACAGTACTATAATCCACTCAGTATATAATTTACTGTATAGTTTAACAGTAATTATAGTATTAATAATTAATATGTTAATAACAAAACTCACGGTACTCACCATGATTGCTTAACGTTTGCAAAAAAAGTATGTCACTAAATAAAATTATCTATTTATAATGAATATGTAAATTCATACTAATCATTCTAGGGGCCCCAAGTTCTACTTGGCATAGGGCCCCCAAAAGTGTTAATCCGAGCCTGCACCTAGTTATTCTTAACTATATTCAACTTGTTTAATAATGACACGAGATTCTTTTCATTTTTCTTTTTTTTTTCAGTTGAAGTTGAGAGTTTGCGTGACAGTGACAGTGTGAATCTAATGCCATTCAAGAACATGTTGGGAGGCAAAGTTGAACGCTTTCTAGCGCATAAGAACTGCACGGAAATTGGCGTGGGAAAACGTCTTGAGAACAAACCAGTTAAGACACGGCAGCCTTCGAGCTCATGTTGCGAACGTTATAAACATTTTATTTGCAGGTTTTACAACCTTGGGGGGATATTTCTGTAATCATGACAAAATAGATGAGTTAGAATGTTTATTCGGTGTTGTCGGTCTCAGGAATATTTTTATATTAATTACCTGAATGACTTAATTGGATGTATAATGAATTGGACAAAATATCGAAGTGCTTAGATAAAAAAAAATCATTTCTTTTCCTAGGAAATTAAAATTTGCTTGGGGCTTAAAATTTCCGTTTCAAACTGATGTTCAATTTTGACCTTTTAAGCTACCCCATTGAAGATGTTTATACAATTTTTTTATTTTTTAGTTTTAACAACCAGTGGGTGATACATTTCGTTGGCTTGTTTAGCTGTTAATGTTTCTATAACAGACCGAAAATATTATTTAATGACAGTGGGAATGCCTCTATGTATTCATACAATGTTACTTCTCCTCTGTTTTCCCCCCAGGAACTTTATTACCTTGTCGTTGGCAGTGATGGGGCTTAATTGTCCCTTGAGGCTGTGAGAATAATTTGTTTTAATATTTATTTTTATGATAGTGAACCTCCCTAACATTAAAAAAATATATACATATCTGAGGTATTTAAACTCCACTTTCTGAACCGACTGATTATATCAACACACGAGAATTTCTATGAGCGAGAGCGAAAGGACCCATCAATTTTGTCGGGAAAGGTATTTTCACATACCTTCCAGGGTTTTTTCACATGCCACAATTGAAAGGGATCAACGGCTTCAATTTCCCTCCGAAGGAAGTTGTGCTAAGGATTTTTATATCTCAATAAAATTCCGTCGACCCCAGCTGGGTTTGAACCTACGAGCATCGGATCCTGAGGTTAGCCCTTTACCCCAAGGCCACCGATATTGAAAACCTCCATAATAGATTTTTAAAATATTTAATAAGTGAAGCTATAGCAAAATTGCTATACATCTTTTGTTTAAGAATTTATATTGTTTCATTAAATGTATAATGATGGATTAAATAGCAAAGCCATTATATTTAATAATTAAAATAATTATAGTCATATCTAAATGTCATAATCTTTACATTGAAAATTAGCACATTAAAATGGGAATCGAACTCGGGACCTTTGACATAGTACGCCAATGCTCCAACCACTGAGCTATCCAGGAGTCGTGCGTGTCCACGGCCATTCTTCACTCATGTTTTAAGGCATAGTCTGTGCTGGACGTGTGTAAATCGTCGTCTACATAAGTGTGATGCAATTAAGATCACGAGCTGTCAGATAACGCAGCCACCTTCAATTCGGTAGTGCTTTTTGCTGCTAAATATACAATGACAATAATTTGTACGAATGCGTATATCATGACGGATTAAGTAGCTGAGCTATTATATTTGATAACTATGGTTATGATGTAACTATAATACTTAAATATATAATAACTTTAAAAAGGTTTCTTACTTTAAAGGTTTATCAGCAACAGTTATCAAATAAATCCAAATGTATTGAGTACACTGTAAAAGCGCTCACAACATAAAGACTAACCCATGGGATGGCTGGAACCAATGTAAAGAGAACAGAAAGGAAGAAGAATATGATGTCATTGTTTACGTAACCCAGTACACAGCAATTATATTTTAATATAAAGACAATCAAACATACAGTTTTTTTAAAATAAGATGCGTAATCACGTTAATTGGACACTGATGTGGATTTTAGAGATGTATTTACTATCTAAAATTCCAAAATGTGACCTTATTTCTAACAATTTCGTTTGTCTTCAATATATATTTATGTGTGTAACGCCCTGGTGTGTACTGAGTGACGTCACAATCTCAGCCAATCAGACGTCTTTCTCCTTCCGGCGCTACCTTCTATTCTCTTTACAATGGCTGGAACTATCTGGTTTGTCAATATAAAATATCCCACTTACAGTTACGTGGTTTGCAAATTTAATTATTTCAACCTCATATATATAGATATATTTGAGGTTAAAATAATTAAATTTGCAAACCACGTAACTGTAAGTGGGATATTTATATATAATTATATATATATTAATATATAACTATATATATATTAATATATAATTATATATATTAATATATATTAGTTAAGTGCTATTCACAGTAATGTAGAAGAGACTATTCCAACAGATTAATGCAAAAATTCCTATTTTTATTATTCTGGAGCTACATGGATACTATTTATTATTTTTGACCTGGATAGTTTTTTTCCTCACTTTAACAAATTAATTGATTTTCAATCAACTAAAATCCTTTGTTTCATTAATGGTCATTAATTATTGATTGATAATTGGAATTATCGATTAAAAATACTGAGGAGGCCTTATATTTTTTTTTAATTGACATATTATTTATTTTCAGGCTATACGCTATGGTTGACATTTAAGTTTGAAATATAACTATAATTTTCAGTTACTTACAAAGCATATAGGCTTACACAAAGAAAGAAAATACCCACCTAACCCAAAGAAAGAAAAGACCCACCTAACCCAAAGAAAGAAAGGACCCACCTAACCAAAATAAAGAAAAGACCCATCCAATCCAAAGAAAGATAAGACCCAGCCAACCAAAGGAAAGAAAAGACCCACCTAACCCAAAGAAAGAAAAGATCCTCCAAACCCCATCGCATCGTCATCCTTTTTTACACTCTCTGCCAGAATGTTATAGCCTCAAAAGTTATCAGTGATGCTCCAATGACACATTACCTTAATGTGGGATATAATGGAACATGAGTAGTCATCAGTAGTTTTGCATTTCTTGTATCAAAATTTTATTTTGACAAAATAAATAAAACATTGCTTCTGTAAATGCATTTAGTTGGATTTTCTGCAGTTAAGTTAGTAATCTAAACAATTCTTGAATATTTGCTATGGACATTAAGGAATTTTATAAAAGATTTTTTTCCTACATTTAATTTATTTTTCCATCAAATGCTACTGAATTGTTGAGAGTACTAGGGTAAATTTACGTGTATAAAACAGAACAAACGTATCTATCATAGCACTGTTTTATCTATTTTGCCCAAATAATATATTTATAATAAAAACTACAAAAATATAACTCACGATTCCTCCCATCTCACCTCAAAGTAAAGTTACTTTTTTTTTTGTATTTTTGGGGACAGTCCCTCTCAAATAATAATGAGAGCCGGCGAAGGTAGTAGTAAATTAAATGGTAAATATCACACTTTAAGTAGTCTTATGTTTTTTATATCCGTGTTAATGAATTATGTTAATAGATTAGGTTTATGGAATGTAGCGATACGTAAATTTAAATGATGAGATACGTTACATAAAAGTAGACTCAAAAGTGAAGATAAAAAGGCTAGGTTAGAAGTACTCATTGCTGGCTGGCTATAATAAAGTACACTGTTGACAGATTTTATATTTAATCTTTTTTAGCAACGGACTTGATTTAAAAAAAATACTACCATATACATTTCTAATCGAATCAATTTGTTTAACAAATCGGGAACAAAATCAGTCCAACACATAAGAAATATTTCGAGCAATGTTTCCTAAATTTGGAGACGGCTAGTCACCTCACCTTAAGGTGGGAATGTAGGTGACGCGAAAAAAAGACGGTAATCTTTCAGTTTTTATAAACTAAACATTTGTTTGGCCAAAATAAATTGATTATATCTCCAGTAGAAACATAGGGTTAAACTTTCTTCACATGGTGACGTCAACAGCTCTTTAATATCTGTCATGAGCATAGCGCCATTATATGACAAACTTTTAAATGAAGAGAAAAAGTTTTCACTAAGCTCTAGGACGCCTTTGACAAATATCAGGATGTTAAAAAAAATAAAGCTCTATGTTTCTACTCGAGAATATTTTGTTTTATTTTCATTTTGGCTGAAAATATGTTTTGCTATAAAAACTGCAAAAACACTTCTCTTTTCTCGCGTTCAGATTGCCATTGTTTTTTTAACTATCTTCTACAGAGTTGTATGCCTAACTGATGGCTCGACCACATCCACAACATATTATAAATTTAATATTAGCTTTTCTTCTCACAATGACAAGTTAACATCTGTGATGATGCCCCGAAAAGACACCCCAAATCTTGTATTTGCTAGGCAAAAGCAACAGTACCAATGGAATGGAGTGCCGTAAGTTATTGTGATGTTAAAATGAACCAAAAATGTTAAAGTGGAAGGAACTAGGAAGATTTTTTATAATCTACCAATTCTGATGATAAACTTTTGTTCTGGTCGATGTCTGACATTTTGTCCTAGGTTTGGACTTGCTCCATTGTTCTCCAACAGCTTGTTCTCCTAGCCTATTATCTTTCTTTAAAGCATAATCGTTCTCTTATTCTGGTGATAAACTCTTTTCAAGATGAACAAGTAAATCAGTAGATTATCTAGAAACCTGTCTTTAGAAGTTGTTGTATCATCAATCCTGTATTATATCTTTGTATCCTATGCAGGACGAACACACCTTTTAAAGAAACGCTTGATATTCTCATAGCTCCTTTAATTTTCTATCTTTGTCTTTATATAATCTGCCTAATGTTTTTAAAACATAAGTGAATTTTGGATTAAAACTCTAATAATAAATCCAGATAAAAACTTTTATTATTATTTAATACATCTTTTAATTTATTTTACATCATTAAAACGTTAACAACTTTATAAAAACTATGTTATCTTTTCTTCATCTATACCTTACAATACCAAAGCTTCCATGAGGCAGTAAATATAATTCAAAATAAAATTTGATTTGCCATTTTAATTTTAAAAAAACTCCTATTATTCTCGTATGTGGAATTAAAAATATAAATAGATTAAATGTCAGCAAGTTATATACACAAGTATCAGTTGCAGCCAAAGGCATATTTGACATACCTAATTACATAGTTGTTGTTTTGAAATAACTTATTTAATTTTGTTAACTAAGGCTTTGTGTGTGTATATAAATTATATATTTAACCTCGAAGCGCAATGTCAACGTTCTTGGAGTGTGATTTTACATTTTTAATTTAACATCTAAGGTGTCTTGGTGGTCTAGAGGTAAGGTGTCAGACCTCTGTGCTGAGGGTCCGGGGTTCAATCCTCGGTCCCGGTATAGATTTATCTGATTGCCAAACCCTTCCTTCACCTCTGACAAGACGTGTATTAATCACAACTTGTGAAGGTGTGGAATGACAGGCCTTCACCATGGTTCGGATTCCACGTTAAACTGTAGGTCCTCCATTTCATCTCACAATCACCCTACCATTACACATTAGCGTAAGTGCGTACAACCCGAAAGGGTAGTAAGACGTGGTGATGATAATAATAATAATAATAATAATAATAATAATAATAATAATAATAATAACATTAATCTTTCAAGTTTATCAGAAGAGCTCAGCCTGCTAATGTGACGGTTGGAGCAGTTGACGCTTGGGTATTTTGTGAGTACGGCGGGGGTGGTGGAACTCCTACTACTACCACCTACCCTATGTAACTTCCGGCCTTCATCCCTTCAACCGGAACACTACACACATCCCCTACCTAAGCACCTTGTTCTGCTACCCTACAGCCACTGGCACGTTCTGGACGGGTTCGATCTTGACTACAATAGAATATTAAATTTAATTAGTTGAAATATTATCCCAACACATGGATATATTCATAAGCAATTACAATTCCTCCCTATTGCATTATAAATACTGTTTATCAATTATACACCCTAAAGTAAAGCCTTAAAAATTAGTTATTTTAAAAGCTATCTTAAAATTATCTGTGGTAATTAATAGCACGATTCTAAAAATTATTTTCCTTAACTTAGCAAATTACCGTAATTTTTTATCACTCTCTTCGGGTTATACTCTTATATAATAATCATGCAAAGACCGTAGGGGTGAGGAATGGAAGCATTTAAGAGGTAATCTAACTGCAGTTGCTTGGAAGGAGAATGGGAAATCGTGTAGGAAAAATACTCTCAGTAGACTCGACTGGCATTCGGAACCCAACCTGCCCGTTTTCAGTAGAGCATTCTAAAACGAGAGTGACGCCTTAGACCATGGATGGGCGAACTACAGCCCGCGGGCCAAATACGGTCCACGGGTGTGTTCAATCCGGCCCGTGGGATAAATAATTTAAATGTGTTTCGTTGTGAAGGAGGCTTTTTTAATAGATGAAAACTGGATTTGTATAAAAACATGCCAATTTCAACATTTCTAAGCTTGGTAAATCATGCCCCAAAATATATGACAATGTTTGCATCCTCATATTCATAAAAACAAATGTTTTCAACCACGAAACTTAGGAAAGGTAATTTTAGAAACAGACTTACTGATAATAATCACCTCTTAACAGTTTAACCCAGACTATGAAAAAATGCTGGAAATTCATTCACATTTTCATTCATCTCACATCCTATCATATAAATCTCCTGAATGAGCTTAAAAACATACTTGACCACTGAGGTATTTATGATTGTTTTGCAATCTCAATGTATGTAACCTTATCCGTGTCCCTCTATTATGTGTTTTTGATTTTTTTATAATGTATTTTAAAGAAAAATTAATAAATACAAGTATTTGGACAACAATTTTTTTTAAATTATTTGCCCTCCTGTAAGTAAGTTTGCACATCCCTGTCTTAGACAACTCGGCCACTAAAGAGGGTCAAATAGATACCGCCTAAAATAACGAAATTATTAAGGCGTATGGTGAGGTGAGTAATTCATGGACAGCTTACATTATTACTAATGTGATGCATTGTACCCGATTTTTTTAAATGTTCCATGAGGTTAGTTATTTCTGAGTTAGAGTTTTGTCAGGTCTAAGAAAATTTAATTACTTTTTTGTCATTACGTCTTGGGTCTTCTCTGATCCATGAAGCTGGTGCTATATCCACGACTGTTAATATTTATGTTTTCTCCCCAATATGGCTTACCATCCCCATCTCTAAGCGAGTATTTCCTTTAAACTCACCCTCTTTAACTTATTTTACTACTTCTTACTTATCGCTTGGGATATCCGAATTTAATTACACAAAAGGGATATTTGCGTGAAGTAATAGTGGAAAGTAATATAAGAAAACACACCGTCACCCCAACGGGCTGGGATTTGAACCTTGACCTACCGGTCACCCGAAACCCTGCCTCTCTTATCACCAGTAAACCAGACTAGACGAGCCTGACATTCATTCCACGTAGCCACCGATGTGTATACAACTGTAGACATTTACCTAGAGAAAAATAAAGGTGTTATTCGGTCACGATTAGAAAAAAGTTTTCTAAATTAGCTGCTCATAAATAGATCTCTGATCTATAAAGTGCGCCATCTACTTGAAATGAAATATCCTCACACCAAGATATTTACGAGTTTTAATTCACTAAAAACTACCCTCAATTATTCTATAATTTCTTATCGTGATCCTGTTAAATATTTACTTAATTTGTTTTAAGAAGTCTATGGTACTCGTATCTATGTTTCTAACCATTTCCTTTTATCTCAGATCTGTGAGATTTCAGGTAAAATTACATTGAAAATGATCTTATTTCACTTTTTAATCAATTATTTGAAAACCCAAAAACCTTAAACTGTTAAGTGTTATATCCTATAAGTACAGTAGATATTGCTTTCACCACCATTTTGGTATTAGTCACTTCTTAAATACCATGGAATTGCTGAACGTACGCGTCTTTACGACATGTCTTTAAAAGTTGAGTCATTATTAAACATCAAATATAAGCTGGGATCAAACTGTTGAGCCTTCAAGGCAAATCTATGAAAAAAAATCATGCTAGGCCTATGTTCCTGAGGATCTGTTTGGTTGGCATGAATGTATTTCTCTAAAAAAATCATAATTTTGAAGCTATGACATAAATATTTTTTATCTATCTTTATATATATATATATCTTATATATTAATAAAATGAAGAGTTTGTGTGTCTGTCTGTCAGTCATAAGCACTGCGTGATATCTGTCGCACGCAGAGGGTTAAAATTTAAAAATTAGTAGCCTCTGTGCACGAAAATGTGTACCTCGAAGCAGGAATTTTAAAATTTTTACTAGATTTTTTAAAATTAATTAATAGCTGGGTTAGACTAAAATAAAAAAATAAAATTCTGTCTGTTTGAAACAAATAAACCACAGGCAACGATGGGTACTTCTGCGAGTAACATAATATATTCCCATTAGGTGTAAGCTATCGTATGAATTGAAATCACTATGAATGGTATTCGGATAAAGGACAGCGTTGTATCCGACGAGTTTTCGCCCTACTTCCCTTCCCCCCCCCCTTCACCCACTAGCCCCAACACAGTGGCGTGACCCCTAGTGTGGCATGCCACCTTTCTTCTCCTTGTAATGACACTAATATTACAGTAGTCAGTGTAAAGTAACTATAGTTTTAGAGCATCCTGCTGTGAACTCTTCGTTTCCGGCACGAAAACTTACTTAATGACGAACCCGAAATTACCAAGCACCGCTTTTAACACAAAAACACTTAATTAGACATCGGCTAATATAATAACATGGAGGTTTATGAAGAAATGGGGGACATAATTTGTGTTGTTCTTTCATTTTTTAATATATTTAGGTGGGTTTTTTTTACACATTTTACATGTGCATCATAATAAGTTCATATTTTGTTATCAAATATACATATAAGATAAAGTTCATTATTACTTTTAATACCAAGGTGTAGGGAAGGATAAGGTTATATTATAGGAATTGCACCCCCATTGACAGAGAGAAATAATGAATTATTTGGAATAACACAATTGTATTTTATAATTTTAAACCCATTTATAAAAAAATTGTTAATAATCCCTTAAATGATTTTTTTCTCCAAAAAAGCAAGTATTCACTGCTATTTATTAGATTCTAAGACACTTTACGGACACCAAATGTGTACCAAATCCTGGAAATCACATTCGAAAAATTTCAAAATATCAAAAAGCAGTCATCAATACTCTCATTAAATCGAAGTTTCTCTGAAAAACAAGTATGCATTATATCTTTACTATGTAAAACTATCCTCAAATTTATATTTAGAACAAAATAATCACAGCCATTTTCGAAAAAACTTATAATTGTCAAAAATCACTCTTCAGTTTTAGAGAAAAAATTAAAATCACGATTTGGCCTTTAAAGGTGGGATAGAAGGGGACGCAAAAAAAGGCCAGTGTTTTTTTGCAGTTTTTATGACAAAACTTTTTTCGACTAAAATTTAAAAAAATTCACCAGTAAAGACATAGACAAAATTATTCTTTTTATCTTGAAAGTTTTTTTTTAAGTTGTAAAGACATGAACAGCTGCTGAATATCTGTCATGAGCACAGCGAATTAGATGACAAACTTTTTAATGAAGAGAAAAGGTTGTCATTAATTCCAGGACACCCTTGACAGATATTCAAGAACTGATAATATCATCATATAAAGAAAATTAAACTCTATGTTTGTACTGGAGCAATATTTTATCTATTTTGGCAAAAAAGTGTTACCATAAAAACTACAAAAACACTGACTTTTCCTCGTATTCTCTTCTATCCCACCTTAAGGCATAACAATTTAACAGCCAAGCATTAAGTTTGAATTAAAGCCATCGAACCGTTTTGGCTGTGGCCCCAGAAAGAGAGAGACATTCAAAAGCGCAGGCAGAATTGGAAAAACCAAATTTTAAGTTTGAGGTTGCAAAAAATCTCAAGGTAAATACATAATAAAGGAGAGATCCAAAATATTCCCTTTTACAATACTTTCACTAACATGAGAAAGTAAAAATTCACACCCAAAAAGCAATTGTGTGGGGAAAACCATACCCCGCCGCACATGGACAAGATTTGAGTCTCAACATCTCAATCATCAGCAATTTAATCTTTTGATAGATGGATGGCTTGGAACATCTGACTACTGTTCTGGGTGTAAAATAATCTTAGATTATTGTTTTTTAATATTGTAAATGAAGCCGCAATAAATTGATTATATTATATATTTGTGTTTGAAACGTGGTATCTTACCTTACATGAAGATACAATAAGCTACCCTCCTCTTCGCAACTCTTTAGATTAAACCATGAGCAACTAAGATGCTAATACTAATACTAATACTAAAAAAGTTTATTTTAGCACCGCATCTTACTACCTGTTCAGGCTGTACGCAAATCGTCACCCGAGATTGCAAGTGTTCTATGTCCAATTTTTCACTTTTGTGTAAAAGAGCATTGAAGTTTGACCTTGTGTATAAAACCAATGTTGCTAGGTGACAACTCAAGCTTGTATCTTCTTAAGTAATTATATATTAGTCTCAATTTCACCGCAGGTGAATCATATGCATTCTAAATAAACGTAAACACCAAATATCTCAAATTTAACAATTTTGGATATAGAACACCTGCATTCTCGGGTGACGAAATGTAGCCTACTAATTATGCTAATGAGCTTGAGATGATGAAGATTGAATTTAGATTAAGTGTATCCGCTTTTGCGTGGAGTAAGAGTAGAAAACCATTTAGAAAAAGCTACCCTCAGTATACCCAACCAGGATTCGAACTCGGATCTCCTCGTCATAGGCAGTCCAATCTATTGTGAGAGTGACGACGCCTTAGACCCTGCGGCCACCAAAGCAGATATTTTGAGTTATGAAATTATTATGAAAATTAAATTAAATTAAATTAATTGAATTATTAAAAGAAATATATCTATAATATTTATTGAGGAATAAAATCTAAATTATTTGTGAAATTAGCCTAATTACTATTAACTAATGAACACTTTACCATCTCATTGCTTCCAAACATGTCTGAGGTCAGCAAACCATATGTTATGGAACATATGGCTCAACTACGTTACTGTGATTTATACATTTATTCATACCTATTAACAAATAAAAGGATTATTCATAGCCTTTAATATTTTATAGTTATGCAGAGTTGTGTGGGCTTAAGCCAATTCAAGATTGACTAAGCACGGTCAGAACAATTGAATTCTGAATTTATATTAGTAGTACGTAGCTTATTGTAAAAGATACCTAATAAAATATGCCCACCATTAGCATATAAACCTAATTAAATAAGCCTAATAGTGCAAACTACTAAAAGGACTATATCTTAAGGAAGATGCTTAAGTAGCTGAGCGATTGCCAATCAGATGTGGCACTTAGATTAAATATTGAAAAAAACAGTTAACAGTGAGTTTGGTTTTTACTGGAATGAACATGAAACTATTTTATATAACCCTACACATATAAAAGCTTGTTAATATGTAGTTTAAAAGTTGAAATTTTGCACTTTGAGAGTCCAAAAAATCTACAGATTTTGGTTGATCATAACTACCTAAATGTTCGGGAAACGAAAGGTAACTGTTATAGGAACGTAAAGTGAATTTTTGTGAATTGGTTAATTTAATAGAGCAACGGTTCCCGTGGGGTACACATACCCCCAGGGGTACGTGCCAGGACGTTCGAGGGTACGCGAAAATATTTGAATAGTGACGGTAATAGCTATATATGCCAGCAGTGTTAGACAAAAGATCAGTCAAATTCATGAAATTAACTCAATGGTATGGCGAGGGGCAGTGTGGGCTTTCTTATATATTTTACCTTGAGAAAATAATTTCAAATATAAAATAGTTTTATAATTATTAATAAATTATTAAATAATTTAAATGTTTTGAGTAGCCTACATTTCGTGTAAATGGGCTGCCAAGGGGTACACAACCGAAATTAGGTTGGGAGCCGCTGTAATAGAGGGTCACAACATACATTTTACTGGCATTTCTAGTTTCCTCCTTCCCTGTTGGTTCTCCTACTGTCGGACAGCTCTACCCAGTAACATTATACACCCACTTGTTTTCTGGCGTTTATCAGTTTATGATCGACGGGCCTAGAAGCCTAAATAATTAACTTGAAAAGTTAAGTTTCTGCACAAGTTTGTATTCAAACCGATAGTGCTACTTGTAGAAGTCGAGAGCTCTATGTTATTTTCGACAACACGGGAACTAACAACGTCATAAACTAGTGTGCGAATGTTGTTGGCCCACCTGTGACGTCACGCTCTCCAAGGAGGAAGGAATGGAGAAAGAGAGAGAAAGAAACGAGAAGCTAAGAGGATTGTTCATTGTGGTAAGGCGGCAGTTGGAAGGCAGAGCTCGCTTGGTGCAGACAGGTGTTGGTTGTGTTGTTAATCTAGATCCAATCAGTCCATAAGACAGGGCCTCAAACTATACACGTGTTACTTTTAATTTTGTGGACAGTTTGTGAGTGTGACAGTTGGTGAACATTTTCATACGTCTCTGGATGGATTATCAGACACACTGCAAGAACACACTTCGCTCTTAGATGGTAAGTTATTCAAAAATAAATTCGCTCATTTTTTTTTTGTTAGCATCACGTCTTACCACTCATTATGATTATATACCAATGCACTAATTACTCTAATGGCTTTATGAATTAGGAAAGTAATATTTAGATGAAGTGTACCCGCATTTGCGTGTAGGTAGAGTACAAAATTATTTTGGTAAAAAACCACTCTCAGTACACACGATAGAGATTCAAACCTCGATCTCTCTGTCATCGGCAGTCTAGTCTACTCTGATAATAGCACCTTAGACCATGCGGGCACCGAACCGGGTCTTAATTGAATTATTCTATCACTTGATTAGAGAAGCGGTTTTCAATCGGTGTGCCGCGGCACATCGTTGTGATATGAAAGTTCAGTAGGTGTGCCGTGGTATTTTGGTGTGGGGGGGGGTTAAAAAAATAAACTAGGGAAAAAAATTCAAATAAAAATGAATTTCTTGAAATCCAAAACCAACATTATTTTTTTAAATAACACACTTTTATTATGATTCTAGCTATTGAGCTTTTAAACACATCCTGAAAACTAATTTTTCTTAATGATAAAATCTTTCCTTAAAAAAGACTGATGGTGTTTCTTGACAATCTTAGCACCTTGTGTTATGAGTTGAAAAATGGTGATAATTGCTAGATTAGATGCATCCATCTATTAATTGAAAGACAAAGGTATCGGTTCAAATACCAGAGGGGGGGGGAGTTTCCAAATTGAGATTTTTACCAACCTCTCTCCATACGAATGTTGAAGCATTTACTTATAGTTCTTTTTAGTCCTCTTCCCTTAAATTAATGTGTGTTGTACAAAGTGTGGGTGGGAATTAAAACCTTTATCACTTTTAAAAAAAGTAATATATGTATAAATAATATATTTTTAAAATAGTGTAGTGACATCTCTTCTATCTGCATAATACTGTACAACCTTTCAAAATTAGGATTTTTTTAAAATAGTTTTAAGTTTAACTTCGTGAAAGTTTTGTTTTATAAACGTTACAATACTTATATTATGAATGGAATTATATTGTTTGGATATTAATAGATTTTATTTAAGGAATAAAAATATAAATGTATTTAATACTAACTTAATAATTTAAATTATTAAAAAATATTGAATATTATTCATGAAATGGTAAACAAATATTTCGAATGAGGTGGAAAATGCATGTGTTTTGATTTCAATATTTATAGTTTGGAGCAAGCAAGAAACTACAAAATATGAAAAAGATAGGCCTACATGCTCCTTAATCTCTATATACATTATATTGTTTACGTTTTATCTCTCTCATATAACAACATTAAAATAATAAATTATAAAATTTATTCAAGGAAATAAAATATTATGGTCATCATATTGATGTTTCTGATTAATCCTAGATTATTATACTAATAAGTACTAATATATTAATGTAGTAATATAGTAACGTACCAGCAGAGTTTGCTTAGTGATATTGTCCTTAGGTACTTCTAACTCTTTCCTGTTGTTTTTTTCCAACCCCTGTAGTTCTCCACCATCTTTCCAGATGAATACTGGTTCATTTATAAAAACTAATACCTTCTCATCTAGTTCCTTTAGATAGGAAAGAAGAAGTCACAAATAACCCCTACACTTGTATTAAAGCATCCCATGAAAAAAAAACTACATTTGCGTCTACGTGGACTAGAGATAAGGCTTGTGGTTTGTCTACTTTGGTTGGTCGATGATGGAGAGGTCAGATTTCTAATCTTATCCGGGTGTACTAGGGGTGGTTTTCCATGAACCGTTTCCCACTCTCCATCCCTCAAATAGGACATTACATTTCTAGCTCGCTCATCCCTAATGCGCGTAACCCAGATGGTTAGTAAAACGTGGGGGTACACACACACACACACACACACACACACACGTACATATATATATATACATCTTCTTTAAACGTTTTATATAGCCTTCTCAATTGCTCTCAGATTAGAAGGGGCCCCTTTTAAATGTTACTTAACACTTTTAAACCTGCTTCGGTGGTCACATGGTCTAAGGCGCTACTCTAGCAGTAGACTAGACTGCCGATGACGAGGAGATCGAGTTTCGAATTTCAGTCGGGTGTACAGAGGATGGTTTACCAAAATGGTTTTTCACCCTCCATCCACGCAAATGTGGCTAGGTACACTTCCTCTAAATATAACCTTCATAATTGCTAAGACTATTAGCGTGATTAGTACATAATCGTATAAAGGTGTGTATACATCAGGCGAGCCGAGCCTGTAATGTAACATGTAATGTAATGCTCGTCAGTTTGGATGTGGAACGAGCGTGCCGCAGACATCCTCTGAACCATTGGTGAAACGAACACGCCACGAGCAAGCGACGTAATAATTATCTCAGTTAAATTCAATGTTTACGTGGGTGCGCTATATTTCAATTATTTAATTTGCTATCTTAACTATACTAAATGTCAGATGACGAAGAAACCTTGGACTTTATTTTGTCCAGTGGTGCTATGCTAATATGGCCAAACTATTTTAAAAAAATGCCTCGGGGATGGTGGCGTATAGTTGTATTTAAAAAAAAGTGCTGGTTCGGAACTACTGCGAGATTTCAAGTTCCAGCACGTTAGTGGACAGTAAAAAAAACTTTACCAGGATGTCTCCAACAGACTTTGAGAATTTGCTGAATAAAATGGGACCCAAAAAACTAATTATTTTTCGTTTGCAAACATCTTCTGCTTGTCCTGCTAATTTGGTGATATCTTTCCAGACATCTTCCTTCAAATTCTTGCTATAATAGTTTTTATCCTTGCCTCCTTGGGTTCCCATAAAACACTATGGTTCTTACAAGATTCTATCAACTGAAATACAGATTCCTCAGACCAGTTCTCCATGTTTGCGAGACCGCAACAAACACGTCACAACTAGACTGACGAATCCCTTTGTGTTCGTTGGAAAAACCGACATCCGGCCGATCACCGCTAATGGTTCATAGCGTGCTCGTAGCATGTTCGTAGAGTGCTCGTAGCATGTTCGTAGCGTGCTCGTAGCGTACTCGTAGCGTGCTTGTAGCGTGCTCGTAGAGTACTCTTAGCGTGCTCGTAGAGTGCTCGTAGCGTGCTCGTAGCGTGCTCGTAGCGTGCTCGTAGCGTGCTCGTAGCGTGCTCGTAGAGTACTCTTAGCGTGCTCGTAGCGTGCTCGTAGAGTGCTCGTAGAGTGCTCGTAGCGTGCTCGTAGCGTGCTCATAGCGTGCTCATAGCGTGCTCGCAGGCCTGTCCCAATTAGGCGAATCTGTTACATTACATGTTATATTACAGGTTCGGCTCGCCTAATGTATACGGGGCTTAACCTGAACGGGTAGGCTAGTAAGATGTGGCGCTAAAAACACTTTTAAATAGTTATCTCTTTTTTTAAATGTAACAACAAAAATATCATTTAGAATTAAACAGGTACTAACTACATGTAAAGTTTAGACGGCTGTAAACTTTGTGTAAACATACTGTGAAAACAACACATAAATGTGCATTTTATTGCTTTCGTTCTCCACTTTGACACAGTTTTGAATTGTCAACAGTTATATTGTTTACAATTAGCAAGAGAAAGGAGTCGTATGGGTTTTAATATCCACCAACGTAATTAAGAGCCTATCTCACGGATGATTAACCGTGTTACTAGATTACGCTTCAACCATAAAACGTATAGTAATGCGGTTTTATGCATTCTTCATTTGACAACAGCGAAATTTGGTTCAGATAAATAGATTTTTCATCAAAATAATATTTTCTTTCAATTCGTCTATATTTAAAAAAATATTATAAACAGCTTCACTGGTCTTAATTACATTAGAGCATCGATATGTTGAACTAATAGGGGACTGACCCAGTCCTGATTATCAATTTATCAGGATTTTGAAAATATAGTACCTATACCAAAAATAAATGTAGCCGGGATACTTACGAAAACCAACTGTTAAGGTAGAAACATTTTCACTTTATTTAAACAACGAACATGTACATTGTTTTTTTGTTGATAAATATCACATATTCTGAAGGTATATAATAAAGCAAAAATCAAACAACGGAAAAGCTTCCAATTTTTTTAAACAAGGGTTGGTGTGCGTTTTTTTTACGGCCATATCTCAGAATCTCCGTAGTAACAAAAGTTGGGTAGTATTGCACTTGGGCTGCCTTTCCAGCCAAGACATAACAGTTTCTGGGTGATCCGGATTTCTGACGTCCGAATTATCGACGCTCTACCGTATATATGTTTTAAAGTATAATTTCAAAAATCGCACGATGATGTGACGCGACATCTGGTTCAAGCTTCATCACCTCTTTAAGTGACCGTCCCCGTTGTGTAACGGTCAGTGCACCTGGCTACAGACCTAGGGGTCCTGGGTTAAATTCCCACCTGGTATCTTTGGTATTTCTTCCGAAAGGGGAATTACCACAATGGTCACAAAGGTTTGGTTAGTTAGGCTTAAGTTAAGCCTAAATGTTTTCACTGGTTCCACATCCTCACACTCACTATCACCATAATCTCATCTCATCGGGACATGGAAAGAGCTTCTACGGAAAAGATGTACAATTAGTACATTCGGGCGTACCCTTGGCAAAGGTACATTAGTACTGGATAACCTTTTCACTACTGGCCTACGAATGATGTAGCTCATACGCGCAAAAAAATAAAATAAAAAATATATATATGACCTAAGATGGTATATATATATATATACCATATATATATATATATAGTATATATATACCATATATATATATATATACCATATATATATATATATACCATATATATATATATACCGTCTTAGGTCAGGTGTTATCCTTGGGGTGAGATGGGCTCTCAAGTACTTTATATCGTTCTATCTATCTATCTATCTATCTATCTCTCTATCAATATAGGAACTGTTTTCTAAATGCGTTACCATTGTGAAATAATTTGATCTAATAATTGGTTCATTCACATGTTGTTTTTTTCATCTTAGTCCTTGAACTCAATAGTTACTTTTACCTTGTTGACTAGGCCTATGAAGTGGTGTACAAGAACGGGGCTGAGTGTTGGTTGAGTTCTAGTGTAGTGATAGTGACAAGACTTTCTTTCTAAGAAAGTCCATGGTAATTTAACTAACCATGAAATGACATCCTCACGTGAGTGGAGCTTTAGTGGCGATTTAGGATTAAACACTAAAACTACCCTAGCACTTAAACAAAACTCATCCTTGTTCTAGCTAATAGCCCCAATTGTGTTCAAAGGCGTGTTACTTGTAAGTTGTAGGCGAGCTGTAGGGAAGGTTAATAATTGTCCTTATATGTTGTATTATAATGTATATTAGATCTATATTATGCTATTTCTCTTTTTAATTTACAATTATATATATAGGCCTATATATGAATAAAGAACTAGTATAATATCATTTTTCTATATAGTAAACAATAATAATAATATTTAGCACCGCGTCTTACTACCCGTTCGGGTTATACGCTTAAGTACTAATTACACTAGTGAATTAGGAATTGGGAAGGTTGAATTTAGAGGAAGTGAACCCGCATTTGTGTGGAGGGGGAGTGGAAAACCATTTAGGAAAAGCCACCCCCAGTTCACCCGACCGAGATTCGAACCTCGATCTCCCCGTCCTCAGCGGTCGGACTCAACACGACTAGCGCGTTAGCCAACTACGCCACCGAGGCGGGTATATAGTAAACAATGCTTTGTTAATATTATAATCACCTCTCCGAAATAATTCACTTTGTATTGTAATAGTGCTTAACTGAGTAGGAATCATTAAAGTACTGAATATAAAGTAGTTTACGTTAAGTTAAAGTATCTTAAATTAGCCAAACATACAAAGCTTACTAAACCTTGGCTAAATTATTGTTAACACTTTTTTATTTTTATAGAAATAGGCCTTCGATGCAAATATTGACAGCTTATCAAGTTCCACAGTTATTATATTTAATGTATATACGTATATACAAGTATTAGAGGAAAATAATTATTACCATAGGGCTGTGACATAACTTACGTTTACTACAACATTACAAGTGTTTCATAACTTTAAGCGGTTCGAGTTTAATTAGCTCCATCCCATGACTGCCGACATTAACTTGGTGCTTTAAGTTTTTTCTCAGGCGTAATTAACATCGGCTTGTGTACGAACAAAAATTAATACTATCCCTCTTGGTATTTTACTGCATATTATAAATTTAATTTTAAAAAAACCACCTCCCAGACCAATGCATTATTTATTTATTTATTTTATTTTTCCGCCGCGTCTTACTACCGTTCCGGGAAATACGCATAATTATATTCAAGGGTTAGGGATTATAAAGGTGGTATTTAGAGAAAGTGTACCCACGATATCGTGGAAAGCTATTTAGAATAAAAAAACATAATTTACTGGTCGGTTTTTAGCTTCTAACTTCCCTTCAGTGGTAAATCATATTAGAAGAGCCTTGATCACCACGTCCATTGGTGGTTTCAAGCCTCTATAGTATGGGTTGGGAGGAGGGAGGGGACAGCAGCTTCGTATTTCGTTATCAAGAATGTTCCTTCATAGTTGAATCAAAATATGGATGATAAGAGTCCATTCTTCATAGGAGTGGTGGTAGCTGACAGCAGAAAATGTAAAAAAAAAAACTGTGAAAGAAAAGACATAGTTGAAAAAGTTGAAAACATAGTTGGGAAAGTTTTGACTGATCAAAAGTGACAACAAATCAACATATGGTTCTGTAGATCAGGGTTGTCCAACTTGAAGTTAGTTAAGGGCTTCATTTTATATTCCTAGACAGTTTGCGGGCCGCACACGTGGAAATTAGGCCGATACAATATCAATAATGTTATTTTTAGTTAATAAATACATTAAATCAAAAGTAGTATAATAATTGATACACAATACAGTACAGCAAATAGCACATACAATAAATTCCACACAATTTAAGTCTGATCATGATTAAGGAACTCCTGGATGACGTTATATATTTTTCTTTAACTTTTCTAATGCGTCGTGTGCCACAAAATATGCTGTTGAGGGCCGCTAGTTGGACAGGCTTGATGTAGATCATACATAGGGTTTGGCGGATTGATATATGAGAGTACATATGTAGATTTTATTGGCTGTCACACTCCTACTGTAGATGGGGTGAGGAGCATATGACGGATGCAGTAGGGTTTTGATAGTTCGAGGTAAGGATACGCCCGGTTCGCGTCCTTGTGCATGGGATGAATGAGGCGTGGTTACGAGAACTAGTTAAAACTATATGGTTCGGCGCACCACACAGACTTTCATTATACTTATAGCTCGTAAGATATGTGAAACTAAACAAAAATATACACTGTTGCAGA
>CABFWO010000032.1:261933-295776 GCA_902155825.1 Timema genevievae
ACTACCAGGGGCTGGGTGTCCCCGAGCGCGCATATCTTTCATTTGGTGGTTCGCCATCATCAAAACTTTGATAAACACTTATCTAGAAGATTACACTAGCCCCCAACACAGCAGTGGTCTAAATGATCCGGCTTATTCCCTGATTGGCTGTTCAGCGTTAGACAAACTGAATGTGAGGAGATTTGGCAATAGTTAACTGAGAGAAAGAGTGTGAAGATGCTTTTCTCCGTAAGACCTGCAGTTTTCTCAGAAGTTATATTCAGGGTCGTTCGATCTGCTCATGGTACTTAAGATCTGATCAATACCGACCCGCCATACTGATAATATTAAAGTGGGAGTGTAGTAGTTAAGGGGAGTTGCAAGTATTTTTTACAGTTTTTATACAAAAACATCATTTTGTTCAAATCAAATCAAATAATTCTCCATTAGTAACATAAAGTTTAATTTTTCCTCACAAGGTGAATTTGTGGTGAGATGGAATTTAATTACCACTTTTTCTCTTCATTTAAAAAAGTTTCTCATCCAATGCCCCAATGTTCCTGGCAGATATTCATTAACTAATGAGATCATCATGTGGAGAAAATTAAACTTAAGTTTTTTACATAAGCAACATTCTATTTATTTTAAACAAAAAAGTGTTGTTACAAAGACTGTCCCTAGCTCGCCATCCCTACCACCCCACCTTAAGAGCTAAATATAGTCGGACTATCATTGGAACAAATCATCGGACTGTTAAAATTACTATATATATACTTTCATGGATTAATACACCAAATAATGTGTTTAAAGGCACTAACTTTTGACGGATAGCACCGACTATGTCATCTCTAGGATGAATATATTGACCTCTGTCACTATCGTTTATTAATGGTCTATTTTATAAATTTCAAAATGTTTTTACTATAACTATTGAACTACGTGTAATTTCACGACCATTAACTAGTTTTACATAATAAAAATTAATTAAATGATTGAAGTTCAGAATTAAAACAGGATGGTAAAACTGCTAAACCAAAATAATACGCCTTCATTAATTAATCCACTTTTCAACATTGAACCAGTAAAAGTGTTCCTAAAAAAAACCAACTTGCCCACGTTGGTAAGCACGTAAGCTAAGGCATCTGGTTTTCCAATTATGAAGAGGTTAGAGTTCAAATTATGTATGGGTATACTTAGTGGTTTGCTTTTTCTAATTTATTTATCACTCTACTTTAGCGCAGCTGTCACCACAGCTTCTTAAAAATCCACTTTCCTCATCCCTACCTCATTAGTGTATTCAAATGTGGATAGCTCGGAATGGTATTAAGACGCAATTAGAAGAAAGTTTTGACATTAAAATGGTAGAAGTGATCCTAATAGATTTCAACCAAATTGTCATACATATACATCCTTTATAAAAGTGTCTAACACAATTTTCGCCAGTCGTATACCCTTATCGGGACCGTGGTATAACCAACGTACTTCTTACAGATTTTTTTTAAGGAAACAAATGCCTGCTTTATTTTAAAACATATGGTTGTTACAGATTTTAATAAATCTCTATTGCTTAGCTAAAAGAAAGTCGTGACGCAGGGAAAGAAAGACCTATAAAAACCCACGACTTCACGTGAAAATCTGCATTATTTAATTTATAAAATTTGTTTCTATTATTTAATTAATGATTAAATTCATTGGGACTTCACATAACCCTTGAACTTCTTCTCCTACCTCAGGGGGTACTCGAATCCTAGTTTGTAAAACATCGCCTTAGAGACTGTCGCATTGCATTTTATTTTTTTAGTTATTGGGTTCCTTATAACCAGTGTTAAGAATTTTTTTTTAGCACCGCATCTTATTACCTGTTCAGGCTATATGCTAGTGGGGTTAGGGATTTTTAAGGTTATATTCAGCGTAAGTGTACCCGAATTTGCGTGGAGGGAGAGTGGAAAACCATTTTGGAAAACCACCCTTAATACACCCGACCGAGATTTGAACCTCGATCTTTCTGTCAGTCTAGTCTAATGTGAGAGTAGCGCGTTAAATCATGCAGCCACTGAAGCGGATACAAAGGAAATCCAAACTTTCCTAATGTACTTATTTAACTCATGCTTAGCGCTCAAATTTGTATATAAAATGTCAAGTTATATTTATCAATGTCAGCGTTATACTTAAATGTGCCCTATATTTAAATAAAACAATAAAATATATTGCCGTATGGATTGAAATATATGACTGATTTTTAATGGGTCAAATCTAAACAAAATGTTTCTTTAGACTTGGGACACAGCTATATTATTTTCTAATTCTTTGGGACCATGATCTCAGCTTAAAAGATTATAACATTCTCATAATACTTGATTAATATCATATTTGGTGTTCAATAATTAGTAAGTATTGGCTATACATTCATTAGTAATATAATATTAATACTTTGCGTAACAAACTATTAAGTAACATTCTGAGATTGCTATAAATAAATCTTCAAGATGTAAAAATGATGTTCAAATTGCCCCATAATTTTGTTGGTACTCATGGTTTTAGATTTTTTGAGATAGATGGCTACAGGTAGTGGCCAGAATTTATTGAATTTGAATATTTGAATATCGTAGTTTGAATACTTGTTTAAATCAATTGAAAAGCATATTCATTTAATTTATTTGAGGTATTTAATGTGCACTTTATGAACCGACTGATTATATAAGCACACGACTTGTAAACTAAGTTAAATCTAGAACAGACACAACATCCAGCCTCCGGCCATTAATTCATCACTGTGAAAGGGGAAATAAATATTTCAGCCATGCCAGGAATCGAACCCGGGACCATTACCTTAATAGACAAGACACACCACCAACCTAGCTAAGGTGTCAGATTGTAAAGCATACTATATATTTTTTTAATCACAAAAAAAAAAAATCAAAAGCCTCATTAGTTAAAACCCAACGTCGTTTATTATCTACCTACCACGCACTATTACAGAACGATTTGTAAGATAATTAAGAACCTCATGTATTTGCCTATGCTCCAATTTTCAAAGAAAGGACATTTTAGAAAATACAAATACTGTTTTGTGGCCAAAATTGATAGCATTGTATTATATTAATAGTGAGAGTTTATAGATATTGATAATATCTATCAACAGTGACAACTGCAGATCACGTTATTTGACGTATGGAAACGTGAAAGTAGATCTCTTTAACATTTTTATCAGTCAGATAAGATCCTTGCTATAAAAATTGGACTATATTCAACTATACAGTTGTATTCAAAAGGCAGGAGAGCTGATTGAGTTGCCGTAAGGGGCTTGAATAACTTAACATACCAAATAAGCGGTGAGTCACAAAGAACTTGGGCCACGAAAAAACAGGGAAGTGCTTATTATTTCTGTGAAGAGATTCAGTTCTTATAAGGCCTCGGATTCAAACACTAACTGGAAGT
Source organism: Timema genevievae (assembly GCA_902155825.1). Taxonomy (NCBI): domain Eukaryota; kingdom Metazoa; phylum Arthropoda; class Insecta; order Phasmatodea; family Timematidae; genus Timema; species Timema genevievae. Next base: position 265,351 of record CABFWO010000032.1, read on the forward strand.
GAACGTTTGGGTTTTCTCTCGTGATGTTAAATAACTTATACAATTATGATATCACCCACCGGATTCTGCGTGAAATAATTTATTAGGACTCTTTGTGTTTGCATCTCTCTCTTAGTATTCAGACTATTTATGTAAATTCCTAGTGCTTTGATTTGGTTTGTAGCATATTAATATAGTATAATTTAGTCAGAAAATTCATTTAGTATGTAACATATCAAATATAGTATATAATATATAGTATAGTATACGTTACACACTAAACGAATTTCCTGACTAAAATATACTATATTTTATATATATATACATATATATATAAAATATACTATATTTTATATATATATACATATATATATATATATATAGTACAGCAGATGTAAGGGATAAATTTAACAAGACATCAGTTGGAGCTTACATGGATTTTTCCCACGCTGGCCAAGACTTTCCGTTTCTTGGCTAAAAACATCAATTTCACTATAGTATATTACGTGGGCTACAAAAAAAAAAAGGCATCACCAGTTGTAAACACTGATCCGTCACTCTGACCAGCTGATGACGGGTAAATCGGGGTTTGAATCCTGATCGAGTCTACTGAGGGTGGTTTTCCCTAAATGGTTTCCCACTCTATTCCCTCGCAAATGTGGGTGTATTACCTCTAAAATGCTTCCTTCCTTATCCCTACCTTATTATAGTAGTTACCATATATGCGACTAACCTGAACAGATTGTAAGACGTGTTGATAACAACAAAAAATCACTTTAAAATCCTACACTTCATTCACAATTAAATACATGTTCTAGTTTTTACTTAGCTTGACGAAAATTAGCCAATTATGATGCGGCCCACCGCTAGACTCTAGGATTTAAATTGGGGCCCCTCGGGCATTTTTAAGTAGAGAACACCTTCCTTAGACCATGCGGCCATTGAAATAGGTGTGAAGATATTTATAATTAACAAAAAAAAAGTTGTTTGAAACTTGGTGCCCGTGACAAATTATATTTTGTTTGTAATGTATACTACGTCATAAGTAACAAAGAGAAAACTTTTTGTATAAATTAGTTATATTACTACAATTTTGTCCTTTTTTAATGTACGATTTTGTAATCTTTTAGTCCAACACCTTAGCTCGGTAGGTTTCGTGTTTGTCCACTGAATTAAGGGACCCGGGTTCGATTTCTGGCATGTTTCAATAATGTATAATTGGTAAGATGTGGGTTTACCCTTTCATGGGGGCTGGATGTTGTGTCTTTTGTAGATTTAAGTTAGTTTATAGGGCTTGTGCTGATATAATCAGTCGGTTAAGAAAGTAAACGTTAAATACATGAAATAAATGGGGAAAAAAATGTTACTCTTACAAGTACACAAGTGCACAGTAGACGAACGTTAATCCGACGCTCGTCTGTCCGACACCCTTTGTAATCCAACGCACCAACGATGAATTATTACTTGGTGGCCTACTTTAAATTTAAACCGTTACTAAGAAGTTTCTGTGTAAGGGATTTTAGGCATATTATTTGACCATTATACATTTTTCCAAAGAAAATCTTTTGTATTAAACAGTTAAAATGTACTCTGATGTACTAATTTTATATCAGTAATTGCCCTTAAATTATTATTATTATTATTATTATTATTATCACCGCGTCTTACTACCCGTTTGTGTTATACGCACTTACGCTAATGTGTAATGGTAGGGTGAGTGTGAGATGAAATGGGGGACCTACAGTTTAACGTGAGATCCGAACCACGGTGGAGGCCTGGCATTCCTCACATTCACAAGTTGTGATTAATACATGTCTTGTCAGAGGCGAAGGAAGGGTTTGGCAATCAGATAAATCTGTGCCAGGACCGAGGATTGAACGTCGGACCACCAGCACAGAAGTCCGACACTTTACCCCTAGACCACCTGGTCACCCTTAACTTATTAAACAGTCCTTATTTATGTGTATTTTAGGCAGTACGGAATTTCCAATCCAGCAGATCCTCGATCCCATGAGTGTTGGATTAACATGAATCTACTGTATATAATTTCTTTTTACCAATTTCTTAAAATTGTTATTTGATGTACAGGTCTTTATATTTACATTCGAGATTATGTTTTTAAATTTTTTACGAGTTTCGATTCTCTCTAATACCATACGATTCTAGGGATTGAGGAGTCGAGCGTTCCATCTCAATTAAAATGTATCTACTGTAGCAATACTTTATATATTTTCACCAAAAATATTTGCTGTAAGAAAAATGTAAAAATAGACAATAACTGGTGTTCTCTTCCGTCCCACCTTAATTTCTGGCCTACGAGTAAGGTTATTTTTAGCAGTGCGTCTTACTACCCGTTCGATATACGCTTATTTACTAACTACGCTAATGGCTTTAGGGATCAATAAGGTTATCTTTAGAGGAAGTATACATTAATTTTACTGGAAGTAGAGGGGAAAACTATTTTGAAAAAACCCACCCTCGATACACCCGACCGATATTCGAACCTCGATCCCCCCCTTCATTTGGCAGTCCAGTCTACTGTGAGATTACCGCGTTAGACCACGTAGCCACGAAAGCGGGTCTAAGAGTAAGTGTTTGATAATAACGTCACTTCAAGGAAGCTGTCGATTATCAATCATCCAAGCTATCTGCACGTAAAACGAATGGACAAAAAGTTCCTGGGAACGTAGTGGGGGTTGGAGGGTATTTCGAGGTGCGAGATGCGTGACGCGCTATGAAAACAGAGCACGCACCCAGGAAGCCTGATTGAACGTGGTCCCTCGACAACTACCCACAACCTCCCCCCCTATCTAGAAATTACGTGGTCTGTGTCACAACACCATCTTAACCAAGGTAAACACTCGTCAACACAAGACACCGGAAATGTTACAACGTTTACTACATGGGACACTTACGTCATTGGTGCATCTCCACCCTTTTATCTTACTCCACGTTCACAATGATATGGTTTGAACTCCGAATGAATTAAAGCAAGGATCGGCAACTAACTAGTTGAACGTGATTGAACAGGTCGATTTCGCATCAATTTTCAGTCGATCACGTTGAAAAATTACATCGTCATTAAAGTTGATAAGGTGCTCAAGCTCCCCCTATCACTCTGCAATATTTACTTTTTTTTTGTTAATTTTTATGAAAAAATAAAATTGTGCATTTTGGTATTTGGCTGCAATTTGCTACTAAAAACTTAGAATAATAATAAATTCGACTTAACAGAGATAAAAAATATAAAAAGTAGATTTCCTCCCACTCTTCAAAATTTAATATACTGAATTAGCTTACCTCAATCGCCTTACCAAAGTTCTATACTTTAAAAAAAGTGTTATATCTAATTTCTTTTTACTAAATAAATACACAACATACAATCCACATACAGTAAAAAATGGCCAAAGAGGAAAAGTTTCTCTGTTTTAAATTTAAAAAAGACCTTTATGTTCTTACCATTAATTTAAATTTGAATCACTTTTAAAAAAATACAAATATATTTTTGGCAATGACAAAATATTACTCTATTATTAGTATTATGTTATAGGGATTGATAATATCTATCAAAATGGAAAGCGTTTTGTCACATGACTAAACTCATGAGTACGTGAAAGTAGATCTAAGAGCTTTTCTAGCTGTCAGGTAAAAGTTTTCCCTATGAAAAGTGGAATGTAGCAATCAATTGTGTCGTCAGACATAGGAACGATTATGGGGGGTTTTTCCGATCATGTATCAAATTCCTCGAAGGTAGGAGCCGCCTGTAGATTGAACAAATTCCTTCCAGCACGTGTCGCTACCATATCCTTGTCGCGCGTGCGATGTTTGGCTGGGTGACTTGGCTGCCATTCCCAGAACAAGGAGTGTCAACATATGTAAATCACCAGCGCTCTTTCTTTGCGACTCATACCTGGACTCAAAACAAATGCCAGCCGTGCTCTATTATGATTCAGAGCAGATTGTTGAGTCAACTCAACAACTTAAGGTATATATTATCAAGTGTTAGGCTGACTCACGCTAATTTCCTATCAGACATTTGTCCCTTCTTTAGAAATCATTGGTTGTAAAAATGTTTATAGTATAAATATATATATCTCCTATTTTCTTAAGTTTGTCTTAATTCCTTTAATCTAACTTACAGTGCTGTAAACTATAATAAAATAACATTGCAGCTTAATTGTATATGATACAAATAAATAATATATGTTTAGTTTAACGTGTTAGTGTTTCAACTGAAAGAAACTTACGTTAAAGACAATATTTTTACAATCAATATAAGTTTAATAATTAAATCAACATATTTAAATGTTCTTAATAGAGAAGGATCTAATCTTAGAATCTTAATCCTTAATAATCATGAAAAATCAGAGATAACAATTTTAATAGTATTTGATCGGAATAAAACCCTGGACTTCTTAATCATATTGGGAAATCATAGTCGTGTTACTATTCCTACCTCTCAAATAATTATGATTTAATTATATTAAAACACATATTTACATTTATTCATTAAATAATAATCATGGTGGCTGGATACATTACATGATAAAATGGTGGTTCTATGTACCCTAAGTTTCAGGAATTAATGTTTCTTAACTAATACTATTTAAGATGGAGTAAATTAAATAGCTGAGCATTTATATTTATTAGTTACGGGGCTATAGCTGCATTTAAATATCATATTCTTTAAAGTGAAAAATGAGACCTGGATACGGGAATTGAACCCCGGACCTTTGGCTTAGTACGTCATTGCTCTAACCACTGAGCTATTCAGGAATCGTCCCGTGATTAGGGTCATTCTTCCCTCATATTTTAAGACAGAGTTTTACTTCAACCCTACATCTCGGGACAAATAACGTGTGGAATAGAAGCCAGAAGAAATATTCTTATAAAAAAAACACACACAAATATAATTTCGTAGAATAGTTAGTTCGAAGAATTTATAGCTCATAAATTTAATTTGTATGATACATTCTTTCCTGAGCGACGCATAAATTACGGGGATACTGCAAGGTTATAGCAAGGTTGTTATTAATACAATTAATATACAAGCCACACCTATGGCCTCACCTCCTAAGGCATCAAGCTCGTAATAAACTGGACTGATAACGGAGTTATCTAGGTTCGAATCTCGTCAGGGTGTATTGATAATGATTTTTCAAATTTAATTTATCCTTATGGTTTATCCATCCGATCTCCACGCTGATGCTGGTGCATTTACTCTAGATTGCCCTCTTGTTTACAACTCTTTGGAGTTAAATCGTTAATAACATGTGTACTGAACGTACTAACAAAAAAAATTATGGATTTTTTAACGTTTTTTAATTTTGTTTTAGTTCTTTATAAATCATTTCAGACAATATATAAAAAATATATGGATGATTGCAGATTAAAATGATTGATTATAATTAATTATTATCAGAAGATGGCCACTGTAAGGTTAGCCGAAACGTCGACATTAAGAACCACCGCTCCAACTCAAGAATAATTTTCAACTGCCATTAAATATATAGTAGAATGTTGGTATAAAGGAACCTTTCAAACATATAAATACATTTTGTTGCGGCCAACATTGATAACATTTGATCTATATTATTAGTATTATTTCATAATGTTTGATAATATCTATCAAAAATGACAGTTTCATATCACTTTACTTGACGTATAAATATATGAAATTGGTTTTAGTGACTTTTATAACCATCAAAAAAGTAACTTCCTCTCAAAATCGAACTGTAGGCCTATATATAGATGATTTATAATATTAGCTTTGTCTGATTCTAACCTTTGAAAAGTTACCAAAACAAAAGTGAATTTTCATTGATATAACACATTTGAAACCCACTTCGGTGGCCACGTGGTCTAACGCGCAACTCTTGTAGTAGACTAGACTGCCGACGACGGGTAGATTAAGATTCGACTCTCAGTCGGGTGTACTGAGGGTGATTTTCCCCAAAATGGTTTTCCACTTTCCCTTCATGCACACGCGATTACACTTTCTCGAAAAAAAATATAGCCTTCCCAATCCTTACAACCATTAGGGTAATTAGTACATAAGCGTACAACCTGAACGGTTAATAAGCCCCTTAAAAAAAGCTTTAAAAAATTGCAAGGTGAATGAATAAGGAGCTAATTATATTATTATTTTAACCGGAATAAAAGGAATTACCGTAAACAGACTTTAGCAATAAATCGAAAACCACTACGTTTCATAGCTGAGCAACACTTTGCCAATAAAGTCATATTTTTGTGGCATAATCAATCTTATCAAGCGTGGAAAGTGAAAATAATAACTTTATGACCCGAGAAATTGCGTCCTTTCGCGTTGCTTGGCTATCGGAACCAGGAAACCAATAAAGTATAGATCCATGTTAACACCGAGAGTTATTTAAACGGAACCAAGCGTGGTACGCTTGAAAAGATGAGGAAGTTTAGTATGCGCAGGTGACGGCAGGTGATAGTATCCACCGTTACTTCGAGATCGTACGCCAAGTCATCCGATACATGCCAAGCATTTAGAATCACTTGTTTTGGTTGGAGGAAACGTGATTAGACACTTTCACTCGTCGGGGTTTTTGTCAAACGCTTTGATACCATCGCGAATCCTTTCAACCAATCTCACTTTTATTTGGACTTGACACTTGATGCGCTTTTTGAGGGATTGTTTGTAGGTGGATTGGAAAATTTGTGAGAGTTTGTTACAACCACTGAAGCTGAAGAGAAAAACCGGTAGAAGTAGCGACGCACGGGGTGTAACTTTCAGCATGTTGTGATTGTATTGATAATAATAATCCATAAGTAGGTATGTTCTTTACAATATTTTTTAAACGCTAAAAAAGTAACTAGGTAGCCCACTGACGAATCATACGCCAATTTTGCAATTACAGCTTTCAACTGTGCACCTGAGTTTAGAAATTTAAATTAAAAATTCAATTAGTAAAATAATATTCCTAATCTAATTTTAATCTCAAATTAAATACTACCTCCTTAAATATTTTTAAAGTTTAAATGTTTAAGTAAAGCACATTTACGGTGTCTGTGCTTTTTTTTTAATATAATAAAAATCTGTTTGATAGATCTACGAGAATCATTGTAGAAAAGAATCGCTTAGCGTTTTAAATAAATAGATTATTCTCTAGTATTTTACAAAATATTCATTGGGTTAAAATTTGGTGTATTTTTTTGTATGTTACTCTCCATACCAAGGTTATTAATGGTTTAATTCAGGGGTAAAATGTGTAGGGTATTTAAGAGGAAGTGCACTCAAAAACTAGGAGAAGGCATTATAAATCCACAGTGATACATCAACCACATAGAGAAAGTCACCTTAAGTTCACCTGGTTGCGATTCGAACCTCGACCAAGCCATCACCAGGAAGCCAGTCTATTTTTTTAGCACCGCGTCTTACTACTCGTTCGGGTTAAACGCGTATGTACTAATTACAATAATGGTTTTTGGGATTATAAAGGTTATAGGGTTTAGTACATATGTTTGTTAAGTCAGCTATATTTACATTGTCTGATTACTTATCTCAGTTGGTAGCGTGTCTCTCTACTGAACTAAGGGTCCCGGGTTCGATTCCTGGCATAGCCGAAAAATGTATCTTGGTTAAATGTGGGTTTTGCCCTTTTACAGTGATGAATTAATGGCCCAGGGCTGGGTTTTGTGATTGTTCTAGATTTAAGTTAATTAATAAGTCTCGTGTGATAATATATAATCAGTTGGCTCAGAAAGTGCATGCTAAATATCTCAAATAAATGAAAAAAATAGACATATCTACATTGACATTCAATATCTATGGGAAATATATATATTCTTGTGTTTGTTTTTTAAAATAATTGGAAATTTGTTTTAAGATTTTACGTCAAAATATATTTTCACTGCGTCTGTCCGGGATATTGATATAGTTGAAAACTATTATGATATAAAACGGGAAGATAAAAACTAGGGGATATATATTACCCACTTTTGTGTGAAGGGAGAGTGGGAAGCCATGTAGGGGAAAACACCCTAGTAGTCCTACACCCAGCCGGGATTCGACCTCATACATACATACATACATACATACAATCACATGAAAACCATACCAGACGAGACTTATACCTTTGTCCTCGCATCCAACGACGCTGGTGTTACAAATCAAATGCGAACTGCAAGGAATAAATAAATGTGTTTGAGATTTTTCTATTCCTCGTTAATTTGCTTAAAAAAAATTTTAATTAACAATTCGTTTACTCTGCAAGATATAATTATTTATACCTTGCTCTATTCCTCCCTGGTGTGAAATGGGGGCATAATGTATTCGGTCAACGTAAGATTTCTGCCTTACGGGGTAAATAGAGTGTATGTAACAATGTGTTGATTATGGATTAAGTCAAAATACCCAGGTTTGAATAGTCTTTATTATAGAAGTCCCTAGTGAATGATCATAATTATGAATTCGTGCAAATATACATTTACTTACTTACTTTATAGTATTAGGTACGCGAAAATTCATTGCAGCACTTACTAAACTATCTTGAGTTAGTTCTATCTATTTCACTTCATTCCATATCTCTTTCAGGTCCGTTCTAATGTTATCTTCCCATCTGTATCTAGGTCTTCTTTCAATGGTCTTAGCCTTTGGGGTTACAAATCAATACCTTGAACAAGGTTCTAGAATCTCCCATTCACTCTTCATGTCCTGCCCACTGTAATTTGCAAAACTTGACTAGCCTGACCATGTATTGTGATGAGTACAGGATATGTAACTCATCATTATGTAACCTCCTCCGCTTCCCAGTAGCATTATGCCTTTTTGGACCGAATATCTTCCTAAGCACCTTGTTTTCGAACATTCTATATTTATTTTCGTCATGCAAGGTAAGTGACCACGTTCCACAACCATAGAGAACAACTGGTAAATCTATGGTTTTATAAACTAAACAAACTATGTTAAACGATAAAATGTCAAAGAGGTTTTATCATCTCGTACTCGGCTATTTTAACTTAAGTGAAATTGTTGCGATACTGATTACTTATTTCCACGATAAGTTTTTTTTACCTAGTAGCCATTTCGACACCGAAATTATTAAAAACTCGCATTGGAAAGGCTGGGGCTCAAATTCCCGGTTGACTGTACTGAGGGTTTTTTTCCCCTTAAATTATCACTCAATCTCCCTTTACGCAAATGGTAGTTGACCTAAATTTCATCTAGGCTCTGCCTTCCTCACCCCTTACCAATTGGCTGGTAGCCTGAATGAATGGTAAGATGAATGCATGTATATTGTCACTCCTAGGACATTTTATAAGTCACCCTTAACTATTTCTTTTTCATCCTCTGATAGTTTCTTTGTCGTCCTTTTATCACATCTGCATCTCCCTTTATGACTTCTGACTCCCCTTCTTCATCCACCTTTGATGGCATATGCATCAACCCTTGATGATTTCTACACTTACACTTAATAAACAATTTATCATATATGATCTATGACTTCAGCATCAACATTTGGGTTTTGTGTTACTCTTTGATGACTTGTATCCTACTTTTGGACGACTTTTTTGCCATGTTTTGGCAACTTCTGCTTTATTCTCTGTAGAATTCTGTGACAAATGTCTAAAACTCCAATATCATCCCTTGATGACTCTGGTGTCACTTCTTAATCAATTATGTGTTTCTTCTTGATAATTTTTGTGCCACTCCTTTATTACTTTTGTATTACTTCTTGTTCTTGACGATTTCTGCGTCACTCCTTCAAAACTTTTTTAATACCTCTTGACGATTTCTACGTCACCCCTTGATTACTTTTGTATTACTTATTGATGAGTTCTGCGTCACCCCTTGATTACTTTTGTATTACTTATTGATGAGTTCTGCGTCACCCCTTGATTACTTTTGTATTACCTATTGATAATTTCTGCGTCACCCCTTCATGACTTTTGTATTACCTTTTCAAGATTTATATTTTCACTCCTTAATTGACTTTTGTGTCACCTCTTTACAATTTCTGTGTCACTTTGGTTATGATGACTTTTGTGTCACCTCTTGACAATTTCTGAGTCACTTTGGTTATTAGCCACTGTCACCTCTACCACCTGAATCCTCTCAATATTTTCTGTCCTTGTCATATTTGAATCACTCCTGCTGACTGTCATTGCGTGTTGATGTCAGTGTATTCACACAAATATTGTACCTCCAGTCACGATGGGTGCTCAGCACTCAACAAGTATCGGGTGACTCACGTGAAAGATGCCCCTTCATAGAGATAGTCGTGACACGACCACGTAATGAGTGCGTTGGCTCACGGAAACTTACATCCAGTTATACCCTGAGGCGCATTTGCTGTGCGAAACATCTTTTACCGGAATATTTTACAAGCTTCCATATGTTCCTTGTTTGTAGTTTCTTTCAATTATCTAACGTGGACATGAAAACATACAGTTCAATTTTTATAGGAAGGGCTTTATCTCACAGCCAGAAAAAATTACTAGATCTACTTTGACCTATTCATACGTCAAGTCATATAATTGTGACTGTCACTTTTGATATATGCTATCAATAGGCCCTACCTTTAAAATAACATCAATAAAATAGTAATTTTATCGATTTTGGCCACAAAAAAATGCTACATATTCTAAAATGTCCTGCTAATGGAAACTTGACTATTTTTTGCTTGGTGACATTACTGGCGAGGTGTGGAACCGCTTTTGATAAAATAATAAAACGAAGTCACTGTTTTTAAACAATATTTTCGAAACAAGAAGAAATTAATAATGAGATTCTACACTTTATCTAAGAGGATTAAAGTCATGTTTGAAGTCAAACACTTTATTATATATATTAAATAAGCTCGTTTTATGTTAAAATTAGAGATGGGACGTTCGAATCCTCGTTTCCTCGAACCCCTTTAATCCTATGGTATAAGAGAAATTCTATATACTTAAAAATCTTCGAAAAGTATCTTGAATATACCTTTGGATATACCTTTGAATATACCTTTGTATGGCGTAATATACATGACAAACAAATTGAAATTGCCACCAAGTCTTAAACTACTTTTTTTTAAATTTAATTTTAAATATTTTCTCTTTGACTAAAATTGTAAATTTTTTTTTAAAGATTTGAAGATTTGAATTTGGATTTGGATTCAAGATTTGACAGAAATAATTCAAGATTCGGATTCAAAAAATATAGAATTCGACCCATCTCTATTTTAAATATTAACGTGGGCATGTGAAAAAATTGTCTAGCTCAAACTGAGAATGTTTTTTAATGTATTATTTTCCCACTCTCCCTTCACGCAAACGAGGATAAATTTCCTCTAAATTATACCTTTATAATACCTTCCCCGCTAACTTATTTAAAATGCGTTTATCCTGGACGGGTAGTAAGATGCGGTGAAAAGACCAAATAATACCAAGCAATATGTACCACACAAAGATATTCAAGTTCACACTACCAACTTACCACTATTTAATTTAAAAAATTTTGCATTTTTTTAAAGGACAATATAACTTTTATTGATAGCTTCATCGTTAATGGATAGTTAGCCTCACTTTGACCAAGGTGGCTGGAGTTATTTGCTGGCCTCTACGCTGTGGGCAGCTCTTTTCCACAATTTGTGTATTCATAAACCTAAGCAGATAATATATTTGTATTTATTTAGTCACTAAAATATGTTTGTAGTTCAAATTCCAACACGCTATACCAAGGATGATTTTTCATAGGTGACTTCTCACTCTCCCTCCACGCAAATACGTGTGTATTTTCTTTAGAGTTAGACTAAACCTTCCTCATCGGTATCCAAATAGCGTAATTAATTTGTATAGCTCCAACTATTAATAAGACTTGGTGAAACAAAAAGTTAATAACAAAAGAATCTTCTTAGATGACTAACAAATAAATAACATAAGATTCCTTGATAAAATAAAATTACAACTTTGGTGAGTTGGGACAGGTGAAATGACTAAGCCTGTTCACGTGTACTCACGAACAATAAAGTTATTGTCTTCATAAGAGAGGGGAAACTATTGTTTGGACATGTGAGTTAATAAAGTATTCTAACAACAGCTTCATTGGAAGGCACCGCGTCATTAGAATTCACCGTGCAGTTACATAGAAAGTGAATGCCACGTTTTTATAGGGAGTCAACCCTAAGGAGTCATTGAAATGTCGGGGAGTTTTTATTATTTGAACAAACCCATGCACCGACTCGCAGCACGAATATAAAACCAACTATTGGAAAGCTAATATCTGAGAAATGTAGTGCCTATTTTATTGTTGGTTTAAATTGTGCACTGAATCTTTAACGACGTTGCCTAGTTGGAGATTTTTTGAAACTATCTTGTGAATTGGGTTGCATCTTAGCTTGACGGACATAAGCGTGCTCTAAGCACAATCACATCATTTAGACACCAAAGCACGAAAGAGAAAGAGAGGAAATAAAGTGAGCAGCTCACCCTGAGAGGCCTCTTGTCTATCTGCTGATAACCCTTCCCCTCTTCTTCTGCCGAGTTTGCACACTCACTATACTATTTGCGCCTTGAAAACATTGACTTGTTTTTTTAAAATTACCCTTTTCTTATTTCCTTTTCTAGACAAATATATGCTTCCACGGACTTTTTTAATCTACATCCTGGCAGGAAGACTCCTACAGACCATTTTCGTAATCAGCCCAAGTAGCCAAAGTTGTAGATGATTTACAACAAAAAAAACTTTCAAGATAAAAAGAATAATTTTGTGACATTGTAGACTATTTCTAGAACTATTTAAGGATTTGCGGTTTTTGTTTCAGCGTTATATCTTTAAAACTCGCTGAATACAATTTAAATTAATTAGCATAGGAAATCCTATCTCGACCTTTCATGACGTCACAGGTAGGCAACGTTCTAAGTGCACAAATATATCTAAATGATGCTATGAGTATGTGACTTTGGTGTTCGTGCGGAAACTGTTTATTGAAAGTATACCGCAGAAGTTCCCAACTTTATCGGTTTACGGCGCTCTTATTGTGTCAGTAATAGATTTATGGCATTCCTACTAAATTTATAAAATGAAACCCCTAACCGTTCCGTTTATTGAGTATAGTTAGGTCTAAACCACTTTAATAAGTATTTATGTCCTAAAACTCTAATAGCCGTTTGAAAAATTAATACTTATAAATTGAAAGAAAAAAAAATTACATTTTCATTTCATTCTTAAATTACCATAAATATTCACTAATTAATTAAATATCTCACGGTGCGCAGTTTGGGAACCACTTGACTACAATTAGGGTTGAAATTCTGGGTTAAAATTCTTATTTAACCCTGAATATTGAAATTTTACTAGGTTCGAATCCTAGCCGGCTATATTGTGGTTCCCAACATTGTGATGTCACCATCCCCTCGACAGTGGAACGACTTAGTAAGAATGAGCAGTAAAGAGTTCATCCAAATAAAAACGCGTGTAAGATTCTGAATCTAAGAGGAAAAGCAAGTGTCGTTGAAGCAGTTATAAAATGAGTTGACCTCAGCCAGGTTCAAGAACGCTCACCTGATTAACTGCGAGAGAAACTGTTTTGAGTCTAGTTTGGAATGTGTTTTCTTAACGTGGTGCGGAAGCAGTTGAATTTAGAGTAGTTTGGAGTTCACCGTATGGGTTATATTCTCATATGAAAGGAACTTATCACCGCGTCTTACTACCTGTTCAGGCTATACGCACACATGACAATTACGCGTATGGAGTAAGGATGAGTGAGTATTTTAGAGGTAATATATCAGCATTTGCATTGGAGTAGAGTGGGAAACCATTTAGTAAAAACCACCCGATCTCCTCGTCATCAGCAGACCATTCTAACACAAGAGTGACGCCTTAGACCATTCGGCCACTGAAGCGGGGTTTAAATTGTTAACAACGCCGATAATAACTTAGTAATAATAAAAAAAGACTGTGTACTCATTGAAATAAAATCGGCTGTTTGCGAATTTTTATGATATTCTTATCAGTATTTATTTGATATATGGAGAGTATAATAATAAATTATTGAATAGTTTAAAAAATGGAAACTTATATATATTAAATATTGAAATTGTTTTTGCATAAGTTTAGTGATAGGCGCTGCCTGTCCCTGTGTTTAAGTGCTTATAGTCATCGATTACAAGTCTAGAGAGCCTTGGTTATATTCTGGGTGAGACTAAAGAAGATATTTACTCATATGCACACGGGCTCACTCTTCTTTCAAATAAACAGATACCTAGGGGCTAAATCTATAGAGAGTACTGTTATACATTAGGTTAGATTGCAATAATTTATTATGTAGGTTTTATTTTAGAAAGATCACGTTAAATACCCCTCATTTTACATCATCTCCTCAAAGTAGGGAGATATTAGTGCCTGTAACCTCATTTATAGCATTCTGAATCACACTTATTAGCGTCTGCATTTGCATAAAATAAATACTAAATTCTTACCCCTTACCCCACTCACACGATTCGAACTAAACTATCTAGGAGTAAATTGGCTGTCTTTTGGATGGCAACGCATCAATTGTATTGACTAGATTTGAGGCCAATCTACGTTCTAATATAACAAATCTGATTTGTTCTTCTAAGATCACTTGACCCTGATAACTAAAAATACCAAATGTTGATGTACTCATGTTTAGAAGGTGATGAGCAAATTGAAAGGAACTCTCTCCGAGCCAAGCGGAAGAAGAAGTTGCTTCCACCGCATGTTGCACAGAATATTAAGTATAGGTGGGCGAGAACGACTGAGAGCCGCTGGGTTGTGGGATCTGTTGCGCAACCTTAGACCGCCTTAAGTCCCCATTGGTTTGTTTGGGAGCAGGTTGTAACAAGAGGATATTTCAGCAGACCGTTCATAAACTATCTTAAGATTACCTCGGGAGAAAGCCTCAGGTTTGAAGAAGTGACTTACTGTGGATTCGCGAGTTTGCCGTAAAACAGGAGCAGAGCATAAACGTAATCACGTGACGAAAAATCAAAACAACAAAATGCAATCAAAATATTTCAGCCTTCTAGGCTTGGTCCGTTGTGTGTGACTTCAAACAACTTCAGCTTTATTTTAAACTACGTGACAGCATCAGCTTGCTAGACCCAATAAAATTTCAAAACCAACGCCTCAATAATTACGCATGCGCCTAGAAAGCTGTATGCAAGGAGACAGCTGCATCTACTGAATGGGAAGTGAGTGTGTCGTTCTGGTTTGATTTGTCACGACACAATACAATAGTTTGAAAACATCCATTGGGATATTAAACTTAGTTCTGTTTATCCACTAGAAAATAAAACATTTTGGAACTCAACTGTTTGTAGTTTGTGTTGCAAAGTATCATAGTTTATATACGTTTCTGCTAACACAACTTTGCTCCCAAGATGGTCGTTGAAAATAGTGTAAAACACTAATAATACGAGTCCTTTATTTTTAAATTATCAATTAAAATATAAAATATATAGGTACATCGACATTTCGAAGCTTCGCGCCCCCATACTTCTAAGAAAAATTAACGTAAAAAAGTAAGACGAACGTTAGGCATTAAGGTTGGAATGTTGGGAAAAGAACAGTGTTATTGCATTTTTTTATATAAAAAAAAGTATTTATTTGTCCAAAATAAATAAAATATTTATCCAGTGAATATATAGAGTTTAATTTTCTTCACATGGTGACACCAGTAGTTCTTGAATATCTGTCAAGAGTGTCCTAGAATTTAATGACAACTTTTTCTCTTAATTTAAAATGTTTCCCATCTAATGCCGCTATGCTCATGATTGATATTCAACGACTGTTAATATCACCATGTGAATAAAATTAAACTTTATGTTTCTACTGGGGCAATATTTGATTTATTTTAGCCAAAAAAAATTTTTTTTAGTGTCCCTTACACCCCCACCTTAATGGCACAATGTAGTCAAAGCCTATCACGCCAGTCCAGCACTGTGGCGCTAAGTTACCTTCGCCAATAAATGGAACCTCCTTAGCTGGAGGCGACATGAGGTGGTGTTATCCTACCATGTGTGTCGAGGAGGCAAAGTCATGTGTGAATCGTGAGCGTGGTAGAGCATTGTGTTACTCTGGGAGCGACAGCAAACAGAGACACTTTGCTCAGACACATATCTCGCCCTGGAATCCTACATAAGTAGCCTCACGGAACACTTACCTAGGACAGATGAGGAAATGGTCCATATTTAGATTGTGTGGGAAAAGAAAAAAACAAGATACCATTGTCTTACAAACAAACAAACAGACAGATTTTACCAATAAACCTGTTTCTTTGTATAGTTAGGAATAAGTCGCACATCCGTGGCGTACTGGATCGGTTACATATTTAAAATGAGAGTTCCAGTAGTTAAATCCTAAACTATGCTTAAAGGATTCAATATTTATGTTTGGATTTTGTCTTAGTTAGTTTTATACTTGGTTTACCCTGAAAGGTAACCAGCCTACCTTAATCGATTACAATGTGACGCAATATTTTTAACTGCTTTATGACTAATTTATACATTTTTGACGCTATTTATGTTATGTGCCCTTTAAAATAAATTTAACTGGGTTCTCTCTTATTTTCTAAATCTTGTGTTGAAATATACTTGTACGACATTGAAAATAATGCAATCCAGGGTTGAAAGTCAGGTGATTACTACCTAGGTATGATACTAGATGATAACTATCTAGGTACCCGCATCGATGGGTACGTGGACTACATTTCAAACTAATCTGGGTTAGTTGGACAATGACATGGAGGTTAAGGTTCTAATCCCAGCCGGGTGTAATGAGGGCAATGGTTTTCCACGCTCCTCCCACGCAAGTTTCAGAACATTTTCAATAAAAGCCTATCTTACTCTCGCCTACCCCATTAGAGTAATTAAAATGCGTACAGCCTGAATGGATAATAAGACACAAGACGCGTTGGGGAAAATCCTACTGAGGTAATAGGCCAGAAGATTACTATCAACAGTCTAAGTTCTATACGAAGAGGCTTTTATAAAATACAAACATAATGATTTGTTACCAAAATTAAGAACATTTTAATAATGTATTAGTGTTATTTTATAAGTATTGATAATATATATCAAAAGTGACCACTGCAGATATTATGTCGTGACGTAACCACACCTGAAAGTGAATGTAGTAGCAATTCTAGTTGTCAGATAAGGTTCTTCCTACGAAATTGGACTGTAGATATCGTTCATTTATTTGAGATATTCAACGTGCACTTTCTTAACCAACTGGTTATATCAGCACACGACTTATAAACTAACTTAAATCTAGAACATACACAACATCCAGTCCCCGGCCGTCAATTCATCACTGTGGAAGGATAGTCCCATATTTCACCAATGATAAAGTTTTAGGTCATATCGGGAATTGTGCGTGGGACCCTTAGCTTAGTAGATAGACACGCTACCGACTGAGCTAAGGTGTCGAACAACCCAACTGTATTATTATTATTATTATTATTATTATTATTATTATTATTATTATTATTATTATTATTATTATTAGCACCACGTCTTACTACCCGTTCGGGTTGTACGCAACTATAGATATAAAGCCAGAAATTTACTAAGATGTATAAGGCTGGAAGATTATTGCTCAAGTAATATAATATATAAAGTACTTAGTGTGTTCAATGAAATAAGTAATTTATTATTGCTATTGAATCATGCATAATTCATTATAATTTGTTGACATAGTCCTCACTGATCCCAAAAACTATTTTCAAAAATAAATACACTTATATTAACATTAATGTAGCTTCAAAGTAGATCACATTAATGCTTAGCAATACTATATATAATCCTCATATCAAAATACAATACAAAATTATCAAGCATAGTTTATTGTGAAGGTAAAAATAAGAAAAACTGCTTTGTTTTAGAACATACCAAACTACTTGGTATAAAACTTTACTTAATTGTGCATACTAACTGTAATAGTCGTTTATTTTGAAGTTCCAAATTACATCCAATCAATATTTGCACTGTGAAACCCAAAATGGTTAAAGTTCCAATCAAGACTAGACAAAGTAACAGTCAAATTTTCATAAAAGGAGCCTTATCTGACAACTACTAAAGATAGTAGATCTACTTTCACGTATTCATACCTCAATTCCACTCTCCCTCCACACTAATGCGGGTGAATTTCCTCTCAATTAAACCTTCCTAATCCCTAATCCAACCCATTAGTGTAATTATTACACAGGCGTATAACCCGAACGGTTAGTAAGATGCGGTGCTAAAAAAAATCCGTGTTGACCATAAAACAGTATGTTTTTTATTTTCTAAGAGTTCCTTTTATAATGAAAATTGGACTATTGGTCTTAGTTGAAAACTGTATCACATGGGCTAATTAAAAATATATATTTTTTCACCTTTTTTTTTGTGTGTGTGTGTTCACAGTATGAGTGAAGTTATTTGTTGGAGTGTCAGAATGACGTCACTTTGTTCAGCTTCACTCCTTCATTATTGTAGTCGCACGACTGAGTTGTTTTCACTGTATTGAACGATCACGCGCAAAGAATATATTGCGCAAGGAAGGGTATTCCCATATTTCCCAATAAATAAACGTAGATACAATGGGTTTATAGTGCTAGACGATATTGCTAAATATTATAAAATATATACAACGGCTTTGTTTGAAATCGTCCCGACAGCATGTACTGTACACTTCATTTATTCCGAAAGTTAGCGAGCTAGGCTACTTTTTAATAATATCTTCCTTAGCTTCAAGCAAAGTCTTGATTTCTCTGACTCATTGTAGGAAGTGTCAATGCCAATTTTTGACTGAAACAAGATAATTAGTTAAATATATGACTGCACATCCCTTTTTTAAGTTTATATATAATTTAAAGAGTAAATGTCAAATAATTAAATATTATCAAAGAAGCAAATGTTACAAGAAAAAGATGTGAATTAATTCCATAAGAATGAATATTGATGATACCAAAATGAGATGACTGGTTTACGTGTCAGAATTTTTAATTTATTTCTGATCGGTTACAGGTTTTGGATGCTTATATTTAAAGTTTTCGTTAAATGTATTTGGAGAAAGGTATTTATTGAAGTAAACCACAGATTTTATTGATAGTATATGTGGCTATATTTGTAAACACTGGAATAATTATGGTTTTATTCCTTATTGTTAATTCGAACAAAAATAAAAATACGTGCTTGGTAAAAAGAATTGATAGAACGCTTTTGAGTAAATAAAATCAATAAAAATCTATTTAACAAGATATGTTTTTTCCTTGCAGATGTCTAAGACGTGAAGTCAATTAATCTCCCTGGAGGTATTGAGAGCGGTTTCAAAACAATCTCCAAGGTAAGTAACAATAATACGATATTACTTCAAGTACTAGAAGCTTTTTGTATAGTAATCAAGGCTTTGAAAAAAAAATCACTCTGTTTATGATATCTATCTAAAATGTCTGCCGTTCAACCATCCATTAAATGAAGAAAAAAGCATATTCCAACATCGATTTTACACACGAATAAGAGTTTCTGCTAAATTATTCCATTCATTCTTTTAATTAATTTTAATTTAGCACCGCGTATTACTACCTGTTCGGGCTATACGCTTAAATACTAATTACGCTAATGAGTTAAGAATTGGGAAGGTTGAATTTAGAGGAAGTGAACCCACATTTTCGTGGAGGGAGAGTGGAAAACCATAAACAATTCAGGAAAAACCAACCCCAGTTCACCCGACCGAGGTTCAAACCTCAATCTCCCCGTCCTCGGCAGTCGGGCTCATCACGAAATTAGCGCGTTAACTAACAACGCCACTGAGGCGGGTCATTCATTATTTATTTATTTATTTTAGTACTGTGTCTTATTTCCGGTTCGGGCTATACGCTTATGTACTAATTACGCTAATGGTTTTAGGGATTAGGAACGTTATATTAGGAAGTATACCCGAATTTGCGTGGAGGGAGAGTGGAAAACCATTTTAGGAAAAACTCAGTACACCCGACCGAGGTTGACCATGCGGCCACCGAAACTTGTCATTATTAATTAAGTATTGTAAAAGGTTATATAAAACTGCAGCCGCTGACATATTATTCAGTGGTAGGCCTATATAAATATCACGCTCTAGGAGACCAGATGCGTGAACCAAATACATTTTTTGTAAAAAGATTAAACTGGAAATGGAAAGGTTACACAATAGCTTTAGATGTATTTGCTATGTCACCAAACTAGAAGGGCTCGTCCAGAATCCAAGGTCATTATTTATTCATACCTTTAAAATAAACAGTGAAGATTGAACCTGAGATGAACCAGAAACTCATTTGGGTAAGGTCGCGAAAAGCTATAATTCCCAGGTTTGAATCCCGTGCTCAAGTTATTATTTGTCAAAACTTTTCTAGTTTTGACTCAAAGGTTGCGGATGCCAAATGTGATTAACATGGTTAAACTTTACTATTTAATCCATCGTGGTATGCGTATTCATACAGTTGCCATTGTACCTTCGGCAGCAAAAAGCCTTACCGAGCTAAAAGGCGACTGCGTTATCTGATATCGCGTGATCTTAATTGATCACTCATCTATAGCTGACGATTTACACACGTCCATCAAAGACTCTGCCTTAAAATATGAGTGAAGAATGACCCTGCGCACGTGATGACTCCTGGATAGCTCATTGGTTGGTGTAATTAGCGTCCTAAGTCAAAGGTCCCAGGTTTGATTCCCGTGTACAAATAGATTATCATATTTCACTTTAAATAATATGGTTAGGTAAGATCAGCATGATTATGTTGAAGTGTCAAAGAATAAAAATATCGTAGCTACAATTAATTCATGACCGGTAGCTTTCATACCATTAATGAGCGCCTTTCTCATTTACTGTACATTGGGTCCATATCACGCAATTCTCGCAAGAATAAAACAAAACAACATTGCCTCGTGACCACTGACCATATATGGAATAAAGGTTTAATTACAACTTGCCCCCTCAGTGCTGTTGAGTAATCATCCTATATACCACTATACAAGTCGTGAAGCAGCCACGCGTTCAAGATTTTCTCCACACTGTGCTTTACTGTGTGTAACCAACCCATATTTCATGAGAACATTCCAAAACAGTACTAAAAAATGTACTATATAACAACCATACAAGCTTAGTTAAAATAATACCAATAACCCAATTTTCAAAGTAAGGACCCTTTATAAAAAAACAAAATTTGTGCCCAAAATTCATAAATTTTTTACTATTTTACTGGTGTTAATTTCTAGGTATTGATGATATATATGAAAAGGGACATATGCAGGTAGCATGATCTGACGTATGAATACGTGAAATTATACATATAGTAGTTTGTCTAACTATCAGATGAGGCCCTTCCTATTAAAATGCAAATCAAAATTGATTATTGTTTTAATTGTACCTGCATTTAAAATAGTGATGTGCCTGGTAATAAAACTATCACAGTTTGTATACTTAGCAAACAAACTTTAAAAGTTCAAATCACTTTGTATTTTCATTCGACAAGCGTTGTTACTCAAAATTCAATTCTTTCTATGAAGAGCATTTTGTTCTAATCTGCTATATGATAAAAAAATATATATATACATATATACACGCCTATGTGACTGAGGAAAATTAGTGAATTAGATAATTGTAGAGTGTTAAAGTTCCATTTCAGAATGTTAAACACCATTGACTCTATTTTAATAAATTAATAAAATGAAGAGTGTGTCTGTCTGTCTGTTATGAGCGTTGTCGGATATCTACCACAAGCAGAGGGCTCACCTACATTTGAAAAACAATAACCCCTGTGCAAAAAACATGTGTACCACAAAGCTGGAATTTTAAATTTTTTATTAGATTTTTAAAAATTTATTAAAAACTGGGTAGGAAGAAATGAAATTAAGAGATTTTTTCTGTCTCTTTGATGTAAATAAAAGCCCGGGCTAGCCACGCAATGTATTACATGTTTATCCCGGGCAACGCCGGGTACTTCTGCTAGTTCCTAATAAAAAAACTATCTGCCGTTAAAAATGTGTTCAAAGTATTGTTGTCATGGCAACAGGAAACAAAACCGTAACGTTAAGAGTTGAGACAGGAAAGTAAGGGTCATTATATTTCACCTAATAATGTAATGTCGTGTTTTCCCGCACACTCCCAGCACTCAATGACAGTTAAATGTTTCCTCTCTAACAGAACTATTATTTAAGACAAAAAAAGCGCTCAAAACTCAGATTGTCCACGCTGAAACATTCCGAATACTTTGTTATGTCATTGAAATTACGCTAGTTCTAGGTGAGTGTGGTGGATAACGCTATGCTAACCATGATGCGACGGTCAACTCGCAAACCGGAACAGCGTGGCAGGTTGCATTGTTGACCAGCGAGTAACGGGAACCAGTCGCAGTCTTGTCGTCGCCATAGAACAGCGGTTCCCAACTTTCTTTATTTTTTCGCTTGCGTACCCCTTGGCAGCCCATTTCTATGAATTGTTCCCTTAATCTTTTTTAGCAAAATGTTTAATTACTACACTATTAGGTCTAGTTATTTCTGATTTATTTGTTGCAACTGAAAATAAATGGACTAATAATTGGATTAAAAAACAATTATAGTAAGCTGAATAACGAGTGCAGATATAAGTATATTTAAAAAGTAAAAGTTACAATAAAAACAAACACATTTAATTTATTTATTAATTTATCAATAATTATAAAAAAACTATTTTATGTTTGAAATTTGAATCATTTTCTCAAGGTCAAATATAGAAGAAAGCCCGCACCGTCCCTCGCCATATCGTAGAGTTAATTTCTTAAATTTTGATTGATCTTTTGTGTTACACTGATGGCAAATGTGGCTATTTCCGCTATTAATCAAATATGTTTTCGTACCCCCAAACGTCTTGGCACGTACCCCACATTGGGAACCACTGCCATAGACCAAGGACAAAACGAGGAACTTACCCACCATGCCAAAGGAAACAATGACATGCACTTTGATTAGACTTTCACTTGTTATTTAGAACAGTAGCTGCGCGCCGATAGGATCAGCTTCAAAGGAATGGTAAGAACTTGGTAACGTAACTAATCGATATACATAATCTAAAAAAAAAAAAACNAAAACCGCACAAGGTCGATAAACAAGCCATTTCAAAGGAATTTTAGAAAGTTAAATGCCAATATTGCCTTCGAGAATTGATGATAAATATTCTGTAATAATCAGCGAACAGTTACAGTAGGGGTTTTTTTGTAATAAAATAATAAAACATGATTTTGTTTAGTAAAGTAAGTTAAACAAAAAAAGTATTATCTTTGGTTGTGTTAGCGTAACATTTACAATTCGACTAGGTTTATTTTAAACGTTTAAATAGCTTAGTAATAAAATGCTATTCAATTAAACTTAATGCACAATTAATGTAAGCTAAAAATGATATTAATGGGATTGATCACTTTACTGTTAATTCACTTTAGTTTTTTGTAATTAACAATAAAATTTTGTTTTATATTGTGTTAAATAAAAGCATATTTTGTAATGTTTCCTTTCACTGCTACCATTTGGATACGTCTATAAGGAACACAAATAACATACCAAATATATACATTTGCTACAGTTCAATTTTCATAGGAATATAGCTAGAAAAGTTACCAGGTCTATTTTCACGTATTCATACGCCAAGTAATGTGATTTGCAGACTTCACTAATGAAATATATTGTCAATACCTATAAAATAACACTAATAATATATCTAATAATGTTCATGTTTATTTGGTAACGAGTAGTAAAAATTGATAGTAAGGTTGTATCTTCTATTTTATTCCCTTCAACTTATTTAAAATACTAGTTTTCTTCTACGATGACGACATTTTTCGGTGATTTTCCACCATCTTCAAGTCTTGTTTGTATTAAAGATGGTTGGTTTTACTTCATACTAATGGAAAGTTTGTGAACTGATTTGAAAGTTGATTATCCTTACAAGATAAAATTTTCACAAACTTTCCAATAGTATGAAGTAAAAACAACCATCTTTAATACAAATAAGACTTGAAGATGGTGAAAAATCACCGAAACATGTCGTCATCGTAGAAGAAAACTAGTATTTTAAATAAGGAGAAGGGAATAAAAAAGAAGATACAACCTTACTATCAACTAATAATATAGTAAAACTTTATCATTACTGACCACAACAAAATATTTGTATCTTTAAAATATTCTTTCTCTAAAAATTGAATTGTGTGTTTGTCTCTAATATATATATATATATTAGAGAATATTAGGTTTAAAACAAGAATCAATTATGATACATGATGGTCTAATCATTTTCCAAGCTGCTCTTAAGAGAATGCTAATAGAAAATAAGGGGTTTAAATAATTACATCACTTCATGTGCTGGCCTTAAAAAAAATGTTAGATGGACCATTTTAAACCCTCATAGAATGTCACGTTAAATAATAAACCATAACATAGAATGCAAGGTGCACTCAATTTACCTTGAAAGTTAGCAGTCTTACCTTGACTAATTACAGTATGGCCCTATCTTATAAGCTACGTCATAGTGGAATACGTCAAAGTAAGTTTGCTACCTTTAATGGTAAACGGAGTATTTATGTGAACATATCCACACGTGGGCATACACATATAATTATATAAGCTGATTCAGTTGACTTCTATGAGAGGACAATGCTGAGAAAATGTACAAAACGCTGTGAAATAAAAAAAAACTTTTCGTGTTTCGCTCTCTGTCGTGGGTTCAAAGAACGGGACACTGAAAAACGACGTAAACTTGATATCATGTGCGCGGATTAATATCTAGATAAATGTCAAGAACGAACGTGAATAATACACACAAAGTTAAAACTAAAGCTATATAAGATAGTTTATTATATTTCCGGGTTCAAGAAGTACAAACCATTATTTTCTTTGAGATATATCCGATTTAAGTTTCAGATAATATATAATCGGACGTTAACTAATTGAAAACTTATGGAATGTAGACGTCACGATATAAATTAAAAATAATCTCAAGTGGCTTTTAAAATAATAACAAACTTCATTAAAATATTGTGCTAACATAACTGCAAGTGTGACGTCCAGGTAGAGCTAGCTAGTCTTGTGAAATTAAATTGGATTAAAATTTGAGAGTTTTTTTGGTGGTAGATTTCTAAAGAAAGTGAATCGCTACTATATTCAACAGCACATACTGACAATGAGCAATAATTGGATACCTTACTAACAGCACATACTGGGGCTCATGTTATTAAAGTCTTCAGACTCGTAATATATGTAAAAGTTAATAGTAAGCTTACCTTGATGGGTTTTATTATTTAACAACCTATAAGATAGGGCCATACTAAAATGCAGTGGTTCTCAAACTTTGTTTAATCACGGCACATCATTATTTTTCGTGTGTCCTCGCGGCACACTGAACGTGCAAGTTACGTGACAGAATAGGAGCCTCAGCCAAACGCTTGCGTGGAGTAATTACTCAACTCGTTGATTGTAAGCCATTTCATTCTCTGGAAAAAAAAAGATTTCGAACATTTTATATTAATTATTTAAAATATATACATATTTAATTTTAACACCCCGTCCTACTACCCGTTCGGCTTGTACGCCTATGTACTAATTACACTAATGTGTTAGGTATTATGAAAGTTTAATTTAGAGGAAGTGCATTTGCGTGGAGGGAGAGTGGAAAACCACTGAGGTAAATCCACCTTCAGTGCACCTGACCGAGATTGAACCCCGATCTTCCCGTTTTTAGCAGTCTAGTCCAACACTAAAGTGGCGCGTTAGACCATGAGCCCACCGAAGCGGGTAGAAAGAAATATTGAATGAAACAACTTTTAATTTTTTTTATCAACCATACCTTAGTGCCAAGAATTTTGTGGCACACCTAACGAATTTCGCGGCACAGTGGTGTGCCACGGCACACCCTTTGAGAACCACTGCTCAAATAAATCGGTCCTTTCAAGGTAAATGGAATGCACACTCCATTTACTCTTGAGATATAGCAGCAGCCTTACCTTGACAGATTGCACCATTACCATAGCTTAATAGTCACACCATAGTGAAATCATGGTAGGTAAGTTTGTTACCTTTCGGGGTAAACGATAGGTACAAACACTGTTTGAGATTTGTTAAAATCTAGTTTAAAAATGGAAAGACCTAGGTTGTTCTTTAAGTTGAGTTCAAAACAAAATATTACCATCACATGATTTAGTATTAAATACAAAGTAGAAGAGTTTTTAATTTGTTATGGATAGTTTGAAATGTGGCTATGTAATTATTTGATATTCGCCAGGGGTTTGATGTAATAGGCTTGAATACACCGTTAAATTACGTTTTAGAAGACGGCCATTTAATAATACCGCGATTCTCTTGAATCCTGGTCACACATAGGTGTGTCGTCTGCAAGCTGGTGGTTTGTCCTCCACAAAATCCAAGAGGCCTCATATCAAAAGAAGTATTGTCAAGTCATCCTGGCAAATTGTTGGCATAGTCCATTGTGCTCTCGGTGTGGTCCAACGGTACGTTACATCCTAGCATCACGCCTTCTTCACAAATCACCTACACTTTGTTTGGCGTGCCAAAATATGATCGATGTCTGCATAGAGTAGAGGAGGATACAGTGTTTACCGGGCCTTGTACAACGTACTTACTTACTCTATGGCGCTAGGAACTCGAAAGTTCACTGCCGCACTTACAAAAGTACTTCACCTATCCCTATCTAGAGCTAGTTCAATACAGTACCCTTCATTACACCTTATCATTATCTTGAGCTAGTTCTATCCAGTCCTCATTACACCCTATCCCTGTCCTGAGCTAGCTCTAACCAGTCCACCTCATTACATCCTAGCCCTATCTTGAGCTAGTTCTATCCAGTCCTCATTACACCCTATCCCTATCCTGAGCTAGCTCTATCCAGTCCACCTCATTACATCCTAGCCCTATCCTCAGCTTGCTCTATCCAGTCCACCTCATTACATCCTAGTCCTATCTTGAGCTAGTTCTATCCAGTCCTCATTACACCCTATCCCTATCCTGAGCTAGCTTTATCCAGTCCACCTCATTACATCCTAGCCCTATCTTGAGCTAGTTCTATCCAGTACATCTCATTACAGCCTATCCCTATCCTCAGCCTGCTCTATCCAGTCCACCTCATTACATCCTAGTCCTATCTTGAGCTAGTTCTATCCAGTCCTTGTTACAGCCTATCGCTATCTTGGGCTAGTTCTCTCCAGTCCACCTCATTATACCCTGTCTCTTTCCTGTCCATTCTAATGTTATCCTCCCATCTGAGTCTAGGGATTACCATTGGTCTCTTCCCGTTGGATTTACAAGTCAACATCATGAACAAGGTTCTAGCGTAGATTCTTCGCTCTGCACGTCCTACCCGCTGTAATATGCGAGATTTGACTATCCTGGCAATGTCTTTTGGTGGGTACAGGGTATATAACTCATCATTATGTAACTCTCTCCACTGACCAATATGTTCATTCTTTATTGGACCAAATATATTCCCACGCATCCTGTTTTAGAACATTCTAAACTATTTATTTTCGTAGTGTAAGGTAGGAGACACTGTTTCATAACCATATAGAACAACTAGTAATACTACTTTTTTGTATGTGCTCTTTAGGAGCACTATAACAAGGTTGGATAACCTTTTTTATGAATATTACGTTTTATAAACTAGATTGGTTAATGTCTTTAGTGTGTTCTCAGCGCTTCAAAACAATTCTAGAGTGAAATTGATCTAAATTACAAACTGTTATCTTTCTTAGCGATCAACATATTATCTGAGAATGGCTGACTAGAAAGCTGTTGTAAGATAACGTTAATATGAATTTTTAAAGTTGGGACATTCCCCGTACTGATCAACGAGTAAACTTTAAAAATCTACAAACTTTTTACGAACCTCTGCTTCAAATACTGTTAACATTCCATAGACAAGTATTTGAATACACAATATATAAACTATATTACCAATATTATTCATGGTGGCTACAGACAGGGAAAACAGGTAAAGCCTTAAAGAAAAGTCAGGGAAAACAAGAAAATTACGGGGAATTAAATACAAAATAAGGAAATCAGGGAATTTAAATACTTGATCAGTTCTGCACCCAAACATTTAAATGAAAGTGAAATAATTGGTTTCTCGATGTCAGCCTAATGTATTGCCTATATTCTTAATCTAACACGAAATGGTTGTACAGCAGTGTTGACACAAATAATACCTAAATTAATAAGTAGGTACTGGAAAAAGAACTTCTAGTAATTTATATCTTTAGTAACCGATAGGATTGTCTTCGAAAATATGTAATCATTGATAAACGAAAAGTCTACCTTGGTGGTCTTGTGGTAAAGAGGTCACCACAGGACCCTTTGTTCATGGGTTCAAACCTACCCGGGGTCGACTGTCCCACTTCTATTGTGGCATGGTACAAGAACCCTGGAAGTTATGTGAAAAAATACCTTTACAGGCAGAATTAGTAGGCCCTTTCACTCTCACTCATAGACATTTTCATGTGCTGATATAATCACTTGGTTCAGAAAGTGCACGTTAAATACCTCAAATAAATAAAATAATATAAACGAAAAAAATTCCACTCACCAATAAAAATGGTAAAAAGTTTAATCTGGGATTGTTTTAAATGTCTGGGTAACCTTGATAAGTCAGGTAATTTTAAAGTAAAAGTTTTGTGTACACCTTGTAATTATATATTATTATGGGTTATATGTATTAGCCTGGTACCTTAGCTCAGTCGATGGCGTGTCTGTCTACTGAGCTAAGGGTCCCGAGTTCGATTTTCGGCATGGCCGAAAAAAATTATCATTGGTGAGATGTGGGTTAATCCTTTCACAGTGATAAATTAAGGGCTGGTGACTGGATGTTGTGCCTGTTCTAGTCTTAAGTTAGATTATAAGTCATATGAATCTACGACAGGCCTAGCAAGCCGATAGTGGAAAATATATGACTTGAATAAAAAACTGACCCAAGCCACAGGCTGGAAACAGTAATGGATGTAAAGCAAAGACTATATATTACACTAGCGAACCCGACAGACGTTGTCCTGCCCGAACGTTGGCTTTTCATTTGGGTGGCATAATTGATTTCGATAATAAAACAAATACTATGTGGTCATCACAATTATAAATTGACAATGAACTCCAATTAGTGAGTAACACAAATATTACAAATTCAGTGTTTGTTAAGACAACATACAAAATAAAACATCTTTTCATTTTTGGCATTTCGCCCACAACTCCACAAATATCAGCTTTATCGAAAAACAAACATAACTATGAATTATTCGCAGAAGTTCAATTATTCATGAACTTTTCAGAAGGTTTTAACGGTCAATTATTGATGAACTTATGATTTTTTTAACGGTCAGTTATTAATATTATATTCATTACTATAAATATTGGGGGGTGGGGGGTGGTGGGGGTTGAAATTTTGAGGTTATATGTTCTAATATGCAAAAAATCTTTAAAAAATCCCCCCCCCAAAAAAAATTCCCTAAAAAATAAAAAAATTCTAGAACCCGATTGCAGCGCCACCTACCGGGTCCAATTGTGATTCTAAACCATCCACGGACCCACTCAAACACACACAAAAAATTTCAACAAAATCGGTCCAGACGTTTAGGAGGAGTTCAGTGACATACTACACACGTACAGAAGAATTATATATATTAAGATAACATATTTTAAATATGTCATACAATCCATGTATAAAATGGGTAATGTGAGTATTTAACTTATTTAAAACGTTAGATCTATGGTCACACTCGAGTGATTTATAACGATTCTAGTGTCACCGCTGAGCTACAGTTATATACGTTCGTAAACCTCGTCACACGGAAACTATGTACTTCACAGATATCCTTGGGGCATGCAAGAGGCAAGTCATTCTTTTTATTTTCATCAAATGAACCAACCAAGATTAAAGTAGAATTATGACTTGTGATTTTGTTCAAAGTACTAAAAGTACACTATTCACTGCCACACTGCTTTGAAATGGTTCTCACGTTTTAGTTGAGAAATAAAGAGATAAATATATTTTTTTACATTGTAAACGTCATTAGTGTTGAAATGTATTCTCACATTTAATGTTAGCGCTATTATACTTTTACCAGGACTTTTATTTAAGAACATACAAACAGTTCTGGTTTATTTGCGGCTATAAAACCTATATTTCATCCAGAGTTTCTAAACACCATTTAGGCTAACTGTATTTTTTTATGACACTCAGGTTAAAATCTGGCTTATTTTCTTATTTTTAAAGTTATCGTGCATTTCAACACCTTTACTTATCACTTTAAAACCGGCAATAGGTCATCTTAGTTTATAATTGGTCTCAGTTGGCGAATGAGTTGTTTGCTTTGTATGTTTAAACTCCCGTTCCAACATAATCTCAGAAGAAAATCTACAACTTTTACAACTGTTGCTTCTTCATGAATGTGTGTGTGTGTGTGTGTGTGTGTGTGTGTGTGTGTGTGTGTG
>CABFWO010000032.1:295853-353668 GCA_902155825.1 Timema genevievae
TGTGTGTGTGTGTGTGTGTGTGTGTGTGTGTGTGTGTGTGTGTGTGTGTGTGTGTGTGTGTAACGGGCCGATCGTAATTACTGCCAGTACTTATTTTTTGTAGGGCTCCATGGGCTAACGCGTGCATGAAATTAGTCTGCATTGTCTTGGGCGAAGCATGCGCTAGGCTATCTCGCGGCAGTAGATATTTATTTCGCTTAGTGACAAAGCTAAACAATCAAAGTAATGCATATATATATATATATATACACATACACAAGGAGTAAATCGAATCTAGTGTGGATAAGTTCATATGCATATGGTCACAATTCAATCATTTAAATTATTTAAAAAATCACACCTGGAGACGGGCTAGATTCCTGTGTCCAGGTCTCATTAATAAATATATTTAACAAAAATTCACTGCCATATCTATGGTGCAAAATATTGTTCACTCGAATAAAAAAAATAGAATTATTATTTGTTCACATATTTGGCGTGTTTGACTTTGACTCGAGAAGTTGAGCCTCAGTTTCGAGCGGCTAGTTTACGGATTTATTTTTGACATTGTGTGGAGGACTGATGATGTTACATTTACATTCTGTCTCTTTTCCCTTTTCCAGTTAGTCGTGTATAGATTTTGTGCTGGAACGTATCAATAAAAACTAGAGATGGCACACTCGAATCCCCGATCCATCTAATCCTATGGTATTTGAGGGATTAGAGATTCGTAAAAATCTCATAAAAGTATCTCGAAAAAAATTATGAAAACCTTGAGTTTAATTTTTTTTTAATGGTGATTGATAAAAGGAATTATATAAACATGTGTATTTTGGAGAGTAATAAAATCACAACATCAAGGACAAGTTTGTATTAATATGACTAATTTACTAAATAAAAGTGCTATCTGTTTTTATGACATAATAGACATGACAAACCAAATAGCATTTGTCAGTTGCCTTAAACAGCGTTTTTTTAAAATTAAATGTTTAAAAATGTCACTTTAAATAAAATTGTATTTATTTAAAGATTTGATGACTCGAATTTGGATCCGAGATTAGTATTCAACACACTTTTAATAAAAATTATATACATCCATATCGACATCTCGTTAGTTGTCAAATTGAATACTTCCAAGTAACGCTTACATGAGACATAAAATACTATCAAATCTATATGTCCAAGAATTTTTTCTGTTATTTATAAATATAAGCTATAAATATTCAAAAATCTTTAAACTCATAAAAATAAGATTGGAGATATGTTAAGAAAAACCATTTAAACGAAAGATGTATTTATTGTTGTATATATGAGGAAAAAGGAATAATTTGAATCCTCATTTTGTTCTAAAGTTTTAAGAACTGTTAACAGACAGATTAATAGACAAAACTATTCATTGTATTAGTTAGTTTCTTGTGCATAATAGATTTCTTCCTTTGGAACAATGGCACAAATATCACAAAGTATCATGGGGGGGAAATGGCGCCATACTTATCCGCTGGACCGCTTAGTTTATAAAGAAACTTAGCTCTTTCTTTTTTCCCCCTCTTCAAGAACACTAAGTCAATATAAAAGGATTAAAATAGCCATGATATATCACCTCTCGTTAGTTCTTTGACTTCTCTCTTTAATGGCGTGATTTAACTTGTACTTTGGACACACGCTTTAAGCGATATATTAAAAACTAATTACAATTTATGTGTATCCTTTATCAAGAAACATTTGCTTTACGTTATGGCTTAAAATAGAAATAAGGACTTCTTTTATTTGCAAACACTTCTAATACTTACTATATTAAACAGAATTAGTGTGAAATGTCATAAATTAGGCCTACTTGTCAAAAATAATCACCTTAAACATAAAGTTAATGTCTTGGGTTTATGTAACATTTGTATTGTCTGCTACAAATCATGAATACAATCGATTGAAATTATTTCTACTCAAAATTCTTTATAAAACGAAATTATAAATATAATATATGTATATATTATAAATGTATAGTTATTATGGCTCACCCAATATGTATCACTGTGCATTTCTCAAACATTTAAGAATTGCACAAGCGTTTGCATACAATGAGGGTGGAATAAACACATTGTCCTAAAACTACTCCCATTACAGTCAACCGGTATCGAATTCCAATTCCCCGAACCAGAGTAATGAGGGCTAACAGTTCGAGTGATGTTTCTAAAGATTATATGTATTTATAAAACATAATATGTTAATGAGTACCAAAGTCTAATTTTAGTAAAATGTATTAGTGCCTAATGGCTTGGAACTGTATAATAAGACAGTGTGGAAACACTCTACAATAATGTAAAGTAATTGATGGTGAAGGAAGCTAAACTGAAAGAATAGTTAGGTTAGGCCTAGATAGAAACACACTTAAAGTCTAATTTTAAAAATATAAGATGAGTTTTAGTGAAATTGTATGGATGTAACAAAATAATCTAAAATAAGCTTGATATTATTAGATAAAGAAATTGCAGGGACATGGGGTATAGAAGTGTAGTTGGGCATTTAGGCCTATATCTATATAAATAAAATGAAGAGTTTGTTTATCTGTCTATCATGAGCATTGCGTGATACCTACCACAAGCAGAGGTCTCAAATTTTAAAAATTAGGGTCCCCTGCGCACAAACACCTCGAAGAGAGAATTTTACATTTTTGACTAGATTTAAAAAATATTCCCGAAATAAATGAAATGGAGAGATTTTTTTTTCTGTCTGCTTGAATCAAATAAAAACGTTTTCCGGGGTAGCCACGCAATGCCGGGAATTTCTGCTAGTTAAAAAATAATTTTAATGTTAAATGGAATTAAATTCTCACCGCGTATATTTTTTCCCCCACTATTGTGTGTGTTTGCTAAACACTCAAAATCTCACGCGTTTATCATTTCAAAATTAGTTTTTATTTTTAAGGTCCGTGACATCATAAGGATGCTCGAG
Organism: Timema genevievae; assembly: GCA_902155825.1. Taxonomy (NCBI): domain Eukaryota; kingdom Metazoa; phylum Arthropoda; class Insecta; order Phasmatodea; family Timematidae; genus Timema; species Timema genevievae. Next base: position 298,782 of record CABFWO010000032.1, read on the forward strand.
TGGCCGGTCCGCCCTCAGTCAATATTTAAACATCTTTGTCTGCTTGGCTGCTTGTCTGCTAAGTATGGTGTGATAGCATGGTGTCACCCAAGTTCCTAGTACTAAATACTAGGGGTGTGAGAAGTCCTTTTTTTCAATTCGAAGCGAACTCGAATCGAATATATGAAACCAAATAGAAGTTCAAATACTTTTTGTCAGTTTTATGCTTTAAAAATATCATATTATGGTTATTTATATACCTTTTTGCACAAAAACCACTAGGAATTTTTTTATTGCACAATTATTTGTAATATTTTTTAAAAATCTGATAAATAAAGCTATTACAACTTACAATTCAACTACTTATAATTTGTTTCAAATGAATATTGATTTGTAATGTAATTTTAAGGACAATAAGTGAATATTTTAAAGGTATCAATATTTTTACAGCTGAAACTTCTTGATGGTTGAAACTGGAATTTTTTCGATGCGAAGTCGAAACCTATGTTTCGAAACCAAGTCAAAGTTTCGAAGCTTCACACCCTCCCTACTAAATACTTTTATTTGCTAATATTTTGACATTGCTAAAAATCGACAAGATACAGTCCATTGTTCATAGAAAGAAACTTTTTGGACATACAAACATCTTCTCTACGGTCAACATTATTATTATGATTATTATTATTATTATTATTTTTATGAAAAAATATATTGATAATATATTTTTGAAGTGACATCTACTTGACGTATGAATACGAGAAAGTAATTTTAGTAACTTTTGTAGTTATTAAATAAGGCCCTTTCTTTGAACATTGGGCTCTTTAATAATCCTACTCACTTCACTAATTATGACAAACAATATGGACATTGATCGAGTCAAGCACATTTTAGTGACTTTAACGCGGGAATGGAAACAAAACTTTTTTTAACGTGTGTGATTTAATAAAATAACTATAGTCTAAGTAAAAAAAATTGTCACAGAAATCACTTATTAGCTAAAATTTAGAAAATAAGATGTTACAAAAATGTCATTGATCGAAAACAATGGTTTTTCACGCTCCATTTAATACTCTCAAGGTGCCGTTCTAGTTACGAAACAATTCACGCCTTGGTTAACTAAAGCGAAGAAAAAGAACTGTGACTTTATCGCTGTATATTGATCAGTCCATTACATGTATAATATATGTATGTGTGTGTGTGTGTGTGTGTGTGTGTTACGTGCATCGGGCGTGTTGCGGTTTGTGAAAGCTACGCGATGCAAAGAGAAGGCGTAATGCTTGAGAGGAAGGCGCTGTCCTCGTTCTACATCCACACGGCCACGCCGAGGGAGGAACAATGGTGCACCAACTTGAACAAGTTTAACTTCTGCAAGATTGTACTTGTCGCACAATTTCAAATTAATACTCGATTCACATGATTTTAGTTGTTCGGATTATTAGAAACTCACTTTGAATTATGAATCTCACGTATTATTACTTACTCTATGGCTTTAGGCACTCGAAACCTCATTGCCGCATTTACAAAATCACGCCACCTATCCCTATCTTGAGCTAATTCTATTCAGACCCCCTCATTATATCCCAACCCTTTCTTAAGATAGTTCCATCCAGTCCACATCATTACACCCTAACCCTATCTTGAGCTAGTTTTATCCAGTCCACCTCATTACACCTTATCCCTTTCTTGAGCTAGTTCTATTCAGTCCCCCTCATTACACCCTATCCTTACTATCTTGAACTATTACATCCAGTCCCCCTCATTACACCCTATCCTTACTATCTTAAGCTATTCTATCCAATCCCCCTTATTATACCCTATCCTTACTATCTTAAGCTAGTTCTATCCAGTCCCCCTCATTATGTCCTAACCCTTTCTTATAATAGTACCATCCAGTCCACCTCTTTACACCCTAACCCTATCTTGAGCTAGTTTTATCCAGTCCACTTCATTACACCCTATCCCAATCTTGAGCTATCTCTTTCCAGTCCAACTCAATACATCCTATCCCTATCATGCTTTTTAAGTGAGCTACAAACTCTACTTCCAAAAGAAAAGAAATATACAAACGATTATTTACATAACAAATATTTAATCATTTTAAATAAACTAAAAAATAATATAAATATTTTGCTGTCAAAGTTTGACTGCCAACAGTAACAGCTGCTCAACATATGGTCCTGTAGATCATAATATGTCTTGGCGTACATGAGATTAGATCTGGTAGCTTTTGCTAGCTGTCAGTTACCACCACTCCTACGCTGGGTGGACGGTATCATACGTTTATACTAAAAGTTAAGCTTACATGGGTTGATTCTACTATGGTATGGATAGGATCATAACTGGACTGTCACCTTTCAATGTGAATGGAGTGTACATGATCAGCCTACTTCATTATACTGTTATAAATCAATTCTCATTTCCTATTATATTGAATTAAAAGAGGAAATAATTTACTCTCATGCAATAATAAAGTAATCTAATTCACTCTTACATTAATCGTAACCAATGCTTTTAATGTGTACCTTCAATAGTTGTTGGTAAGATTATGATTTTAAATAGTTCAATTTGTTTTTAATTTTTATATATTAAAATTTTATCATCCTAGTTTATATATTTTGTAACCTTTACAAAAAAATTAAATAAAGTTTATTTCCATGATATTCTTTTTACTAACTATGATTCATATTTATTCACACCCAAAAGAAAGAATATCACGTTTTTTTCAGCTTCGCTAAAATATCTTGTTGAAAATCAACTTCGCAAACTTATGCTTGGGTATAAATATGTATTTCTAGTCGCTTATTTTGAATCAATTTGGGCTTGTGAGGCAGAAAAGAATTCCCTCTAAATTCCGATATATAAAAAAAAGTTTTTTTAAAAATAAATTATAGATTCCTGTACTAACATTTGTGCTAAATCACGCTAGTCAAAGAAAATCTACATGAATTGAATTTGGCTTTCTGGCGAAGAGTAAAACAAAGCGAATAACAGATATTACGTTACAGTCAATTGAAAACCTCAGCAAAGCCGCACTCAGCATAACCAGTATTTGTGTAGGTGTATCTTTAGAGAACATCCCTCTGTTTACGAAATAGCCAGGAATAAAAAAATAATTAACGTTTGATACATTTTTAACATGAAATTAATTTTCTAAGATACCAATCGAAACACAATCGTGAATTGTTACAAAATCCATAACATAATAATGTCAGCTAAATACTACATGATACGGAACAGTGTGCATGCGGATAAATGCGTCCGTCTCATCTCATCTTATTCGCTGATGACTGAGGAGCTGGGGCTAAAATATTGTCTGAGTGTACTGAAGTTTTTTCTCTGGATGACTCCACAACACTTCCTCCAAACAAATGCGTGTGCATTTCCTATAAAATTCTATCTTCCTCATACCTACTTCATAATTGTAAATATGCGGATAGCCCGGAGGTGTAGTAGGACGTGGATAAATTAAGAATAGTAAACATGACCAAATAAATGTATTTACTGAGTGTTAGGAATGTAATATAAAATATGGTGAGTAAATCAAGAGAATGAATTCTGTATAGCTATAGTAGGTTTATAGAAGAAGGACAGTTTAAAAAATAATAACCTGCTATATTATATTGGGAACTCTAACTCATTGCCACGCTTATTAAAGTACCCCTTTCTTAAGCCATTTATATCCAGTCCACCTCACTACACCCTATCCCTATCTTGAGCTAGTTCTATCCAGTCCAGCTCATTACACCCTATCACTTTCAGGCATATTATAAAATACAAACTATTTTGACGTTGAAAACATTTTACCATATTTTTGGTGTCAACCTATTGTAATTAATATTATTTATCAACAGTGACAGCTGCAGATGACTTGATGCACGAATATATGAAAATACAGTTTTATTAACCTTTGTGACCGTTTGATACCTTTCTTACTACCAGAATCATACCATAGCTAATGGTGAAGCCCAGATCAGACAGCATGGTGGCCAACATACTAGATATTAATAACAAATAAACAACAGCTCTGGGCATTCATGAAGTAATCCTTGTACGCTTCTCCACGTCTGGAATACCAGTTGATTACCTATCTCTGTAAGGCCCGAAGATATTTATCAGTCAGGGAGAGAAAGTGAAGAGTATCGGTTGGAAGGGGGGAAAGACTCGTCCTAACAAACCATTCACGTCGCATCGGGTCACGATTCTCGGTTCCAGCCTTCGCGGGATCACGGATCTATGCACGCCCCCCTCCTCCGATACTCATATCATCCCTCGTGACGTAACGACATGTGGCCACGATATGTTCTCACGCCCAAACCTACAGTTTATTATACTTTGATTTTTATTTTCGTGGGAACTTAGCGCATGATATCGTTTTGAGTATCCTTTTGGAAGAACAATTTTAAGTGAGATACAAATTTGGGGGTCATGCTGTAATGTCTTTCACTTATCTATGGTAAAAACACTTTTAAAAAAACCCTGACAGTCACAGACGTTATTAAAACCAACTTAATATATTCAGATCCACATTGGTGACCGCAGGGGTCTTCAACCCGTAGCCCACAGGCTACTTGCGGCCCGCCAGCTCATGAAAAATATAAAATTATTTCAAGAGAAGATGATTAAATAATAAAACAAATACATATTTTAATTTATTTTATAAACTGTTTTTGCTTATCATCACTGCTAAGACACTCGGGACGTCAGAGGAAAAATAATATATTAATTATTTAATACTAATATTGTTGGTACAGTATTGCGGCCCGCGAGTCAACGAGAGGTGGAACCTTTGGACCTTAGAGGGTTGAAGACCCCTGGTCTGAGACGTCACTCTCGCAATAGACTAGACTGCTGATGACGGGTAGATCGGTGTACAGATCCCGTTTGGGTGTACTGGGTTTGGTTTTTCCTTAATTGTTTCCCACTATTTATCTACGAAAATGTGAGTACACTTCCTTTAAATTTCAATCTTCCTTACAACTAGCACGTTAACGTAATTAATCCATAAGTGTATTATGGCCTGATACGGGTAGTAAGACGTGGTGCTAGTATGTATATTTATTTTATATACGGTATATGTTATACATAAAATATTATAATATAAATATTATATTATATATATATGTAATATTATTACCCCATGTCACGTCAGATGAAGTATTTATTGGAAGTTATATCCCTTACACTCAATATTTAGCCTCTCTGGACAAAAGTTTTTAAAATGTCTATAAATTGTACTATTATACGAATAAGTGTAGCTACATTTCTGCCCATAGCTAATTGTGCGAGTATAAATATGTAGCCTACTAGGCCAATAGATTGGAGGTAGCAACGTCATTGTTTTATTTCCATCCATCCTGGTTAAAGTAAATTCACGGTAATTTTAGTATTTTTGTATCTGTTGAAATGTCAGCCTAAACCATGACGTACGCCTCGCTAATCTATTTTGTCACGCTGATAAGTGATGTTATAGCGACTAAACGTATTTTATTGAACGTATTAATAAATAACACCCTTAAAAAAGTAATTTTTCTATTGTGAAAAAGTTCAACATTTTTGTTAACGGAATAAAGGGAATATAGGAGTGTTGCGTTTTATATTAGTTTGACGAGTGTGTCTAATTTTTAACAAGCATTATTTGAGGAAATTTTATTTATACTTTTTTTATAATACTTAAATTTGTGTACGATGTATTTGCAGATGACTGTGCTTCATATTCATTTATATAATGAAATATATTAATACTACTACATTTACTGTATTCTTAAATATAAGATTATTTGAAAAATGAATTCTAGGTATAAATTTAAACCAAATATGTAGCTATAGATCTGCATTCTCCAACTATATATTTTTATTAAATTCATGCTTTAAGTTCATTCTTAAATATTTGTGCTTTAAATTAATTTGACTGTGGTCTATTGTTTATAGTGCATTTATTAATATTTTGTTTGTGTGCTGCATTACATTATGTACAATGTTACACTCCCTCTAAAAGTTAAAACTTGCTACTACCTGAATATGTTAAAACCTCATTAGTATGCATCCTATGAAACAAGGGAGTGGCTTCAAAGCCCCTGTTTTATTTCCTAACAAACTGCTGTTGATAGGCCACTATTAACTAACCAATTTTCCTCTCAACCTTCATCGTGTGCATCCATCGTCTTTGTTCGTGTTTGTTTTAGTATCGTATTCATCATACTTTCCCGCGTCTTTTGCTGGCTTGGCCACATTCCACTCTCGTTTTCGTTGTAGCCCTGAGCTGAGTCTCTAGGGTGGCATAGCCATCAACAGCCCAGACAAGTGAAAGTGAGTGCTTGTGTGACGTCACTGCGACGTGTCGGAGATGAGGGGGAGGGGAGGACGTATAATTTCCCATCAAAAACAAAGACAAAGGAAGGGGTGGACTGATTTTTGGCTTCTGCGCTTGAGGTCAACATTGAATGCTACAGTCCACTTTTTCATAGCAAGAGCCTTTTTACGAGAAGAAAATACAGACAGATTTTTTGTTGTCAGCATTGATAACATTTTACTATATTATTAGTGCTCTTTTATAAGTATTGATATTATCTATCAAAAGTGACAATTAGCTACATATAACGTAATATTACTTGACGTATGAATACATACAATACAATTAGATATAGATTAGCTTGTTTGAATTAAGTCATCAAAATAACTTTTTTTTTAGCTTTTGATATCACTTAGTAAAATTAATGAGGATTATATCATACTATTAGTAAATTACTATAAATATTGTTTTAAAATGATTCAACAAATTGTCTAGTGTGATTGAAAGAAATTTTTTTTCCAGATATTAAATTTATAATCAGTTAAACTCCATATTTCAGCGCTAGAGATGTGAAATGAAAATTTTTTTAGAAAATATATTTTTAAATATTCCCTTTTAATTTCTCCGATTATTTACACGGAAATAATAGTCAGTAAATGTTACGTTTTAAAGCTTACACTGCAGTTAAATTTATTTTAATGACATTAACAAGAGAAACATCATCAAAATGAGTTATAATAAATAAAAATAATAGCAATTTCAGTTTTCTTAAAACACCTACGTATTGACTACAGCGCTTTGTGGATGAACGTAAAATGGTCAATAGCGTCGGAGTTACCCGGTCTGTTGAGACCAAATACGTTGATACTGAAATATTATAATCAAAGCGTTTATAAATTTAAATCTCTCACCAGAGATCCAACTATCTAAAAAAAAATTGCTGGAAAATTCTCAGTTGAAATTCTACTGTAAAACCCCAACCTGAGGTCATACTCGTCATTCTTTTTCTCTTGGAAACGTTTCACTTCTTGCCCCTAATCGGCTGTTTCCAGTGATGGCCTCACTTCTGAGCTACTACTAGAACTGGCAACAATTTCTGATAGAATTCCAGGAGACTCATCACGAAGCTGCAGTAGAACTATGATACATTTACGTACAGGAAGGCACAGATAACTATCTAGGCAAGTGCGAGATCTTCATTACTTATAGATAGATCCAAAACTAAAAAACATTATTTTAACCTTATTCTTTTATTTTTTTTATTCGTTTGTCTTCATAATCTGCCATTTATAGGTCCTACTTAAAATATATTTACATGTAAAACATACCCATATTACATGTGCTTTGAATAAAATTAATCGAATAAAAAAATAACGTTTGTAAATACATTACCTCTAATTACGTCATAGGATGTAAGGTTGAGGGAATTAATAGCTTAGGAAGAAGGAGGATTCAAATATTGTAAGACTTGAAGGAAAGAAGAAATTTCTGGGAACTGAAGGGGGAGGCAGAGGCCAGGGATAAGTTCACTGACAAGAGGAATGGACCTGTCGTAAGACAGAACACCTAATAATAAATAAGTATTTAAACTATCTATATAAACTTATGGCAAGTAGTGCAGTGTATATTAGCGTGGAGCAGCGCAGCAAGAAATTTCTTGATTTCAGGAACATTTTTTGTTCCGGGTGAACCCCACCCGGGAAACAGAACATTGAGTTAAATTCCGGAATAGTCTTGGCCAATCCGGGACGGTTGGCAACCCTAGCTACTACCAAACTACGATGAGCAATCTACCCCTTCTTATATCTATGGTGATGGCCCTCAACAGTGAGAAAGAGTGATGGTGGTATTTCATTGCGATACGTTTGGGGTAAGAGGCGTTTCTCTCCCATCAAAACAAGGAACAAGAGTTTTAAAAAAAACCTAGGGCTCAGTGATCACTTGCCGGCTTGTAATTATTGCTGTTTATCTTCGGCCTACGGCAACATCCATTTTAAGGGTTGGTAGTTTGTAGCGCCATGGTATAAAAAGGAGGTAATTTATTGACTTGGAGCCATGGATAGCTCGAGTGTGGCTTATTTAAACCTTTATATTAACTGACCACTTCACCACCAGTGAACTATTTTCAATATTTATTGAAATTGTTTATTATTTATAGTAAATTAAAGAAAAAATGACTACTCATATCTGCCAGACACTCTTTCAAACAGGGGAAACTGTATAGTTACATTTAATTTTAACAGTTTAAAGTCACATCAAAAAATTTCAGCACAATTAAGCTATCTGTGATTATTACCGGCATGGTTGAACTCAAAAAAGACTTGTGGAATTCGGCCTAGGAAGGTATGTTTGGTTTGAACAAAGGGGAATAAGGGTAGTTTTTTTCTCGCAGTGTTTTTTCACATCCTCTTTCTAGGCAAATTGTATCCGTATCATGTCCTAGATAATAACCACCCGGATATACTCATTTTTAATCTCACAGCTAGGTTAAGGAAAAGTAAAGTAGAATAAAGAGGAAATATACTCACATTTGCGTGGGGGAAGAATGGGAAATCGTTTAGGAAGATACACTCAATACACCCAACCGATATTCGAACCCCGATCTCCTCAGATAAGATGAGCCTGCCATTTAATCCACGTGCCCGTAGATGTAGGTAGGGAAATGTTAGGTCATTTCTATAAAACTCTAATTTCTTGTTGTGTTTTTTATACTAGTATTATGGTTGTAAAAATGACTTCCATGACGTCCTTCCAACCAAAATCCTACTATACCATTGAATGATTAAAATATGTAACTAATGTTGATATTAGATTGTAAACCTAAATAAAGCTCTTAGTATATTTTACACACAAACACACACACACACTAAACTGCTCTGAAGAATGGTGTAACATTTATGGAAGGTACCACCTCTTGGCATATTGACCGGTCACATGACATATTCTGGCTTATAGCAAACTCCTCCAGAGGTAATTGTATAAAGCACAGAAACTGGACAGTAGAAAGTCGTATCATTTTTCACCTTGTTATGGCACAATATGTGGGTTGGACCACATTACAGTTGCATATTCTGTTAGAAACAAAGGGCAGTCGCCAAGTTGTGTTAGATTACTAACGATTCACTAAGAGCTTAACCCAAAGGGTTGAGACGCCATCCAGACTGAATACATTTGATTAACAGATCATTGCAATTTTTACTGTCATACCGTTTCACTTTAGCCGTTAATTATCTCTTACAAATATCAAGTCAAAATAAAAATGATAATTACACATATTGATAAATATTACGCAATATATGTTTGTGGTTATAGATCTAATTATAGCTAAGATCGGACTTTGAAAAGGCCCTTCTCTCGCTGCTGCAACAGTGAGAGTCTGGAGACAGTGTGTGGTCCCAGGTTCTTGTTACAAGGTGAGATGGAGGTCTCAAAAACCCCGCCAGGAAACTGTGGTCACCGAAGGGTTACTTTTTTACTCGCACCGGTCAGCACGGTATTTCGTCGGTTCCTTAGGCGAAAGCTTTTTTTTTTCCGGGTATCCGCAGGCTTGAAATATCTCGCATCAACGAATATATTTGATATTTTAGATAGCCGCTCATCCATGGAAAGATGAAACTATGAACTAAACAAGTTTTTACCTTTTTCTTGTAGATAAACGGGAATAAATACCATCGCAATTTTTTCTGCGTGTGTGTTTGCGTGTTCACTTTATCTTAAAATTCGTCCGAGCTATGTGCGTGTTTACACGAATGGGTAGGCATGAACAAGATATAATTAAGAGTAAATGTGCCCACATTAGCGTGGAAGAATAGCGAGGGGGGATAGCTCAGTAGACACGGCCAAGGTTTGAACCCCAACCTCTCCGTTAGAGACAAACCAGACTAGACGAGATTAATGCCTTTTCCCACACATGCCTGTCGGCGAGGGATATGTAGCCATATGATCAAAACTTTGTGTAGGTTGATGCCTCGATCGTTATAGTAGTTGCACAGCAGCGAACGGTTATTGATAGAAACGTTCGATAAAGTCAGAGAGTATACATTGAACGGGAACGGGAATGAAGCGAGATTCATGTACCTCTTTAAGATACAGCTCAATCATGTTTCTATCAACAGGAATACAGTTACGAATATTAGAACTACATACCTCTAGACGAATAGTCCACCAAACTATGACTCAGAGAGTCAAGATTCCAGATAGATATAATATCTGAACCTAAAAAAAGTTATACACTAAATAACATCCTTGTAAATAGGATTCTAAAATACTCGTTCAAAAATATTAATGCAAACCCACCTCTGCCATATTCAACTATTTAGGATAAACATAAATTAAAAATTAAGTGACATTTATATTTTTTATTAGCACCGCGTCTTACTACCCGTTTGGGTCATTCGTGTATGTACTAATTACGCGGGGTTTTAGGGTTTTTGAAGGCTATATGTTTAGGAAGTACATCTGCATTTGCGCGGAAGAAGAGTGGGAAACTATTTTGGGGAAAACCACCCTCAATACAGCTGACCGAGATTCGAACCTTGATCTCCCCGTCATCGGCAGTCTAGTCTACTGTGAGAGTAGCGCGTTAGACCATGTGACCACCTAAGTGGGTTGTATGATAAATTATTTGATAACTGAGGAACTGCAATTCCCTTAGTAAACAACTTAGTTGTATCAAAAAAGTGCTGAGGGACACCAACATAACCTACAGTACCCTATTTGGCCCTTTACGAATTCCTTGTAATACAGTTTTCAGACCTTTATCCTAGTGAATGGTATTTTGCAGCAAAGTAGAGGAGAACCCCCTCCCCCCAATGTGCATGTTAACAAAGGCGTCCGACTCGTCTTGTCTTATTTATGGGTGATAAGGAGATCGATCCTCGTCTACATGTTTGTAAGCTCCACATAATTAAGCCCCGTATACAGACTCCGTATCCGTAAGGTACGTAAGAGATCGACTCAACATTAATAGATCGCACTGTCTACAGGGTCCATATCCTTAAGTCTTTAGTCCTTACCATTCCGTAGAAGCTGACTCAACTTTAACTTTCCAAGGATTAGTTGAAACGTATTTCTAAGGACTACCAATCACAGCAAAGTAAATATTTGCACACACATCGAAACGAAAGCACAGATGACAACGAGTTTTACGAGCGGAGATATTTCAGAAATATATTTCTGAAAATGTAAAACCCCATTAAGCGTGGCGTCTAAAAGACAGTTTTATGAGAATACCAAGTTCCCATAGAGAGAGAAAGGAAGAGAGAGATGGAGAGAGAGTGTGGTGTCGCTTTGATAGGTTAAACTTCACATTAGTAATATTTATAACCTCTGCTTCACACATCACGTCTGCTTGCTCCTCGCTCTAGACAATTTTCTTTCAAAGAGTTTAATTGGACGTAGTCTCCGACTTTCTCATTGGTTGGCACTGTCACGTGACTATGTAGACTCGATTTCCATTTCTAAGGACTTAAGGACTATACGGATGCGGAGATTGTGGACTCTATAGATGTAGGTTTATAGTCCTTAAGTCCTTATGATATAAAATGCGGTGCACACATTCCGAATCCTTAATAACGCGATAACGTGCCACCAAATGGAAAAGTATGATAATTTGTCCAATTAAATTCATAGAAATAAAACTAGAAAGTCCACAATTTCAAAATTTTATTTTTCTTTGATTTTTTTAGTTATAATAATGATTTCCTTGATATATTAAAGTTTTCTATGAGTTACTACAAAAAGTGAATAAATAAGAATACTAAATGTTTAGAAAATAATGACAGTTTAATTCACTTTCATTTATGCATTCATTTCAATTCGCACACCAGTGTGTGTTTATTCATCTACCTGTGATTGGTTCTACGTAGCTTCCCGTAACCATACTCCTTAAGAAAGTTAAAGTTGATCCAACCCAACGTACAGAGAGTTCTACGGCTCGGCACTCTGTGATCAAAACAATTTGTTAATGTTGAGTAGATCTCTTAACGGATTACTGTACCTTACGGCTCGGTACTGTGTGATCAAATCACTTTGTTACTGTGGAGTATTCAGATGAGGCTTAGTACTTCTCTTTTAACCATTGACAGCTTTTAAATAACTTAGCAATCTAATAAATTGTTTCAATAGTATATTATTATTTTTTTACTACATAAAAACTCCACTTGAATTTAAACAACTAGATACCATTTTAGCAGCATAAGCATTTAACTCCAAAATAACAGAACTAACACACATGCGCAAACTGTGATTAGTACGCCCACACGTGGATGACCGCGCCTTTCATGTGGTAGTTTATAATAATTACCCTAACGTTAGAAGACAGAAATAACCTCATTTTTAACGTTTATCAACCCGTTCACTATTTAAGGTATGCCACATTTCATGCCATCATATTAGTGCTATAAATTTTACGAGAGGCAAGTTTTAGCTCCGTATTTGGTAAAAGACCAGGTTGTCTTTTTTAGAAACGAGCTAGACTTGAGACACGTCATCCCAGTTTTATTTTCTCCTGTTTTTTTTTTCTTAACTAACGAGGTGTTGTCTAACATACCAGTGTGGGGAAACGTAAACACATCGTCTACGAATTCAAAATAATGCACTTGACTCAAAATACAAGGGTAGTCAAATAATGAACACGAGTGGGGGTTTTTTTTACATACAAGTGGGAAATATTTTAATAATGTGAATATATGTATGTGTATTTTAGGAGTGGGTGTTTAGATACCTTTATTTCTTACTCATATTAGGAAATTGAACTGATTTAGGTTCCTAGAAGATCATTTATAAATGATTAGTCCCATAGTCTTTTTATTATCCTGATAAGTAAATACATACATATAATAAGTACGTTCATACAACGCAATTATTAAAATAATTGACAAAAACTATTATCTAACTTTCAACTTACAACTTATTTTCCCCTTGCGTGTCTACTGACCCGTTGGTTGACAATTTTGTAGCTACCATTTTACAAAAAGATAAAAACAATTCTGAGACAAAATCACTTTAGATTTGTGTGTAAGATTAAGTGGTATTTAGAACTAAAAACTGAAATAGTAGAATCGATACTGAAACTGGTATCATTTTAAAACCAAACCATCACTTATTTATAAATAGTATACGTAAAATATATATATTTAACTCTCCAACATTTTTTAACAGCTTGTGAAATTTTAAATTTTGTGCCTTACCAATCAATAATAATCAATTTGTATTATTTAGTATACCATAATTTTCTTACGAATGGACACATCTCATAGATATAAAATTTACTAAAACTTATTTCAAATCATGTGATCTTCAGCCGTCAGTTTTGATAGATATTATCACTACTTATAAAATAACAACAATAATAATAATAATATAGTCGAATGTTATCATTTCTACCCTCAAAAATATGTTTGAGTTTTTTAAAAGGTGCTCCAAATGTCCAGTAAGAAAATCCGGGTATATTTGTCACTTCAGTAAACGAACAAGCCATTTTAATTTATTGTGATATAACTAGCCTACTTTTTTTTAATCTCAGCTAGTAATGGTCACATGAGCTACGTGCTTTATTTTGATTGCTAAACACTAGTCCAGAATAAAAAAAAAGTCAGCCCTACTATTGCTCATTTAGATAATACGCGAGCTAAATTTGTTTAATTCTTCCAGAACACTCTATGAGATTAAATTTATTAGTTTTACTGAGTCATAAACTTATTATTTGGTGTCTTATTTTTGTGTTTTTATAAACAATTTTAGAAAAATAATTAATAATCATTGGCATTAAAAATGGAACAAGCAGTAAATCGCATTAGTAAAGTAAAATATTAATTCAGATAAAGAGAAGAAAGTTTAAAATGAAATAAAGTCAACATTCTGCCACGAGATTTTATGATGCATTTTGTGTAGCATTATCAAACTTAATCAGCCGCATCACATTAAGATAATTGAGTGCTTAGAACTTTATAGATCTCTACAAAATATGTCATATGTATGCATAATCAATGGACAATTTACCTCATTTCTACATTCAAATAACTGTATTACTTTTTTGATTTATTTATGAAATATAGAGTCATTATTTTGTAGAATATCAAAGAAATTAATAAACGTATTTATATACTAAGTCATAGATTTGTAAACATTCGAGCAACGTGTATTCATTGAAACGCAGTCGCTGTACTTCGACTTACAACTAGCAATGCCATAAAGCAAGCGCCATTTTAAACAAAACAAAACATAGTGTCCCTAATAATCTGATGTACAGCTAATAGTGTCATCGCCATATTGTTTTTTTTCCACCTTGAGTAAAGTTTGTGTCTTGTTAGTGAACCTACTTATTATTTACTGTGAACAAATTTATAAACCTTAGAGATATATTGAGAAACAGAACTTGTTTATGATGGATTAAATAGCAAAGCTATTATATTATTTGTTAATTACGGCTATAGCCGCATTTAGAAATCATAGTCTTTAAATTTAAAAATGATTCCTTAGCACGGGAATCAAACACGGGACCTTTGGCTTAGTTCACCTATGCTTCACTAATATTTGAGTGAATATGAGTGAAGAATGACCCTGGGCCACAGCGAATTTCTTTGTCTGTGCCCTGGGCATGGGCATTGGCACACTAAGGCAAAGGTCCCTGGTTCAATTCCCGTGTCATTTTTCAATTTAAAGAATAAGAACCTGTTTAGCTTTAATTGTTCTTCTGAACTAACACACGAGTCAAAAATAGATCGTATTTAAGCACCATGAACCATCATCCTAGGCGTTTTTCAACTTGCGCAGGAATCTTCAAAAAGAATTAAACCGCTTAAGTCTAGGACAGGCATGTCAAACATGCGGACCGCGTGTGGCCCGATCCATGATTCTGTGTGGCCCACGGAATCTTTTGATGGACCAGCATAGAATGTGGCACATTCTTCCTTTTATAAAGGTGGTAGAGATACAACATTTGAGACTATAACAAATGGAAATTGGTAATTATTTGTTGAAATCTAGCAAGTGAGGTTGGTGTACCACATCTTACTAACTACTCACCAAAGATCAACCCCCAAAAACTGTTACATATGCGCACAAAATATGTTCACTATTTGTCAGCACGCAAGGTTGTTTTCGCTCATGAAAAGAAACAAACACTCGATGGATCACATTAAGGCATTTGCCATTTATTTATTTAGAACGTGACTTCAACAAGAGATCTAGAGCCACTCACAAATTTGATGGAAATATAAAGTTTCAAATTTTTGATAAGAAAATACAGGATAAGTCTTAACATTTTATGTAATTATTTTAGTTTTAATTTTGTTTTAATCAAGATTAAATTTGGAATGTTTCCATTTTAGATGGTGACAATATTGAACTTTCTGAAATGTGACCCCCTCATTATTTTCCATGTTCAATGTGTCCCTTATGATCAAACGAGCTTGACACGCCTGGTCTAGGACCTAGCCCTAATGTATAAAGGACATATATATTATATATATATTATATATATAAGTATATATATGCATATATGTGTGTACATACATATATATGTGTAAAAATATATGTATAGTAATTATAGTAATAATACTCTATATACAATAATTATATGAGTGTGTGTATACACACTATAATATATATTAACGTATAGACACATTATTAATTTTGTCTGACTTTAAGGAGTAATTCCCTATTTATAGACACGGTAGTCATTAAGGCGCACTTAACTCATCCTGTCCAAATGGTGCTTAGAAGGTTCGGTCATAAGAAAACCTGTCTATACATTCGTTTTAGTGATGCACTTTTTTTCTGCCTTTCTTTTTTTTCCCTTCTCATCTAGACGAGAGTAGTTTGGACCAAAACCGGAGGAGAGCATTCAAATTGCTCGGTGGGGGCCATTAAAATCGGATGTCAGAGAGAGTGTAACCTCCCATTTTTGAGATGATGACTCATAAACCCTTTCATAAGAACACGATACAGTCTCTGCTGATGTAAACTATTTGATTTATTGAGATTTTTTCTGAAATAAAACATTAACTACTATAATTGATCTCTAGACTTACCCGTCAAATTATTGCTGTGCTAGACAATAGATCCCTGTTTAGATGGCATATATTTTATTATTATTTGCCAAACATATTTAATTTAAATCTGCTAATTTAAGGGAAATTAAATGCTCTTCATATTTAGATAAATAATGTTGAATACTAGGGTAATATTACGTTAAAATTCTCACGTTTTAAATATTCATAGTTTTTAGTTTATCATTATATAATAATAATAATAATAATAATAATAATAATAATAATAATAATAATAATAATAATAATAATAATAATAATAATAATAATAGTGAGATCTTTTATTAGCACATGATCTCAAGGTAAAAATAAAAGCGTACCTTATGGCCAACAGAGTCTTTAATTTGATGTTTGTTTGTGAAGGACTATACCGTGTAAAATGGTCTGGTAAAAATAATACAGCGCGTCTAAGAGGAGCTACGATAATATTAAATCTGACGTAAGATGTTCTTTAATCAAAGGAATACCGGCAAAAATCTACTACAAGTTTGTACGACAGTACTTACTAGTCATGAGTAACTTACCTGCTTCTTAGAAAGAAAAGAAGTTATTTATATTATCTCTATAGGATGTAGTGACTTGTACATTTATTAAACTTTATAGTCGTCGTTTAAACTTAAATTGAGAATCATAGCGTAACCCACGAAACATATATTTCCTCTATACGCGATATGAGATTATGCTCTAATACGGAACAAAGGATGTATCTGAGAGACTTTAACGCTAGTATGCACAGCAACATTTGTATTCAGCTTTTAAATACTAATTTGAAGAACAAATCACTGTAGGTATTTTAAATATAAATTGACCAAATTATTTAATATTAAATAGAATATATTTTTTGATCATGAAATAAGATTTTTTATTGATAAATATAAAATAAAAATTGTAAGTTATGTTGATATTTTAGCCAAAATAATGTCATAAGCTAGACACATTATTATAACACTTTGAATAAAATAAAACAAGACAAACTAGATATGAACGCGTTGTTAGTCTTGCCGTAAAATATTGTTTTAAATAACTGACAGTTGCCTATAGAGCAAACATAAAGTCAACATCAATTTAGTTTGTTTGTACTTATGGTTTAGTGAAGAATTATTGTAATACCTTGATTGATAATTAGTACGCTTGTTAACGAAGTTGGCTTCTTGGAGATTTTGAAGCTATTTTGCGAAGCGGGTTGCATTTTAGCTTGATGCACATAAGCACTCCAAGCATTATCATACTTTGACACCAATGTACTGTACAAAACAAAAAGACAGGAAAGAAAACGAGCTTGTAAAAACCACCCTCATTACGCCATATCAGATTCGAACCTCGATATACCCGTTATCGGCATTATAGTCTATTGCGAGAGTGATGCCTTAGACCACGTGACCACCGAAGCGGGTGCAAAATTAATTAAAGTCAATTATTTTATAACTAACCACTTTAATTGCTACCAAATCTTTGCTCCATTTGACATAAATCTAACCATGATACAAATCCAGTGATCGTGGTTCTTATAACCCTACAATTTCAGCTTACTTTAAATCTCAACCCGAACATATAATCGTGTGTGATTTATACCGTTATTACAGTAATATTTTATAACCATCCTCTACTTTGCCCTGAGGCGAAAACACGACTCTTACTTCACAGTTCTTCCGTCTTCACGTTTTCAAACTACAACTTAAAAAAAAACTTTTCCTTTTGTTATTTTTTTATTGTTTTTGTTTGGTTTTTTTTCCCCTCTTTACTCTCGTGTTGGCTTATGTTCTAGTCTAGAGTAACTTTTATTTTTAATACAGTCATATATTTTTGTTTAACTGTGGGGCATAAGGGCGAGGGCAGTATGAAAGAGTTAAGGTAGAAGAAGTCAATGGCTCCGTGAAGAGGTGGCTCTTTGTTCGTGTCTACTCATCCTCGGCAAGTGACCGCCTGGAGCATCATCAGTCAGCATCAGTTATCCAGCGTCACAGGTGAAAGGGGAGGGGGGGGAGTACTTCGTCAAGATACCGCTGGAATCACTTTGCCAGAAACACCCCCACGTGGCTGGGTGTACCTCGTTGCTGATCGGGATTTCCAGCCTTCAAAGAAAAAAAAATCTAATAGACACTCGTTCGAGCAGAAAGATCTTGGGGTTTATTCAAGCTTTACAACATAATCAAGAATGTTATTACTATGTTATTATTGTTAAAGTAATATAATAAATAATTTAGCGTAAACCGGTGAATATATGCACGCTGTTATGACACTGTTTACAATGCCATGAAAAAAATTGTGACTGATGTTACTAAAAGAAATTCTTTATCTATAGATATGCAAAAACAAAACAAAAATTAAGCGTAAAAACATCCGCTGGGCCTTACTACAAATCCTGTGACTTGGAAAAAAGTTGAGCTAGGTGATTTTTCGCCTGAGTCCGATGACGATTATTCGCTAATTTGTTTTAAAATGAGACTCAAATATTTATAGCCATTACTGAAAATTTGTATTAGGGATTTTTATAATAATTGTGTTTTTTCTTATTTTTACTTTAGTTAATAATATTCAAAAGAATTACCTAATGTTTTATCGTGCATTACAAGTTTGCTATAATTTTTGATACGTACATTTTAAAACCAACCTTTAGTTTAATCAGTGTGGAAGATAAAACGCAACTTTGTTTGCTTATTTTAGCTAAAGATAACCTTAAATCTAAAAGCCATATAATTTTTTAAAGGTTTTGGTTTCGATTCCCTTAACCAGGCTGTCATTTTTCAACTAATTGAATTTGATTCAACTATCAGGACTGATTCTATGGACAAACCATCACATATTAGTTGGGTGTGTTACACATGAATTAATATTTACTATTTAGTTTACTATAGCGTCCGACACCTTAGCTCAGTCGGTAGCTTGTCTGCCTACTGATCTGAGGGTCTCGGGTCTATATTCCCGGCATTGCCAAGGCCGAAAATGTATCATTGATGAAAATATGGGTTTACCCTTTCACATTGATAAATTGACGGCCGGGGGCTGGATGTTGTGCCTGCCTGCCTACACTAAAGTTTATTATAGTCTGGTTCTGACTAACAAAGGTAGAACTCTTATATTACTCCTTTGAATATTATTAGCCTGTTTCTGGTTGTAGTTGGTTCATTATAACATCAAACGGGAAGTGTAAAATACAATATTATTATTCTTAATTAATCAACATTACTCGATTACGAAAACCCGTGCAATATTGGATATTAAAAAAGAACTATTATTTAAAAGCGACTCAAGTAATCACTCTTATTATTGCATACGCTTCTTAGAATTTATAAATAAATAAAATAGTTTTGTATACACCAGAAAACTATTTTAACAAAATAAATAAAATTCTACAAGCATTATCAAGTCACTTAATTTATTAAAATGTATATTCTTTACTTTAAATAAATACATAATTAAATACTTTTTATTAAGTAAAATCCGCATCGGTGAGCACACCGTCTATATGTCTGGCTCATTTAGTCTGATTTGGTACTGACCAAGAGATTGGGTTTCAAAACTTTGCCGAGTGTATAGAGGTTTTTTTTTTCCCTAAATTATTTTATTATAATGAAGGTACATCTCCTTTAAATTATAATTTCCCTATCCCTACCATATTAGCATAAAATATATATACATATATATTACTATAGTATGTATACAGACTAAGTAGGAACTAAGATGAGGAACAAAAAAAAAGCATTTAAAATAAATGATATGTATATATATATATATATATATCAGCTTTTAAAATGATGTTCAAGGAGTAACATGGTCACTGACCTTTTATATATCTCCCCCCTCCCTCCTCCTTTTCCACTTCTCTATCGTCGTCGGTGTTTTACAGAGTTCTGGGTCCACGAAGGTGGACGGACCGAACTTCCCTATAGAGAGGGAAAGTATTCTACTGGACTTTCTATTTGATCAAAATGTCATCAGGTTCATCGTAAGTTCCACTTCCTCCTTCACTATCTCAACACACACCAACGCGGACTATGTTACACAATGCCAATACAAATGTGTGTTGGAAGATGGTTTTAAAAGAGACCGCCGTGCTTTCTAACCGCCATCTTGTAGCCTGATAAACAATAAATGAGAATACACACACTTAACACATGTACTCTAAATATCCCCAGAGTTCAAACTTTAAGCTTGGAGAAGGTAATACTTCTAACATCCTCCTTAATCATTTATTTTTTCGATATTAAAATAAAATATTTTTTTTCACATTAATTATTAGAAATTTGTGTTTCATTCTATTTATTTGTATTTAAATCTTTATACTTCCCGAAAAATATTCGCTACCTCCATACACTTATAGTAAAACTATATGTCTGTTTGGTCGTAAAAGATTAAATTGTCCACTATTCTCAAATGATTCAACCGTTTTTATTTAGTTATGTATGAGTTTTAGTAGTAATATAGCTAACAATCAAAAACAGTGCTGCGAAAATTGTCATGTTTATATTCTATACCTTCGTTTTGTGAAAATAACAACCATCAAGGATCTAAGATAAATATCATTTTGTAGATACTTTTGAGCACTTAAGTGTTGCTATAAAATGTTTGTAGAATATTTACCGATAAAGTGGTAGGAAGTTATCTATTTGCAAAAAACTGTTTTGGCCATTTTTACAACCTAGTTTTGAAAATTAAACTTGAGTTCTAATGTAATTTTAATGTGTTGATAAGGACGGATACATATTACATGGGCATCCCCACAGATTTTTGGGACTTTACAATCACCACTCCCCAATTTTTACAATTTATTTCAAAAAATGGCTTTACTGAATATGATAAGAGAGAACAGTTTGACTCGTTTCTCTAAAATGAATTAAATTCCGTTGTATCAACCCCTACCTGAAGTCAATCTTCATAACTTACTGGCTATAATGGTCAAACACAGGCCTAAAGAATTATAGTTTGAATCCGCGCACCGAAGGTGGTCAAGGACTCTTTACTAATGGGTTCCTCCTTCAGTCTCTATTTTTCTACGCAAATGTGAGCACATTTCCTTTTAAATCTACTTTCTTTTTTCCTATCCACTGTTAGTAAAATGTGAACCTGAGCTTGGGACGATTCTTGGATAGTTCAAGGGTATGAGCATTGGCACTTCAAGTCAAAAATCCCGAGGTTTTTTTTTTCAGCACCGCACACGTTCGGGTTATACACTTCTTCTAAATATAACTTTTCTAATCCCCAAAACCATCAGCTTTATTAGTATATAAGTGTATAACCCGAATTGGTATTAAGACACGGTACTAAAAAAAAAAGTCCTGGTAATATATACACTGGTGGATACGCAGTATAGGACGTACACATCGCAACATACTGGAGTGGGGTAAAGTATAGACCAAGTCTTAAATTGCAGCCGGGTGCGCCGGGGCTATCAGTAGGGTCTTACCACCCCTATTCTCACTGATAAGTGTTGCATTTCCTCTTAAATTACTTTCCTCTGTCATACCCCTTAGATTGGGCCATTAATGACTCTTGTTCGATAGTGATTTAATCCTAGTGAGACACACTAGTCGCGGTGAAAACAAAAATCGCCTCGGCACGTGTTGAGGTACTTGAGAATGCGAGGTCGGATCGTGTTTACATAATAAAGAGCAGTTTTTCCATGGTCCACAGAGCAGGACGATAAGTTCATCAACCAGACATCACGATCCGCAACGCTCACCCATCTCTTAGCGTGCGCCACGACACTTAGCCTGCGATACACTATCTCACATGCACCACATATACTGTACGTATAGCTCTGGCGCTTCCTGGTTTACCGTTGGGAACTGCAGCCCACAAAACTCGCCGGGAGTTGAACTAGGACCCTGACAAATTGAGGCTTTATGGTCTTGCGGAAGCTTCAGAATTTTAGCGGATATAGATAAAAAATAAAAATTGTGTTATACTAGATTTGGAGATCAAACATTGATACTGAAACTTTTTTTCAACACTGGGAGCAAATTTAACTCGGTTGATATGTAGTAATTTTTTGTGTTTTTATAGCACCACGTCTTACTACCTGTTCGGGCTGTATCCACATGCTTTAATTACGCTAAATGAGCTACGGATGAGGAAGATTGAATTAAAAGGAAGACTAACCACATTTTCATGGAGAAAGAGAGAGAGAGTGTGTGGAAAACAATTGAGGGAAAACCACCCTCAGTGCACCCAAACAGGGTTCGAACCCCAACATATCTATAATCGGTAGTTCAGTATACTGCAAGTGTGATGCCTTGGATCATTTGAACTGCGAAGCGTGCTTTTGTTAAGGTAGGCAAGTGGATGCGAGAAAAGGCCGGTGTTTTTTGCAGTTTTTATGACAAAACCTTTTTTTTTGGACAAATAAAATAAAATATTGCTCCAGTACAAACATAGAGTTTAATTCTCTTTACATGTTGAAATCAACAGTTCCTGAACATCCATCATGAGCATGGTGGCATTATTTAACAAACTTTTAGAATGATGAGAAAAGTTGTCATTAAATTCCAGGACACCCTTGACAAATATTCAAGAAATTTTGGGGTCACCATGTGAAGAAAATTAAACTCTATGTTTATACTGGAGTAATATTTTATTTATTTTGGCTAAAAAAGTTTTGTCATAAAAAAAATCTGCAAAAACACTGATCTTTTCCCGAGTCCTCTTCCGTCCCACCTTAATATGGGTCCCTAGAATAATCATCTATAAAAGTTATGTTATAATAAAGTAATTTGTGGCCTTATAATTTTATTAAATTTGGCCTAGAACATCAGCCCTAGAGTGCACAGAAATTTATATTTTAAATAATATCTTACTACACATTGTAAAATCACATTTAAACTATTTGTTATATTATTTATAGTGAGTACCTGAAAAATATTTCCATTAATGTTTTGAAAAAATATATAAGAAAAAATATTTACGAACACTAAAGATATAAAACGGTATATTTTCACTCTGTACTTATATAACTGATTTTATCGTACATTAAAATGCGTTAGTTAACTCTCATATTCTTTATAATGTTAGCTCTCCCTCCTTTAGAAGACATGCATCTGTTAGTTTACAATAAAATACTGGTTGAAGGAAATGTTTTATCCACGTTTTATGACAGTCTTGTAATGCCGACAGTAATTATTGTTAATGTGGGGATGTAGGGAAGACGAAAAAAGGTAAGTGTTTTTGCAGACATATATAAAAAAAAGTTGGTCAAAATAAATCTAATATTGCTTCAGTACAACCATAGAGTTTAATTTTATTTATTTCTTGAATATCTGTCAAGGGTGTCCTAGAATCTAATTACAACTTTTTCTCTTCATTTAAAAAAGTTTCTTGGATAATGCCACTATGCTCATGACAGATATTCAACAACTGTTGATATTACTATGTGAAGAAAATTAAATTCTATATTTGTACTGAAGCCATGTTTTGTTTATTTCAGCCAAAAAAATTGCTTTAATATAAAAACTGCAAAAAAACACTGGCTTTATTTCACGCCCCCTACATACTCCCCTTAAGACACAAATGTTTTATTTTAACTCCCTATCAACAGGGGTGGGTAAGGGGGTTTAATTCCCCAATCTTTATGGTACACAGTAAAATAAGTTAAGCAAAGCTTGAAGAAAAAAAGTGAAAACAAATTAGTTATGAACATTTTACAATCACTTCACGGATAATTTTTTTTAGATGCGCAATGTACCGTGTGTTTTTGTGAAGTGTTTACTTGAGAGACCACCAGTGCTGACTTTCGTTTCAAAAGGGAAATTCTACACCTGAATGAACATGAATGCCTCGGAATTTTGATTGTTTATTATGTTTGTGTTCCTTTTAGAGCGTAGCGCGTTTCTAAAATGTGTAACTGCTTTACAAGTATAAGATTTACACATGTATAATGTAATTAAAACGATATTTTTTTAGTTGTTTTTGTTGTTATAAATAATAAAGAGACACTAAACTTGAGATGTTTTTGAGTACCTCGAAACGTGTAACTAAATCTAATCCAACAGATGTGTGCCTCTCCTAAAGAATGATATTTTAGTAATATTCTTTAAAATGTATCTTTGATACATTTATTTTTGTCTAACATTTTCTGGAAGTATTGCTAAGTACTGATAAATATCAAAACTCCGTATATATTTTATAGTTACTTTGTTGTATTCGACGTTAAAATTTTAATAGGATCTTTAGAAAAATACAATAAAATCCAAGGGTATCTTTAGGAAAATACAACCAAATCTAAGAGGAGCCTTATAAAAATACATTAAAATTTAAGGGTATCATTTAAAAAAATCTAAGAGGAGCTTTATGAAAAATAATCTCTGAGGATATTAATAAAAATACAATACAATCCAAAGAGATATTTTGACAAATACAATAAAATCCCCAATCTGTCATTGAGGTGGTTCTTATAAGCGCAAACAACAAGAAAATAAAAAGACGTAAACATTTTAATCCTCAACCTTTAATAAATTGCTCCTTATATGACTAAAATGATAATGTTTCCACCGCGCCTTACTGCGTTTACGGGATATATCCGCATGTAATTATACTACTGTAGTAGGGATGAGGAAGATATAATTTAAGTCAATGCATTCCACATTAGCTTAGAGAGAGAGAGAAATCATTTAAGAAAATACTCTCAGTACACCTAGCCGGGATTCTAATTCCCCACTTCTTCGTCACAAGCAGACCATAAAAGACGAGATTAAATCTTAATACAGGTGTTGATAGATTTGAGTCGTTAAACTTTTTTGTGAAAAGGTCAACCTATGTCCACGCAATCAATTTAGATAATCTAATAAGTTCCAAAAGAATATACTTCCAATATCAAGTCACTCAGTAGGCTCTGTGAGAAAAAAAGTTTAACGACTCAAATCTATCAACACCTGGATTAAACTTTAAGCTCGTCTTTTATGGTTTGCTTGTGATGAAGAAGTGGGGGTTAGAATCCAGGCTAGGTGTACTGAGAGTTTCTTTTATTATATGTATTGAATATAATATTTGAAAACGTGATACAGTCCTTGGATGTAAAACTAATTCATGGGGATGTTTCCGGTCTACTTTTTTATTATTTGAGGTATTTATTGTGGACTTTCTGAACCAAATGATTATACTAACACACAACTTATAAACTAATCTAAATCTAGATAAAACACAGCATCCAATCCTCCAACCATTAACTCATTACTGAGAAAGGAGGAACCTCAACATCCCCTAGTAATACTTTTTTTTTGCCATGACGGGTAGTAAGACGCGGTACGTTGACTGCTCATAAATTACAAAATGTTGTAAACCTATTTAACGATTTCTTGTCTTTTTTTAGAAAGTATACTTTACGAATGCACTTTAATGAGAATTTCTACGACCTTGAAAACCCGCAAGCGATGAGTGTAGAGAGAGGCCCATGTGGTTTAATCATTATTTATGTGGTCGGTGGTTTTCAGGGGCAGGCACTCACACTCGGTGGTTTCAAGCCGTGCGCTTTGGTCGCGAATAGCTAATGTGAATATGTTCTTAATGATACACTAAACACGGGGGTACAAGATTATTATAACTTATTTTTTGAAAGGAAAGTAATCAAAATATGTTACCCTTTCATTAGTTATTTTTAAATTTATTTTGGTATAAAATCTTTACATTTTCTTTCACTAATCTAAAGGCTGCTTTTTGGTCAACATAATGATGAGAACTAAAACGTTATTCCTTTAGCCTTTCACTCAAGATACCAGAGACAAGTTAAAAAAAAAGTTAATTAACTTCATTCACGGTGGACTGTTAAATGCACAGTACTTACAAAACTGTTTAAAAAAAGTTTAATAAAATGTATCTTAAAATACATCAGAGCCACATTTTGATTAATTATTTTAAATTAACCCCATTGCTGTAGTCATACGGCTTAAGGGCATCTCTCTCTCTCCCACGATAGAATGGACTGTCACTGACGAGGAGATCGGGGTTGGAATCCCAGTGGGGTTTATTGAGTATGGGTTTTTATAAATGGTTTATTACTATTCCTCCACGAAAATGCGGGTACACTTGCTCTAAATTCAAACGACCTCATTCCTAAAATATTAGCGTAATTAGTATATATGCATAGCCCCTACGAGTAGTAATAATCGGTGATATATATCACATATAGCACAGCTTCTTACAACTTGAATACTACTAGGCCTCTATATATATTAAATAACCTAAATTCGGGTTTAAAGCCCGGTACAGTATAAAGAGGTATTTTTTTTTCCTAAATGGTTTCCCATTATTTTTCAACGCAGACAGGGGTACTCCTCTCAATTCTTCTTAGCTCTCATCCGTAGCCCACTATGTAGGATGATTAACGTTCGTCGCCTACTTGGAGATTTCGAAGCTATTTTGCTAAGCGGGTTGCATCTTAACTTGATGCACCTCAATGTTCTAAGCGCTATCACATTCATACGTCAATGTACGAAATAGAAAAAGAGGGAAGAAAATCAGTAGTTCTACCTGCGAGGCCTCTTGTTTATCTACTGATTACATTCCTCCTCTTCCTCTGACGAGTTTACACACCCACTATCCTTGAAAACATTGACTAGCCTTTTTAAAATTACCTTTTCCTTGTTTCCTATCCTAGATAGACATATGCTTCCAAGGACTTTTTTAGTTTATATCCTGGCAGGAAGACTACAAAATACTATTTTCGTGCCAGTTGTAGATAATTTGTTAGAAATACGTTTAAAAAAACTACTTCAAGATAAAAAAATTATAATTTTATGACACTCTAGGACTATTTATAGAATTATTTAAGAATTTATGGTTTTTGTTTCAAGATTATGTCTTTAAAACCCCGAACGGTTAGTACTTTTTTCATTTATTTGTATTTATTTGAGGTATTTAACGTTTACTTTCTGAACCGATTGATTTATTTCAGCACACGACTTATAAACTAACTTAGATATAGAACATACACAACACCCATCCTCCAACCATTAATTCACTACTGTGAAAGGGAAAACCGTCAGTAAGCTACGATGCAAATAACATATTATACAGTATTATTGCACAAAGAGCTACCGAAGTTGCCTAAGATCAGTTACTAACGAACAAAGAGTGAGAGTTAGTGCAATTGTTGAAGGAATGACCTCTTAATTAAAATATATATCGCAATTTGAATACTCTCACATCAGACTGGTGAGTTAATTCGGTGAAGATTTAATTAGAGAAACGCGGTTTTCAGACACATCGAATCAGTTGATCTCTGATATTCTGTAATATATTTATTTCACATGGTTACTACAATAACACAACAGTACAATAACATTGGTATTTTGAAATACTGGCATGATACTTTATCTCAGGTCTAACAAGGCAACTTATAAATTTAGTTTTAGCACCACATCTTACTACCCATTCGGAATACACGCTTATGTGCCAAATATGCTATAACGTGTTAGGGGGATGGGTCATGTTGTATTTCGAAGAAGTGTAGCCACATTTGCGAGTAGAGAGTGTGTATCCTAAAACATTTAGGAGAAACCACCCTCAGTATACCCGATCGGAATTCGAACCCCGATCTCCCCGTCATCGGCAATCAATTCTATTGCGAGAGCGATGCCTTAGACCATTCGATCACTGAAGCTGAGGCAATTTAATTAGAGCTTAAAATATTTTGTCACACTCTTGACTTTTTTTTTATCGTGGGAATAGACGGTATAATCTCTTTCCAGAGTTTTTTTTGCAATTGTAATTTTTTACTTAAGATGGAAAAAAAACTTATTTATCGTAAATATCGCGACCGATTAAACGGGAAAATAAATACAAGACTAAGCTTGAACCAGGAAACGTATCCCAGCCCAGTTTTCTGCCTTCTTCATTTGGCAACAGCGACATCGGGATCGGTTCATTGGTTTTTCTAATTTTTAAATAATCATTTTGCCATATATTTTGTATTTATTTTATAATAATGGGCAAACGGTTTGACATGTTCTCAATCCCACTACTTTTTAAAGTATAATACAGGAAATCACACACCTGTTTGACGTCTGGTTCAAGATAAATTACCTACCTAAGCCATGGGGGGAGATGGGCTTTTAAGGATGGAATGTAGGAGATGCGAGAAAAGATCAGTGTTTTTTGCAGTTTTTAGAGCAAAACTTCTTTTTTTACAAAATAAAAACAATATTGCTTCATTACAAAAATAAAATTTAATTTTCTTCACATGGTGACCTTAACATTTGTTGAATATATGTCATGAGAATAACGACAAACAAACAAACATTTTAAATGCTGAGAAAAGTTGTTATTAAATTTCAGGACATACTTTACAGATATTCAAAAAACTTCACGTCACTTACATTCCCACCTTAAAAGAAGTTTATGAAAGCAATTAAAATAATCTTAGAAATAGATATGTATAAATATTTCCCCCTTAAATAAGATGTACATAAAAAAGATATACATCCAAGCTTATCACATTTGTCTGCCAAAACATAATATTTTTGTTGAAAGATAATTTATTGTGTCAAAACCGCTTAGGTGGCCGAATGGTCTAAGGTGTCCCACTCGCATTATACTAGATTACCGATGACAGGGTGTTCGGGATTCGAATCCCAGTTGGATGAGCTAAGAGTGTTTTTTCCTCAATGGTGTTCCACTCTTCCTCCATGCAAATTCATATACACTTCCTATAAATTCAGCCTTACTAATACCTAACATACTATCGTAATTGGTACAGCTATGTACAACCCGTATGGGTAGTAAGATGCGGTGTTAAAAAATTAGTGTCACAAATACTAGAGTTTATCTTCTTTTTCTAGTCTTCACTATATGAGTGCCTTTCGTTTCACACGTTTGGCTCCCCGCGTTGTCCCACACTACTCAGCCTTCAACCGTGAAGTAACGAAGGTCTCTCAGTAAACATTAACTCACCATTCCGGTCAAGCTTTTCCGACAGGTAACTTTGTTGACTCGATTGCGTCATGCTCGCAAATACCCAAGATCAATACCAGTTTCTTGTGAGGTGTTCAGTGTCACACACGCCCGCGGGCTGGTCGCTGGTTCACTCCACGGGACACACCGGCCCTTTGTCACACAAACCCACGGACTGTTTGCTAGTTCACTCCTAAGGTTGAGGGCAGGTGACGACATACCGGCCCTTTGTCACACACAACCACGGTCTGGTTGCTAGTTCACTCCTCGTGTTGAGGGCAGGCGACGACACACTGGCCCTTATCGTTACCGGCGAACTAGACGGAACAAGACTGACGACTCTGTCAGTATGTCCGCCGATGCGAGTTTTGATGTTCTTTTCATATCTGACGAAGAAGTTTTGAACATATTCTGAATAGAAGATTGTAGACATATTTGACCAGTATTTGCGTCTTCCTTGAGTCTATCTGAGGGTGGTAGTATTTAACGTGTACTTTATAAACCCACTGATTACATCAGCACACAAAAATTTCTATGAGTGAGATTGAAAAGGCCTTCCAATTTCGTCGAGAAAGGTATCTTCCACAATCAACATGGGATCAACGGCTTTACTTACCCTCCGAAGGTAGTTCTGCTAAGGATTTTTATCGTTCAATAAAAACCCTTCAACCCCGGCTGGGTTTGAACCCACGAGCATCGGGTCCTGAGCTAAGCACTTTACTCCAAGACCACCGAAGTCAACAAAAGCGACATATGAAAATGACGTGACGTATGAATATATGGAAATAGATCTAGCTTTTATAGCTGTTAGATAAGGTTAATCCTTTGAAAGTTGGACTCTTAACTGAATTACGATGATAGTGTAACGTCACAAGCTATTTAATAGAATACTCTTTCCGTTCAGGATGAAAACCAAATTGAAAATCAAGGCATAGGTCGTGGCAAAGTTAAGGTTGTTTTCATTAAGATCCATCGGGAAGAAATAGTTTGGTCTCGCTGTTAGGGCGGCTCTGAAGACGATTAGCAGGAACTAAATAATTACACACTGGTGATTACTGCCAAGGCTTGTCATTTAACAACAAGACTTGAGGGACGCTGTCTTAATAAAAATAAACACCTCTTTAACAAAGTTCTCCTCGGTATGACTCAGAGTTAACATCATTGCACTGTATTACAGATGACGTCGACTATACCAAGGTTCCCAACCTGTGCTCCGAGCATCATAGTAGGTGGTCCGCGACTCCAATCTTTAACTCGCTGTAATTTAATATCTTAAATAGTATGTTTTGTAAATGTATCTTTACATTTGAATATGTATTTATCCAAACATAATTATTTGTATATAATAGATCATTTAAAAACACTTCATTAAGATAGCTCATACACATATGTTAATGAGAGTGTAGACGATAGTACATACAATTATATATATGCATTATTAGTATCTGTACGAATATTATAATTATATATATTAAATATAGTGCATACATCCTACTAATATATAAAAATGAGTTGACACCTGTCTGTTATTCTTTCCCACAAAAATCACTACAACAATTTTGCTGAAATTTCGCACGGATATAGCTCGGATGTTATTATGCTAAATAAAATGTATGTCCGCCATTTTGTTTCAATATGGCGGCTACAAAAAATAATTTTTGGCCCTTTTCTCAACTTCTGCTTATCAAGATTTTCATTGGACCAACTTTGAAAGGTTTTTAGATATGAATACTTATTATAAATCACATCCTGTGTTAAGAAAGGATAATTAAGACTAAAAATGAAACGATTAATATTTATTTATTTTAACGTTTAGGGCCTATATACACACAAGGTGGAAATTAATTATATCACGGAAATGACCGTAGATAGGTGGACATAATACAATTAATTTAAATTATTTGAAAAATGTCATATCGATTCCCATGTTCAGGTGTCATTTTTCTACTAATTTAAAATTATGTAATTATTTTACATGGATATTAAAATAACTATGGATTGTATTATTGTTAGAAACCCAAATTAAAAATTATGTTATAAAATTAATATTCAAGTTTTTCAAACGTGGTCCGAAAATCCTTGGAACAATTTTGAAATAGTCCGAGGCTAAAGAACTAGACACAACCTAGGCCTATACTGGATTGTGCCCTAAAAAATTACGATCCATCATGATTTGGGGTAGTTATGATTAATACTCTGCTTTGGACATTTATATTTCTAGATAAAAGTGCTACAAATTCTAAAATTAATAAAGTGACTGTTTTTACTGCGTTCTAAAATATTGCAAGAAATTGTTATGTGTTTTTCTTAAGGTTGGATGGAAGGGAACACGAGAAAAGCCTCATGTTTTTGCGGTTTTTTTGGTAAAACTTTTTTTGGCTAAAATAAATAAAATATTACTACAGTACAAACATAGAATTTAATTTCCTTCACGTGTTGATATCAACAGTTGTTGAATATCTGTCATGAGCATAACGGCATTAGGTGAGAAACTTTTTAAATTTATTATTATTATTATTTAGCACCGCGTCTTACTACCCATTCGGGTTATACGCTTAAGTACTAATTACGCTTATTGATTAGGAATTGGGAAGGTTGAATTTAGAGGAAGTGAACCCACATTTGCGTGGAAAGAGAATGGAAAACCATTTAGGAAAAACCACCCAGTTCATCCGACCGAGATTCGAACCTTGATCTCCCCGTCCTCGGCAGTAGAGCTCAACACGACTAGCGCGTTAACCAACTACGCCACCGAGGCGGGTAACTTTTTAAATGAAGAGAAAAAGTTGTAATTAAATTCCACAACACCCTTGACAGATATTCAAGAAATTTTGAGGTCACCATGTGAAGAAATTAAATTCTATGTTTGTACAGAGGTAATATTAGATTTATTTGGGTCAAAAAAAGTTTTTCCATAAAAACTGCAAAACACTGGCCTTTTCTCGCTTCCCGTTCCATCCCACCTTAACTCTTCAAATAATGAATGTTGGATGAAATCAATAATAAGATTAGGATAACCCAAATATACTACAGTTTTAATTTCTTGAGCTTGTGTATTTTTTATACTTTTGATCAAAAACACTATCGTTATATTTGTAAACAAATTTAAATTTGTAATTTATTGGTTTTACAGATTCTGGATTTTTTTAAATATCACCGCGTCTTACTACCTCTTCGGGCTATACGCATATATTATAATTACTAATGGGGTAGGGATGAGGAAGGAAGCATTTTAGAGGTAATATATACGTATTTGCGTGGAAGGAGAGGGAGAAACCATTTAGAAAAAACCACCCTCATTACATCCAACCAGCATTCCAACCCTCATCCCCCCGTCTTCAGCAGGCCAGCCTAACACGAGAGTGGTGCCCAAGGCCGTAGTCAGGGGGGGTTTTCGGGATTCAAACCCCCCCTCCCCCCAAAATTTTATGAACAAAATATATATGGCTTTATTTATGGTTCAAACAATATTAAAATTAAGGTACAAGTACCAATTAGGGGGCTGTGTTACCATAAAAACCACTTCAGAGAGCTTCCAGAGGTGTTTATTATTTAGAATTTTTTCTAGCCTTCGGCAGATTAGAATTTATCCTAGCCTCCGATAGTTAGGGGGTAGTGTTGCCATAAAAAACACTTCAGATAGCTTCTAGAACAGTTTTTTATTTGGAATTTTTTCTAGCTTCCGTCAATTGGGGAATGAAATTATGAAATTATTGGCTGGCTACGGCCTTGGTGGTGCCTTAAACTATTTGGCCACTGAAGCGGGTGATTCTGAATAGCAACCTAAGTAAAAAGTTAACTAATTCTTTTTTTGTGTGTTACAATTCTCGTGATCGAGTTTTCTTTCTCTGAAAAAGATAAACTCGTCAAGACTTATTTTACTAGTGCTTGGAAAAAACTTCAAGATGTGTCTATTCCACTTTTTGTTGTTTTCATCCGTTGGAAAGAAAGAAGTTAATTAGTAAACAAACAATAATTAGTGTGATCTACTTACCGACATATACAGTCGGTGAGAATCTAGCACAGTTGGAATCAAGCTACATTTTGAACTTAATTGGGTTGCAACTTGCAATGATGGCACATTTACAACGAATTCAAAACTAAATTTTAACATTTTTTTTAACTCATTATTTTTCAGAACTAAGTTGCGCGTTTAGTGATAAGTCTCACACAGGTAGTATTTAATTATTTCTAAAGTATAAAACATCTAAACAAATTATATTCTTTAATTTAAAACAGCTAACCGGCCTCGTGTTATAGTGGCTGCTGACCTAGAGGTCCCGGGCTCGATTCCCAGCTGGTACCGGGGGATTTTTCTCGAAAGGGGAATAATTCCCATGGTAGCCAGGGTTTGGTTAGTCAGGCTTAAGTTGGATTAAGATCTTCATTGGCTCCCCTCCGTCATATCACTATCATCATCCCCTCACATCATCGGGACACGGAAACAGTCTCTACGAAAAGGATGTACGATTAGTACATTCGAGCGGTCCCTGGGCAACGGTACATTAGTACTGGCTAATCTTGCCACTACTGAGCGACAGGATTATGTAACTCAGACAAGCTATTATTATTATTATTATTATTATTATTATTATTATTATTATTATTATTATTATTATTATTATTATAAAATAAATTGAAATTATTATTAATCCAAAACCACCATTTTAAACTCTTCTACTTAACTGTGTGAGTTTTAAAAAAAATCATTAGGCCATATTTAACTTTATGAGCAATTATAAACTATTATAATGATAAACGAGTTTCAGCAAATGATTTAGGTTACAGAAACTTAAAGTTTTTTTAAATCTTTTTCATACTTCATTTAATTTCTGGGGATGTCACTTTATTAATACCATTTGAATGAATATTAAATTTTAGGGGATTAAATTCTATATTTTATTTAAGTTATATAAAAAATTCTGATGTGATAGTGGTAATTATATTAATAGTTGTGGTTGCTGCCATAACAAAAAGAGCTCCAATTCCTTTTTCTTCATAACATCCTGGTTAGAGCTCAGGTCGTCTCAAAGGTGATAAAACTACGACGATTGATGGCTATTGTCAACACAACATTTAGTTCACTGTTCAATTTCTTCGACGCTTATATCTGTCTATAATATAGTGCATAGTATCTTTGAACTTTATATGGATATTTATATTGTATTGTAAATGATGATCTGATCTCTGATCGCTGGTTGCGGACGGGCTATCTTACGCGTTCATGTGGCGCACAGATTAAGAAGAAACATGGATTTAGAACATTTAAAATATCTTTTCTCTTTCTCTTTTTTTCACCGCGTCTTACTACCCGTTCGGGTTATACGCTTAAGTACTAATTACACTAATGGATTAGGAATTGGGAAGGTTGAATTTAGAGGATATGAACCCGCATTTGCGTGGAGGGAGAGTGGAAAACCATTTAGGAAAAACCACCCCCAGTTCACCCGACCGAGATTCGAACCTCGATCTCCCCGTCCTCGGTGGTCTGACTCAACACGACTGGCGCGTTAGCCAACTACGCCACCGAGGCGGGTAACATTTAAAATAGATGTTAAATAATTATCAATGGTGAAGACTAACTTTAACATATCTTAAAACTGTCTATATTTATATCTACCAAATGTAACAGCTGAAGATCACATTGCTTGACGTATGGCTACATGCAAGAAGATCTAATCACTTTTTGAAATTATGTTTATGTTAAACTGATTACAATATAGTTTATAGCTTATTTACTATAATAAATTGAACAAAAAGGCATTAAAGTAGGTATCTGAATACACTTTTAGATTTTAAAAATATGTAAATGGTATAGCTATTTGTAACAACATTTTTGACAATTTCCGTAAGGGCCTATAATGACTGATTAAGACTTATGAGCAAGTTTCCTTAAGCTTATACCAATAATATAAATATTAAAGACACTACACATGTCACTAAAATTTGGTCCTAGAAAAGTTCTGAAAAATAGCGAACAAGCTCATGTTCAATTATGAACCGCACTAGTTATAGTTGATTGAAAATGCTATTCCTTAGTACCTGTTCATATTTCTTCATTTATCCTTAGTGACAAAAAATATGGTAAAAAAAAAATTTCAAATTTTATGCAACATTCACCCTGAAATGCTACCTTGCTTGGTTTCACTATGGTGGAGTTTGGTTTTAAGGTAGGGTAGGTAATTAATCAAGATAATACACCTTGCATGGTAAAGGAAATGAATATGTATGTATCATGTCTCACACTAAATATAATTTGAACTTTTGCCACAGTACTAGCTACAAAGTAATAGTAGTTAATAAATCGACAAAACAAAACTATCATCATAAAATGTAAGACAAATTAAAACAGACAAGATGCAGAAGATGTTTCAAAAATACTTTTAACCTGTAATAATGAATATTTCTAAAGAAAGACAGAGATGTAGATATGTCGTTCAGTTGAAATAAAGGTAATGATTTTCAAAAAATGATCAGCAAAGAAACTTTAAATAAATTACAGAAATTCGCTCTCGTTCACACGCAAAATAAGCATTATTGAGCACGACATTTTCATAAACACAAAAGTTTAAAAAAACCATTCAACGTAAATTTGTTTGATAATATTATTTTATAGATTGACTTTTATTATAAACATTTATCTCCCAAACTTCAACTAAAATTAACTAAGTACATTTTTAAATTAGAGCACGTCTTTAGGAATATACCAAATACGGATGTGCATCACAACACAAATATTAATTTTTCAAAACTATTGATTTACTTTCGTAGAGCGACAAACAGAAATAAACCTACAGCCAGTCCTCGGCTTAAACTGATTTGAGCTACTCGAATTCGTAGATGCGTAATGTGAATACTTCATCTTACAGCTAGCAATGCATTCTTTCAAGCACCACTTTAAATATAACATATAGCGTTCCAAGTTAGCTGACGCCCAGCTGATAGTGTTAGCATAATTTTGTTTGCTCATAAAGTTTTACAGTTTCATTTTATTAATCACGTTTACTTTTCATAAATATAACCTGTTTAGCTTTAATTATCCTTTGAAATTAACATTTAAATTAAAAATACATCGTATTCAAGCACCAATTATTGACTTACGCGGTTTCTCAACTTGCGCAGAAACCTTCGGAACGAATTAACAGCTTATGTCGAGGAATTACTGTATTTCTAATCAAGTGTTAGTGGTTGGCTGGGTTTTTATTACACCAAGATGTGCTTAGTAATTTTTTTAAACAATCATATTATCTTAACTCAAGTTGTCTGAGTCGATGACAACCATCAGTGGCATTAAAGCCCACAAGCAAGTCAAGTATTTTGTTGTCTGTTTGTAAATTGTACTTAAATTGTTGTTGGGGTTTTTTTCTCTCCGTGATACGTGGAGAAAGTGTATAACATGCATAATATACAAGTTTAGTCACACCTTTCAAGTACTCTAACAATACAAGACGCTCAGTTGTAAAATACCGCGAGGCACAAAAAGTATCCTGTGGATTCAGGAAATACTTCTCGGGATTTTAGCTGTAGTTCAAGATTTAACAACAGTTTTTATTGTTTTTTTAAGGGACCTTGGTATTAAAGGTGAGCCGTCAACTTGTGGGTGTTTAACGATGTAACGTTGGGTTTCTATTAAATCGTTTGTACTGTTCTTTGCAACAATATAAAAGAGGAAACCATAAGAAATCCAACTTTAAAAATATACACCCTAGAACATTTAGGTAGTGTTGACGTTTCCATGAAGAAGGGAACAAAAGGAAATTGTGTTAAGTTTTTGCTTAGGTTTTGAAAGCGGTGTGCTTAATTTGAAAAGGAGCTCCAAATAAAATATATTTAAACAAAAAGTATTGTTTTGTCTGGTCCTCATTTTCTGATTGCTATCTTTTAAAGCTCTAGCTATAGATATCATCTATAGCCACACTGTTATAGGATATGGTGTGCCGAATAACACACAATACGAAATCAAAAAATAATTATAATCCGTATTCTCTGTTTTCATCACTAAATATTTATTAATGGAAACGGGAATCAAATTTATGATTGTTAAGACTTTTATACAATTGAAAATTGGACACATAAAGATTATCAAGTAGACAAAAAAGTTAATGACTGACTTTTCGATTTTGACACCCCGATATTGTTGAAAAGAAAAACTTTATCTAGTATGTTTTGTACTACGTGTTTTACTAGCAATAACTTAAAATTAGCTAATCCTACGACACAAGATGAGGATTTATATTAACTAAATTCACGTGCATTCGTTGAGGGGGCGGAGGATTAGTATGGATATAAAACTAATACTGAAAGAAAAAAGATTCGCTGTCAGAATTGAGAGCCGACCTCACGGATCGGAGTCAGGAGTGAGGAGTCATCCATCCGTAAGCCGCGTTACGCTGTCGGGGAGGGGGGATTTGTGAGCTGTAGGGTCTACATAGTGTTATATGGGGGGAAGGGTGGGTACATAATATGTTATGTAACACAGACCTTATACTTAAATTATAATGTTGATAAAGTAATATTGTTGTCCATGTTTTCACCGTTAGTAAACGTACTTATAGATAACTTCCGATTCTGAGTTGAATTAAATCTGAGTCCCTCTTTTAACGACACAAAAGCTTCTCTTTGAAATGACATTTACGTTTTGTTTAATGGTGAAAGTTACGTAACACATGATGAGGGTAGGAGGGAAGGGTCACGGTGCTAATTGAAAAATGGGAGAGGGGTTAAAAAAAAAGGTAATAAAAAGCGTTACGTGGTTTAGGATCATCCCTGAAGACTACTACACTAACCATGCCAAATATTAGTTCATTCGGCCTTGTGACCCTTCGGAAGATTGAAAATTCATAATTTCAAAACAAACATAACGGACGCCTCACACAATAATGTTATTGTTGTGCAAATAACTTAAAGTTTTTTATCGCCGTGTTTTACAACCCATTCGGTCCATACGCTAGCATATTTATAGAAGTTTTACTTCTAAATTACTAAAACGTATTACGTTTTGTAGTTTACTGTGGATAGCTGTTAGTGTATTAAAGAATAACATTTTTCTATACATTTGATTGGTTGGACTTTGAATCAACCCACGTTATTCTCTAATGAATTGTGTTTCTTTCTCACTTGAAGCCAACACTTTTTTTTAAATCGATTATTTTTTTCTCACGTAGAGGGTTAGTTATCACACCGTTCCAGCTGAGACTTTCCCACCGTACTTTTGACCACCTGTAGACTCGTACAAGTAGGTGTTCTCTGTGTGTTTTGCCGCGGTTCGTCACGCGCTAGTTCCCGAGTCTGCCAACTACGGCGCCACAGAGATCAGAAACTGTTCAAGGTTCATTACTTAACCGAAACCGACCGCAGCTTTTAGCTGCCATTTGTATCGTCAATACATTGTAGGGAACTTCAGAGTTACAGCTCAATAAAAATCACACTGCGAAAGTAGACTAAGTGTAAAAACCATTGCTATAGAAGGAGAATAAAGAACAAAATTGTAAAAGTTTGATAGAATGGAAGGGGGAGTGGGATCCCCACAAACATTCCATCCCCCCCAATCACCGTAAAGTTACGTTAATACGGTAGCTTTGAATTACTCTTCAATTTATAATCTAATTACTTTTTGAAGTCTTATAAAAATTCATAAAACCTACAACTCCATTCGTGTTTATGAATAAACTTTGAATTAAAGCGATATTAAGAGTTGAAACATCTCTATTCCATTTCCTTTTGGGGGACTTCACTACGATCGATCTAAGGTAGGTCCTCTCCCCCTAAAATAAATTTCTTGGTACGATCCTGAATTTTAAAGAATGTGAACGTTTAATATCAGTATAAAACATTTAACTACTTGTATAGTGTATTACCTAAGCTATTATCTTTAAGAAATTAATTGAAATAATTAAAAATGTTAGTG
Source organism: Timema genevievae (assembly GCA_902155825.1). Taxonomy (NCBI): domain Eukaryota; kingdom Metazoa; phylum Arthropoda; class Insecta; order Phasmatodea; family Timematidae; genus Timema; species Timema genevievae. The sequence continues at coordinate 337,888 of CABFWO010000032.1, forward strand.
TCCTACACGTGTAATACTTTAATTATCAAAGAATTTAGACTCACAAATACTACCTTGATCTATCTTTCCTCAATTGTTTCATTTCATTTGATTTATTTGAGGTATTTAACGTGCACTTTCTGAACCGACTGGTATATTATCAGCACATGACATCTAACTTGACTTAGATCTATAACAGACACAACACCCAGCCCCCGGTCGTTAATACATCACTACGAAAGGGAAAACCTACAATTTCATCAATGATACTTTTTTTGGCCATAATAAGAATTGATCCTGAGACCCCTAGGTCAGTAGACAGTAATGCTACCGACTGAGCAAAAGTGGTGGACCTTTCCTCAATCAAATAAAATTTTATTTTAACATGATCTCGACATTACATTTTAAGATTGTTGAGAATGGTTTTAATGGTTTTGCATTTTCAGAACCATCATTTTCATAAGAAACGTCGTAGTGAAAGAATAGGTCCATTTATGTATGAAATGCCCTTGAAAATTAATATATTAGGAAATGTATTATTAAAAATATTACGTATTAATATTATTAATATATTATTATTTTAATATAGCTATTGAATAAAGCCATAAAAAGGTAGTGTAAACATTTTGTACTAATTGATACACATTAATGCTATGTCTTTTTTTAAGATCTTGCTAAAGGAACAAAACGAGTAGCAGCTTGAAGAAAACAATTAATTGCGCTTGTCATTCAGAACTACTCCGATTTGATAGGGAGAGGTGTGACTAAAAGAATGTTCTTCTCGAAGAGTAATGACGTATCGGCAAACTAACATTTAACCAAGCGAGGTCGACCGGTCCCTTATAAAGATCTTGATCTGAATGAGTTGGCATTTTGATTGTTTGAATGTCAGAGTTAATAATTTACATCTGCAACGGTAAAAAAAAATATATATATATATATACTTGTTTTTCTATGTTTGGATCTGTCTCGAGTACATTAATATAGTGATGGAAATAAATCTACTCTACTGCTTTAATTAATGAAAGGGTTAAAAGAAGTAAGTTAGCCATATGCGTTTTAAAATAAATGGTTATATGTTGTGACTTTCTTGTGAAAGTTGGGCTTTTTTCATGACTCGTAGCCACACGGGTGTACGCATTTAAGGTGGGAGTGTAGAGATCGTAAGAAAAGGTCAATGTTTTTTGCAGTTTTAATATAAAAACTTTTTGGGCAAAATAAATAAAATATTTATCCAGTAGAAGCGTAGAGTTTAATTTTATTCACATGGCGATATCATCACTTTTCAAATATGTGTCAAGGTGGTCCTGGAATTTAATGACGACTTTTTCTTTGATTTAAAAAGTTTATCATCATTTGTCAATCATGACAGATATTCAAGAGTTCTATTAATATTTTCGGAAGCTTTCAATTAAACATCAAAGTGATTCACTGAAAAGTGAGTCCGAATGTCATAAGACCATAAAAGTAATTAAAAATATAATACTCTTAGTAATAGATAAAATATTTAGGTGTTATTCCTTGTTTAGAAATAACTATTAGCATATTTATCTAAATAATATATTTTTTTAGACATTAAAAGGCTACATTTTGTTAGAATATACCCCATGGAACCGTCGCATCCTAGGCAACCACCTAGGTTCGCCTAATGGGCCTGTTGTGCATTTTAAAAAAATTGAACATAATGTAATTTATAGCCATATTTTAACTATCCTGATGATTTATTGCCAAAAGAGAAAAAGGGTTTCGAAATTGAAATACTTTAGTCCTAGGTTGTTCCAGATTTATGCTAACGTTTATTAAAGTTTGTTCCTTAATTAAAGATGAAAACATTGTTTCAATAATGTTCCAGAAATATGCAAACCTTGCTTCTGGTTTGCTCCAAAAAGATAAAAGCACTGTTTTTAGTTTATTCAAAAAAGACACAAACGCAAGTGTACACCAATCTTAAGGCGTACAGTACACAATCATCCTCATCTTCTCGACATCCGCGGGTCTGAGAAGCAAAATGTCTGCAAAAAGTATATTATCACTGACGTGTCCTCGCCATATTCGGAGAGTGGTTTATTGTCGAGTCTCTCTCGTACACACTTTATGTAGCCAAACAAAGGACTCGGAGGAGATATAAAATACCGGCTGTGACAGAAAAGGATATGAGCAAACCCACACGGCAATATTTGCATACTGGACAAACGATCTTTGTTTTCTCGGCGAGCTGTAGCCGTGTTTTTATCTCTTTTTTTTCTCTATTGACTAGATCAACGCTTTAAGGTGGGATGGAACGGGGACGCAAGAAAAGGCCAACTTTTTTTTACAGTTTTTAAGGCAAAACTTTTTTTTTGCTAAAATAAATAAAATATTGCTCCAATACAAACAAAAATTTTAATTTTCTTCATATATTGATATCAACAGTTCTTGAATATCTGTTATGAGCATAGCAACATTGGATGACAAACTTTTTAAATGAAGAGAAAGTTATCATTAAATTTCAGGACACCCTTGACAGATATTCAACAACTGTTGAGATCATCATGTGAAGAAAATTAAATCCTACATTTGTACTGGAGCAATATTTTATTTATTTTGTCCGAAAAAAAAGTTTTGCCATAAAAACTGCAAAAACACTGGCTTTTTTTCGCGTAGTCTTCCATCCCACCTTAAATCTAACGCTATAGAAAAATAAGTAACGCAATTTAAACGAAGAACTCAACGTCATTAATTCTGTACAACTCATGATAAGTAATTTATATTTTGTATATATAATCACTTCTTGACTATGGTAGGATTCTAGTAGGTAGAATCATTTAGAGAAAAAAAAAACACGCTTTGGAGATCGAATAGTCTAAGGCGGGATCGTCAAACACATGAGTATGGGAACTACTTTTAAAACGTCAAATTGTTTCGCGATCTATCTAGATTTAAAAATTGCCGTATTGCGTTTTGGTTACTATTTTAAGAACTGTTAATATCACCATGTGAAGAAAATAAACTCTTTGTTTCTACTGGAAAATTATTTTGATTTATTTTGACCAAAAAAATGTTAGATTATTAACTAGTATTTGGTTGATGACATATACAATTAAAACTATAGTAAAAGTTGAAAGCTATAACATTATGTTTTTACAAGTATATGTCGACACCATGGGCGCTTTGCATTATCTACTTTTTTTTTGTTAATTTTTATGGGAAAAACATGTGTAATTGGGATTTGGCTTTAATTTGCTATTAATAACTTTGAAACATCAAAATTTTCTTCAACAGAGATTCAAATGATAAAATGTAGATTTCCTCCCATTCCCTCTTCAACAATTCTATTATTCTGAAAATTTAAAAATGACACCTGGATACGGGAATCGAATCAGAATATGATATCTAGATGGAGTAATCCTCAATATAAGCATAAATAATAACTTTGGCTATTTGATTCTTAATTCTATTTTTATTTTATTTTTGTTCAATAAACTTGTGAAAAATATGTTTCTTTTTAATGGGTTCAGCAACAACTAAATTTTATTTTAATTTTTAATTTTCATATGAGAGGGGTCGCTACGTCCAAGAAACGCTCACACCGACGTTTTCAAATCCGTCGCGGCGTTCGTGTCTATAGTCTGACCCCTCTCATATGAAACAATGCAATGCACTAGCGCGACCTGGTCGCGACGTTTGTGTCGCAGCGACCAAAATGCGACCAAAACGTCTGTCTGTCACCGGCCTTAGAGTTAGGCAAAGCTCGGCAATGAAGAGTCTTGAGTGGAGGTTGGTCGCCGACATCCTAATGTATGGTATGGATCGCTTGGTTGTTCTTAGCGTTAGCTTCCATAGGAGAGATCTCCAAGGCTTTCCTTAAGTTACTGTGTCGTTTGTCTAGTAGCATTGTGCACTCGTATTAAGTCGAGGAGTACGGATTAACGAGTTAAATTTAATATCTTGGTTGTTTTTAAAACAAAACTTTTTCTCTTGGTCAAAACAAATATAATATTGCTTCACTAGCTGTGTTTGATTAGATTTTCAACACATGACAATCTAAAGAATTCTTGAATATCTGTAATGATTCTTATGACTTTTAAACAGAATCTTTTAAATATATAATAATGATCTGTGCTCATGACGTATATTCAGAAGTGTTGAGATTACTTTATATAGACAATTAAAATTAATATTGCCATTGAAACAATATTTTGATTATGAATTAGATTAAAGAACTCTTTTGTATTAAAAAAAACTTTGAAGATATGGACCTTAACTAGTGGTCCTTACCTTATACGCTTCCGTTTTGGGTCGGAGTAAATTATAAATAATCCATACAAGATTTTTTTTTAATCAAACTCAAACCTGTTTACGTTTATTATTCTATGCTCAGGAAATACGTGCTTTGAATATTACTTTGGAGAACTAATAATACTGCGATTTTAAAAAAATTATACAAAATAAGGTAAGAGAAACCACAAATTGGCAACCACAACAAATCAGTTTCGATTTCTTAGATTAATTGGGATTACTTTCTTTATTAGGTTTCCTGGAATTAAATGGTAACACATAATTTGTTACATAGTAATACTATTGACCTTTATTTACCTATAATTACACTACATAACTATTTAACTATCAGCAAACAATGTATTTTACCATGGATCTATCTTTTTTTTTAATGTGTTACATTTATTAGTTAAATAGCTAACTCGTATTGCAACGATATGAATTATTATATCAATAATTTGTTGAGTAACTGCTAACAATATACCATTTGATAGGGCAAAATAGCTCAAATTTTTAGGAACAATTTTAACTAGCAATAACAATATTAGATTAGGAAAATAAATTATTATAGCTGACATAAAAACCGTTTCTAATTTTCAATATCTTATTAACTATTTCACCTTTTACGTTTATCGGATGACGACTTTATTAACTACTACCAAATTGAGGGGGCAAAACTATTACGAAAAAATGTATTATAAGCGATTTCTCTTAGCTTACCTCTTGAACTACAAGATGTTTTTATAATCAGTCAATACCTTGAAAATAGCTAATATCGACCAATCTTATTTATTTATTTTTACATCTAGATTTACGGATTTCACAGAAGTTTAAATAATGAATATATCCAATCTAAATATATGAGGGTTATTCATGTTTCTGTCCCGGCCCTCTCAATTACAAAAAACAATGAAGAACAACAGGATATAGAGTATTGATTAAGTGCAATTTGGAACTAGACTAATAGAATCGGTGAATCGGCACCGAAACAAAAAATCAGCAGTAATTGATATTCGACCCATCACTATTTAAATTATAATATTCTGATTAAACAAAATTGTTTTTGTGCAATTTATTTTTTCAACATGTTAGCGTATTAAATCAGACTAAATAGCCCAGATAAGCAACCAGGTCTTTCAGAACTAAAGGACAGCAGTCCGAAGCCAAGCTATGATTACATCAGAGTCATTTCGCTACCTCATGTATAGTGTGTGTACATTAAAATAGATAGAAAAATAAATATTTGGAAAGCTTTGAGGTGTGGTGTTAAAATAAAAAAAACTCTAGCTCTATCTCGCCAAATCCGTAGCTGTTGGTGCAATCAGTTTTTTGATAGGTCTTACCGTTTAGCCACAAAAGACCTCCAAAAAAAGGTCCGCACCGACTTTAAATTTGCTCCACCATTTTGGATTTTTTTCAGGGGTGAAATTTTTTTTTTAACTTTTTGAAATTTTCTCGTCGATTACAGGCTAGAAGCTATAAGTTTGCCAAATTTCAAGTTTCTAGCTCATCTGGAAGTGAGTGAGTGAGTGAATGAGTCATTCAGTCAGCCATGTAGCTTTATAGTAGTATAATTTTCTTCCCATGATGATATCAACAGTGGTTTGATATCTTTCATGACTCATGAGCATAGCTGCATTAAATGAGAAACTTTTTAAATGAAATAGAAAAAGTTGTCATTAAATTCCAGGATACCCTTGAGAGTTATGCAACAACTGTCGATATCGCCATGGAAAGAAAATTAAACTCTATGTTTCTGCTTAAGTAAAATATTTGATTTATTTCGACCAAAAAAATTTTTGCTATAAAAACTGCAAAAGCACTTACCTTTTCTCGCGCTCCCTACATCCCCACCTTAATGAAGCCGTTCCAAGGAGAGCCAATGAAAATAAAATCACTATACAGATGATTGTAGTCCAACTAGATGAGAAGAAATTATTTATAGAATGATATCATAGAAGGAAAAGTGGAAGAGAGAAGGCCCGGATCATAAATACCAAGAATTCAACTGACAAACAAGAAAACAAGATTAAGTTTCAGGATATAAAAAAGGAAACTGCTGATAGAACATGCTGAAGGACTCAATTTGGACAAGACAACGGACCTGTCGAAAGACAGAACTCCTAATAATAATAATTATTATTATCCTCCGCATCAGTGGATAGGAGGACTAAATGTCAGGTTCATCTAGTCTGGTTTACCCGTGATTGAGATGTTCGGGTTTGATTCTCGGCCGGATCTGCTGAGGATGTTTTTCTCCACACAAATGTGGGTACATTATTGCCCCACCTACTTATCTTACTACCCTTAATCATAGTTAAATTCGAATAGCCTTTGTGAAATATAAGAAGCTGTTCTCATGCAAACAACCATTTTTCGGTGATCAAGTGCTCAGTCTCTTTATGACAGTGTCCCTAACAAGTATAAAACAAATACAGAGTTTCACAGCGTAGACAACCCACTAACTCCACAGATATTTTTTTTTCTCTGTCTGTCCAACTATTTAACACCTTCATCCTCCCACACCGATTCTTAACTTCACTCATCCTTAACAACCCGACACCAAGCACTTTTTATACCGTGTTGATTCTCAGGGAAATTTCACCGCGATATTCAAGAATGTTTTCATCCACCCCTTCTTTTCTTTAGTGAGAACAAGCTAGACATTTTTCAGACTTATAAAATGCGCCTGTTTCATTGTAGAAAGCGAATAAGGCAGGGCGGCGTATTAAAAAGCGTGTCTCGAGGCACTAAATAACATTTTCTTTGCTTGGACATGACAAGTTTATGCGCCGTAAAACAGGCGTACACAATAAAAGTATATATTTTTTTAAATTAAAAGATGCTATAACGTGTAAAAGAACACAAACTATGTTTCTTCATATGTTTAGTAAAATCCGTGTATGTAAATTAAGTATCCAGGCTAGTTTTAACTAAAGTGTTTTTTCCTAAGTGATTTCCCAACCTTCCTCCACGCAAATGCAGGTGCTTTTCTCTAAATTATACCTTACCCAAGCCTACACCATATAGATAGTTATATGTTGATAGCTCGGATGGGTATTTGGCATGGTGGTAGAGAAAAAAATCACCTTTTAATAATTACGATGAAACTTGAAAACCAAATTTCTTTTCTGTATTTTAATTTTCTACAGGACTTTCGTTGATGTCAGAGTCAAATATTGATTGTTTAAAATAAGTGTCATCAACGCTAAATCACCATCACTTTGACAACACTAACATAAAAAATTAAGTCTTCAACCACAGCATTTAAAAAAAATATGTTTTCGAATAAAACTTGGTAAACATAATACATTCTTTACTAATATATTTAGTGCACTGATATTAGTTTTGTTTGAATTGAAATGGAAAAGAAAAAATGCGAAATAAATATATAAATCAGTTGAAAGTAATTTTCTATCTGAATTGATTTTTTTTAGCATCGCATCTTACTACCTGCTTGTGTTATACGCCTCTGTGCTAATTACTCTAATTTGTAAGGGATTAGGAAGGTTGAATTTAGAGGAAGTTTATCCGTATTTGCGTAGAGGGCTAATGGAAAACTATGTAGTAAAAAACACCCTTAGTACACCCGATCGGGATCGAACCCCGATCTCCTCATCATAAGCAGTCTAGTCTATTGCGAAAGAGATACCTTAGACCATGGGGCCACAGAAGTGTTTTTTTAACTAAATTAATGGTTTGAGTATGATGAAGGAAGAATGTCTTGAAAATGTACCCGCATTCACGTGGAGGGGAAGTGGTTAACCATCTAGAAAAAAAAACTCCCTCATTACACCCCGACCTTCCTGTGATCGGCAAACCAGACTAGACGAGCCTGACGTTTAGTACGCCTTTCTATCAATGCGGGTCACCCTAAGTAAACTCCGCTGAAGATCAAACAATGGCCTTTTAACTCGTAAGAAAATCAGATTGGCGTACACCTGACTATCAGATTCCTATGCTTAAAAAGAAAAAAAAGAAAGCTAAATATTTCTTATTAATAAAAATTCAACCATGGCCGTCACTTTGTTGCTAAGCCATAAAGCATCTTAAACGTTCGTTTGAAAGAAGGGGAAGCTATAACTCAAATTTAACAGCCACTAAAAGTTTAATACCCAGGTATGAGAGTCTCAGAAGAATGCCGGGCTGTCACAAAGTAAAACATTCCCACACCTGAGTTAAAGATTCCGAACATTTCCCTCGAATATAGTGTGGAATTTCGTGCAGCCATAGGACATAAACACTGACCAGTGCGTTTGTAAGAACAACAAGGATATTTGGGCCCATAACCTCAACTTGAGAATGTAAATATTATCATTGTAAACTTAGGTATAACAATGAACACACGAATACGACACACTATCTCAGTCAGTAGTGTGTCTCTCTAATGAGCTATGGGTCCCGGGTTCGATTTCAGGCATGGCCGAAAAATGTATCAATGGTGAAATGTGGGTTTAACCTTTCACAGTGATGAATTAACGGTCGGGGACTGGATGTTGTGTCTGTCCTAGTCTTAAGTTATATTATAAAACATGTGAAGCTACGACAGGCCTAGCAAGCCGTTATTGGAAAATATACAACTTGAATAAAAAACGGCCACAGGCTAGAAATGGATGTAAAAACAAAACAAGACGTGATAGGGTCGATGTTCGTGGGTTCAAAACCAGCTGGGGTCGACGGATCTTTCTTGAACGATAAAAATTCATAGCACAACTTTCTTCGGAGGAGAACTAAAGCCGTCGGTCCCATGTCGATTGTGGCATGTAAAAGAACTCTGGAGTTTACGTGAAAATACATTTATGACAAAATTGGTAGTTCATTTCGCTCTCGCTCATAGAAATTCCCAAGTCCTGATATGATCGGTTGGCTCAGAAAGTGCACGTTAAATACCTCAAATAAATGAAAAAAGGAAAATGATTATTGTGGTTGTATACAACAGGTTTTCATACTTTTTAACGACGTTGCCTACTTGGAGATTTCGAAAATATTTTGGTGAACGAGTTGCACCTTAACTTGACGCACTTAAGCACTATCACACTTAGACACCAATACACGAAATAGAAAAAGAGGGAAGAAAATGAATGAGCCTTTCACCCTGAGAGGCCTCTTGTTTATCTACTGATAACACTTCCCCTCTTCTTTTGACGAGTTTACACACTCATTATACTATTTGATCCTTGAAAACATTGACTTGCTTTTTAAAATTATCTTTTTTTGTTTCCTATCTTAGATAGACATATGCCACTAAGGACTTTTTTAATCTACATCCTGGCAGTAAGACTCCTACGGATCATTTTCTTGATCAAGCCAAGTATTCTAAGTTGTAGAAGATTGATAAAAAATATGTTTACCAAAAAAAACTTCAAAATGAAAATAGTAGTTTTGTGACACTTTAGGACTCTTTCTAGAATTATTTAAGAATCTATGGATTTTGTTTCAACGGTATCTATTTAAAAATCTCTGGAAAGGTGTAAAGACGTCAACATAGGAAATCCTATCTTGACCTGTCATGATGTCACAAGTAGTAATGGAGGTTTATACACCTAGTATCCAGAAAAAACATCAAAATTATTCAAAGAGGGGAAGTTTTTATTTGGGATTAAAATTAAAATATAAATATATATATATATATATATATATATATATTCTATCTAAATGTATTTCACTTCCAATTAACATTTCTAAAACCTAAAGGCTAGATTTGACTGAGTTGAAAGCTGTCTTTGCAACCGACCCAAAGCAAATCTTCAAACTAGGTAACTGAGCCTTCTGTTCCTTTCAAGGTACTGTTGACATACAGTAAGTTAACGGCTTTTAAGGAATGTTAAACTAAGAATATACAAAACAATAGTTTTACCGGTTGTTCTCTATGGTTGTGAAACACGGTCTCTTACCTAACTTTACGAAAATAAACTAAGGATGTTAGAAAACAAGGTGCTCAGAAACATATTGGGTCCAAAAATGTATGAGTGGAGGAGGTTACATAATAATTAGCTCCATACTCTGTACTCATAATAAGAAATCAGTTTTCTACTACACTGGAAAGTAGTTGTTTACTATTAGTTTTTGAAATTTGGACCCCCTATTCCCCCCAGTCTCTTTTCTCCAATTCTCACTTAGAAATTTAAATATTTTTTTTGTTATTTGTAGCTAAATGGCTACCTTTCTGTCAAGATATATTTTTTTAGCTCATCTAAAAGTTTGTTTCTAACTATAGGCCACCCTATTACCCAGAGTCTCATTTTGAGATTCCCAATTTCAGATTTTTCTGGTTGTATGGGGCGATCCCGCTACCTTCCTGCCAAGCAAAATGTCAAGTTTCCAGGTCCAGGGGCTGGTCAAATACGGTTATGAGAGAGTCACTGAGTGGGTTTTGTCCTTAATAAATTGACATACAAGCATTCACAAATCAAGGTTTCCATGGAGATATAAATAAAAATTGACTGTACAGATGAGACTGTGCGTACAGCAAAAAAAGTTGGAAATCTTTCTAGAAAAATTTAGTTTCCGTTGGAATCTACTTTTCTTTTGCTGACATACCCATTTCCTAACCTTTTAAATGAGTTTTTGTTTTTCGAAATATGTTCAGTCGTTTTCTTGAAATTTCAACTACAGGAAATGGGCTTATAAAATTAAATATACCTATCAATAGATTTTTATGACAATTAAATTAATAATTGTACTGTATGTACTTTACGTATTTAATGTTATATAAATAAAAACCTAGTAAACGATAACCTACTTTCTAAGAAACGATAACTGTTCCAATAACTAAGGGAGGAACCGGTGGAACCGAAGAATTGAACTGTCCATTCCTTAATATAAGCCTACATACTCTCCCGGTGGTATTCTGTAACTTTGGGCAATAAGTTCAGGCACCCATCAAAAGAGGTCATCTAAAGTCATATTGAAGGCATCTTTTATATCTTCCTACATACTGTATATATTGTATTTACCAATTTTTCAAAACCAGCCCGACAAGTGCAACAAGAATAATTCAAATCTCTTATGCAGCCACAAAACTCTCAACTCTTAATTTCCGGCTTATATGAAATGGCGTGTACACAATATCTAGTGGGCTGAGAGAGAAAAAATAAAAGGTAAAGAGAGGTCAGCGGACACGAAGAATCTGTCAAGAAGGCGGCAACCACCGTTCAACAAACAACATACTCACGAAGGCCGTGTTTGAAGCACCTAACGAATGGTTCCTAAGATGTTTACTCACTTAGCTCTACGAATAAAATGCAAATCTTGCTTTGTGTGATAGTTTTTGAAACCATCGGTCAACGTCCTCTACATAAAATATACCGGCATATTCCACCTCAAGTCTCAAAGAGCCTTCTTAAACACTTATCAAAGTGTTCGATCGTTCCGTGAGTTTTTTTTTTGTGCTTGTTAAAATGACAAGCGATAGCTTTTTACATAGGCTTTAAATGTGATATTTTTAATTTGCTAATCCCTCATCACTAGTCAAATTTCAAGTGTTTCAAAAGCCATCGTTATTGTAATATTCAAGCTTCAAGCCTGCCCCGCCCAATGAGTCAACTTGTCTCAGGGAATAAATAAAGTATACTACAGTCCAATCTTCCTAGGGTAGCTAGAAGAGTTAGTTACTAAATCTTATTTCACGTATTATTATGTCAGGTCATGTGATCTGCAACTGCCGCTTCTTATAAATATTATCAATATATTAATAATAATATAATATTGCGTGACTGGGGTACACCATTCATAGCCCAGTGATGGAAAGATTAGCCAGTACTAATGTACTGTTGGCCAGGGGACGCTCGAATTTACTAATTATACATCCTTTTCGTGGAGGATCTTTCCATGCCCCAATGAGATGCAGTGATGGTGATAGGGAGTTTAAGGATGTGGAACCAGTGGAATCACTTGCAACCTAACTTAGCCTAACAAAGCGAATTCTGGTGACCGTAGGGATAATCCCCCTTTCGGTAAACATACCCGAGGTGCCAGCCGGGAATCAAACCAGCCAGGCGCACTGACCACTATACCATGGGGCGAGTTAATATTTAAATAAAATATAATAATAATAATAATATTTAGCACCGTGTCTTACTACCCGTTCGGGTTATACGCTTAAGTACTAATTACGCTAATGGATTAGGAATTGGGAAGGTTGAATTTAGAGGAAGCGAACCCGCATTTGCGTGGAGGGAGAGTGGAAAACAATTTAGGAAAAACCACCCCCAGTTCACCCGACCAAGATTTGAACCTCGATCTCCCCGTCCTCGGCGGTCGAGCTCAACACGACTAGCGCGTTAGTCAACTACGCCACCGAGGCGGGTTTAAAATAAAATAAAATAACACTACTAATTTAGTAAAAAAGTCATAAATATGTCTGTATCTTTCTAAAGCCTCTTCTTACAAACATTGGAGTGTACCAACTTGATATTGGATCATTAATATATCAAAGAAGAGTGGGTTTTTATATTTTCGCTGCCGAAAATGGGGGAAGTGTTTAATAGCTAAGTGCTCAAATGTACATTAATTATGTTTTTTTACATAATGGTATATATTTTCAATTTAAATGTTGTCCAATCGTATAGTCGATTAAGGTAACAATGTTATAATTATAATGTTGTTATAAATATGAACTTATTTATTCGGTTTTTCGTAGGTTTCATCAGCGTTCATTGATGGATTTTATATTATTATCTCATTTTACGATTAGGGGGATGATGGTAGTGGTGGGGATTAATCTATTGATCAAGTGCACTTATTTTATTTTTATTTTTAAAATATTAAATGCCATGTATTTGACTCAAAAGTTGCTCAAACATTTTATTAAAATCCATCCTCTTCCCCCATATTATTTCTATTTTCCAGTAAAAGTAGCTGATAGTCAGTACTGGAGCTTACTAAGAACCAACCCTTAAACGAGTGTGTTGCTCCTTGTTTCAGATGGGGCGGCGTGTACCTCTTCTCCTTCCACTACTATGCTGGGCGCTCTTGTCGCATCCCTTCCTTATCCTCGCGCAGTCCAATTACGCCAGTCAAGCCAACGACATAGAGTACATCGGCGATGGTCTGCCCGATTCCGCCACCCTGGACGGGAAGGTTACCAAGCTGGATGACCTCTCCCCTGTCATCTTCCTGAACAGGACCAAGGCGTACCTCAACTGCGGTGCCGGCTCAATGCAGGTCGACCTCAAGTTCAACGAGAAGTTCTTCGGCATCGCGTACGCCGACTTTAACCGCAACAGCGCTTGTCAGGTGGTGGGCAAGGGGGCCCTCAGCTACAAGCTGGAGCTTCCTCTGAAAGGATGTGGGACCAAACAGGTGGGGAACATTTCTAGTTCACTTAAATATTCTGGTTCTCTTTGACGATGGGTAATTTTGTTTAAAAAGTATAACAAGTACTATGATAGTGAGACAAATAAGAATGAAAAATGGGGGTATTACTAGATATTCACTGAAACACTATATTAGTTTTTTAATAGTAACTTATTGGAATAATTAAAGTAAATATTTATTAATCAGCTTATTTGATAAATAAATATTTACTTTAATCTTTCTTATACTATTAAAAAATTGTCTCTTTTTACAAAAAAAATGTTGTAGGTGAAACCAGGACGAGGAATGTTGTGGGTGAAACCATGACGAGGAATGTTGTAGTTGGAACCATGACGAGGAATGTTGTGGGTGGAACCATGACGAGGAATGTTGTGGGTGGAACCAGGACGAGGAATTTGTAGGTGGAACCATGACGAGGAATGTTGTGGGTGGAACCAGGAAGAGGAATGTTGTGGGTGGAACCAGGACGAGGAATGTTGTAGGTGGAACCATGACGAGGAATGTTGTGGGTGGAACCAGGAAGAGGAATGTTGTGGGTGAAACCATGACGAGGGATGTTGTGGGTGGAACCAGGACGAGGAATGTTGTAGGTGGAACCATGACGAGGAATGTTGTGGGTGAAACCATGACGAGGAATGTTGTGGGTGGAACCAGGAAGAGGAATGTTGTGGGTGGAACCATGACGAGGAATGTTGTGGGTGGAACCAGGACGAGGAATGTTGTAGGTGGAACCATGACGAGGAATGTTGTGGGTGAAACCAGGACGAGGGAGGGTGAAACCATGACGAGGAATGTTGTGGGTGGAACCATGACGAGGAATGTTGTGGGTGGAACCAGGCTGAGGAATTTTGTTGGTGAAACCAGTACGAGGGATGTTGTGGGTGAAATCAGTACGAGGGATGTTGTGGGTGAAACCAGTACGAGGGATGTTGTGGGTGAAACCAGTACTAGAGATGCTATGGGTGTACTCGAAACGAAGGACGGTGTGGGCGAAACCAGGTCAATGCCTCGCTTCATTATTGCATCAGGAGGATGCAGGCCGCTTTTAAAGATGTCGTCATGCTCGTCGAACAACTCTCATACCTCACGCTCTGCCTTTACTCGGGTTATTCCTGACTGGTAGATTGTCCGCCTTACAGCTGCTGATGTCCTGACCATGAGTGATGATGATAGAACTGGTTAGGCTAGTAAAAGGCAACATTTTAAACGGCACGAGCTTAGGTCAGCGTCGGTGGGTGCCGTTTGGATATCCTGAGCTCATAGCAGGTCAGGTAATAAAGAGAACAAGGAAACAGTACGATTACCAGAGCACTCTTTTAATATGTTGCTGTATTACGAACACATCATCCCCTTAATCAGTTTACCAAGATAATTAAATTGAAATAACCCCTCATATACACCATTGATATTCCGTCCGGGATATTCACATTTTCACCCTAATAGTATAGGAATGAGGTAAGTAGAATTTTTATCAAATAGCCACCATTAGCGGACAGTAATGGAGCAAATGTACCCGCATTTGCAGAGACGAAGAGGAGATGAAACATTTATAAAAAAGCCACCTCAATGCACTCAGCCATGGCTTGAGCCCCAATCTCTCCATAACATTTGAACCAGACAAGACGAGACTGAATCCTTATCCTATGCGTCGACCGATGAAAGTTTGTGTGTAATTAAAAATTGTTATGGATGTCACCTATCTGGATAGAACTACTTTAAATACATTAAGTAAAATAACACATCTGGATTGTCTAGAACATATTATTATGAAGTATATTTTAAGTGCTTTGATCAAGAAGTTTAACAATAAGTAATGTATCCTTTATGAAGCCACCTCATTGTTGATTAAGCAGGATATTGGATACTCGATCATGTTCTAACCGGAAAACGTATCAAAGTGATGCATTCTAAATTTTAATATACAAAAATTAGGATCATTGAAATATTTTTTTATAAACTAATAATTTTTCAATATTATTATATATATTTATTAAATAAAAAAAGGTATCATTAAATTCTCTGACACCCTTGAGAGATAATCAAGAACAGTTGAGATTACTATATGAAGAAAATTAAACTATAATATGTTTCTAATAGAGAATTATTGAATTATTAGCAATCCCGCACGGCGTTGCCCGTGACCCACTGTGGTATAAGAATACTACAAACCCCCCACCCCCATAAAAATGGTTTAGAATTACGGTCCATTTCGTACACTCCCCCCCCC
>CABFWO010000032.1:358694-373044 GCA_902155825.1 Timema genevievae
CCGGAACTGGGACTCCGGGGATATGAGTAGTCCTGATCACTCTCCAAGGTCTGGACGCAGCCGAACATCAACTGCTCTGAGTAGTGTGAGCCAACATCGTCCCACGACTACTGTGCTACCAGAAGGTGATAGGGAGATATTGTTCTCCAGAACAACCACCACAACGATGAAGGAAATCTACGAGAAACAAGGATGGTATGGAGATGCTGACAGTGAAGCTAGCTTCAAGTAAATATAAAAGAACACATTTAAAATAATTTGAATTTGACATTGCCATACAAAGATTGTGTGCTGCAACATACTTTCTGAATAAAAAGTAATCCCAGAAACGTGTGGATACTAAATTCATGGCTTTGGTACACTAATATGATATTTGTTTTTCTCCTGTAAGATACAAGATTTACAATGAATAAATCCTAAAAGCAATTATTGAACTGGAATCTCAGGTGCGAAACCTATAAAGTAAATTTGCATACAACGGGAAACGAGGCAATGTTAGATTCAAAGACAAGATTACTGTGTTGATCTTAACTAATTGCTTGCTATCTTAATGTTGAAACTATTGCAATAATCATATATTAATTCTATGTGCCAAACAGATAGCATTGCATTGAAAATTAATAATTTAGTTGTTATCTTTTATAACGGAGAAGTGGCGAACATTACTTAACGTTTGTGTTGCAACTGTTTGTATTGGTTTGATATTGTTCTATAACAAGAGTGAAACAGAAGACTGATTTATTCACGAATCCCAGTACCGGTTTTTCTACAGATTTATTCAAAATGTTTCTATCAAATACATAACTTCACACTTGCTATTTAGTGCATGTGCTGCACATGATGGACCGAATATAAATAATTATCTAGTTTAAAGCATTTCTTACGTTCCTTCAATAGAGTAATGCAATTGGTAAAATGACCATCACATATAGAAGAAAAAACATTGAATTGGTAAAAAATGTCAAATACTGGAAAATACTTTACGCTAACTATAATAATGACATGCGAGAAAGTATGTAGTGACAAATTATTAATAGAAAGCTTTTTCTTTGCTTCCCTAAATGTGAAAGTATTGTCATAAAACTGTAAATATTTCAAATCCATGATAATAATATATTAATATTACCTAACGGTGGAGTGAAAGCTTCAACGCTAGGAGTTTTAAAATTGTCTAAAAAGTTGGCATATCTTTTTTACATAAAAATTAGGGCCTATTTTTAACATTAGTTAAACATTATTGTCAACTCAATGAATCTGTCAATTGATCATCATTTAGTGAAAATTAAACTTGTTTATGGCAGATAAATTAAAAAATAAAATTTAAGCAGAGAACAAATGAAAAATGTATTTTTTTGAATCGGAAAACTTTTCCTCCCAAAATATATGTCTTTCCTTTGTATAATTCCAAATTTTTATTTCAAAATAAAAAATTTTCAATTTACATTTACTGAAGACAGTTTCATGCATTAATAAACACGTTTAATTTTTGTGTTTTGATAGACGAAGTAGGAAGTGTATATCTTATTAAGCTAATAGTTTTATTAGAGGTGACTTGTCATGATTGTGTAAACGCTCCTCTGTCAACAATCTGAGGAGTTGCACTGATGTATATACTAAAGTATATGAACATACAATAGTTTAATGAGTGTGCATGGATATTAGCCTTCCGTACCGTATGGTTCAATGCTTTGTAACCATCTGTTTTCACATTATAGACCAGAGATGAGTACGTCAAATTACTATAACATCTAAGAATTCATTATTTTATATATTATATTCTGAAATTTATTTTTAAT
This sequence comes from Timema genevievae, assembly GCA_902155825.1. NCBI lineage: Eukaryota > Metazoa > Arthropoda > Insecta > Phasmatodea > Timematidae > Timema > Timema genevievae. Next base: position 360,491 of record CABFWO010000032.1, read on the forward strand.
AAAGTCTGTGATAAATAGTTGGAACTATTTTGGAACTAAAAATATAGTATATTATTGTCCTTAAAAGATATATTAAAAATAATATCAAAATCTGAAGTTTATGTAATATTGTGGGGGGGATTGAAGGTCTAAATGTCTTGGTCTAATTGATTTTTATACTTTTATAACAATGTTATTTGACCAATAAATCTAAATCACAAATACATATATATATTTTTTAATTATTTATAACGTTCTAGGGAAGATAACTCTACATATGAGATTCACTCTAAAATTTAGTTTAGTTCTAAATATGTATATCTGGATATCTACTATCCAAACAAATTTAACTGTTTAAAATAATCTCTAAAAAAAACTGTTTACGAAGGGAGAAATCAATGGTATGAAATTTGAATTTGCATACATTTTGCTCTGTACATTTGTGTATTAATGTATTAATACTAGGTTTTTTTTAACGTTTTAGTTGTGTGTGGACTTAAAACAAATAACATACCTGTCTCTTCATTAAGTCACTCTGCTTAGACAATTTTAACTTTATTTTAAGAGTGGGACTGGAGAGGTGGGTGTTTTATTTTAGTTTTAAAGAAATAATGGATTTGTAGCATTCTTAAGTAAACTAATAAAAACTATTATATCTATATATTAGAACTAACACAACGAAAAGATGTATAGTTGTATTCTGGTAGGACTTTTTTTTTTTTAGAAAACACAAACATATTTGTTTGCTATCAACATTGATAACATTTTACTTTATGATTGTTATAATTTCATTTGATATTATCTGTGAAAAGCGACAGCTCCAGATCATATGACTTGATGAATGAATATATGAAAATTGTTTATGTAATTTTTGTAACTCTCAAAAAAGTTATTTCCTATCTAAACCTGAATCTAAATGCAGAAATCATTGGTTTAGCGATTGTTGCCAGCCATTGTTGTGCCTTTCTATATCCCTACCAGTAGCAGTCGCTTTAGTGCATTCATAGTGACTATTTTTAATAAATGATTTAGCTTTTTTTTAAATATAAAAATATACCCTTTTCTATACTGTAGTTGTTTTCAAGTATTCATAAATAAATGGTGCAGGGGATTTTACAAATGCTATGTTAATTAATGTATTTTAAATGTGTTTTAACTAAATGGATTTATAATGTAACAACAAGTGCAAACAAAGATGAGCCTACCATCATCGTTGTTTAAAAAGTACTAGAAGTAATAAACAATACTACTCTCTAAGTATAAATGATTTTTTACTCTCCTTTCCTTGCTTGAAAATATTCTCTTTATCATTCTGTAGTTGTATATTTAAAAAAATTTTTAATCAGTCAGGGTCAAGTTTTGAAATACAGCAACCTTGATACTTCGATGTATGGGCGTACTTTTACATAGGATGAATGATGCGAGGTTACTCAGGAAAGCAATAATCACAAGTAAAAACAATAAACATCACGAGACAATCGTAAAAAAGTTATCATATTCTGTGTTAAAGCTTGGAACAAAAGACTGCACATGTGTTTATATTTAATGAATTATTTTTTGTATTATTAAACTTGGAAAATAAATAATTCGTTGTCCTCAGTTGTCTTAGGGTAAAGTTATCGTCTCAAAAACCAATGTATTTGGGTTCAAACCCAGCCGGGGTCGATGGATTTTTCTTGAGCGATAAAAATCTGTAGCACAACTTCCTTCAAAGGGTAAGTCCGATGTCGATTTTGGCATGTAAAAGAACCCTGGAAGGTATGTTAAAATACCTTTACAGGCAATATTGGTGGCCCCTTTCGATCTCACTCATAGAAATTCTCATGTGCTGATATTATCAGCTGGTTCAGAAAGTGCACGTTAAAAACCTCTAATAATCAATGAAAATGAAAAACAATATTTCAAGAACTTTTTTCACTCAAAAGCATAGTCATGAAGAGCCCGTAGTTAAAACTACAACCAGGTGTTCTTACAGTGACTAAATGATTTCCCACTCTCCCACCATGCAAATGCGAATACATTTCCTTTAAAATTATAACAATATTAATGCGTGTAACCGTAACTGGTAGTGAAACGCGATGAAATCATTACAAATGTTTCTTATATTAAATAATCGAGTTTTATAAGCTACAGTTTGTTTTACCCGCTTCGGTGGCGTAGTTAGCTAACGCGCTGGTTTCGTGTTGAGCTAGACTGCTGAGGACGGGAGGATCAAGGTTCGAAGCTTGGTCGGGCGAACTGGAGGGTGGTTTTTCCTAAATGGTTTTCCACTCTCACTCCACGCAAATGTGGGTTAAGTTCCTCTAAAGTCAACCTTTCTCGTTCCTAACCCATTAGCGTAATTAATAATTACGCGTATAACCCTAACGGGTAGTAAGATGTGGTGCTAAATAATAAATAATAATAAATACATTCAATTTTATATTTGAACGTGTTAAGCGGCACTATTTTCTAAATAAAATAATTAGAACTGAACATAAACTATTCAACCTAATACAATGAAAACAAATTATGTTAGTTAAGTTCTAAGTCAGATTCAAAATATAAGGTTATTAAAATAAGAGTAACTTTCCAAAAACTTATATCGCCCATGTGATCGAGTGATTTGCGTATACAATAAATTGCAGCAAAAGGATTCAAATTCTTAACTGGGTGTCATTTTTCTGGATCAAGTATCCTATAGAGATTGTTAGTGTGTTGCGTAACCCAATTGAGAGATAACAGCTATCCATTAGTAATAAAATAAGTTTTTTAAAGAATATTATTTTTTTTAATAAGAGGATAATTTAGTTCACTGAAACAGTATTTAAAATAATAATCAAGGAAGTTATTAATATTTAAGAATCAACTCCAAACAACATAAAAATACCCGCTTCGGTGACCAGATGGTTTGAGGCGCTACTATCGCAGTAGGCTATACTGTAAATGACGGGGAGATCAAGGTTCGAATCTCGGACAAGTGTAGGTCTACTGAGAGTGGTTTTCCCAACATGGTTTTCCACTCTCTCTCCACGCATTTTTGGGTACACTTCCTCTAAATAGAACCTTACTAATTCCTAAAACATTAGCATAATTAGTACATAAGCGTATAATAGAATGGGTAGTAAGACGAGGTGCTAAAAAGTAAAAAAACATCTCCTTTAAAGCGTTTATAGCGTTCTAAATTATAGCTATAGCTTCATATCTAGATTTTACTTATTATATTTTAGCCGTGTGAAATGTAAAATATCAGTAATGTCATGTGGTCATCTGGTCATGAGCTCATTTACTCATGTGAAGTTATAATAAAAATGGTGGGTGGGTGGGGCTAATGCTCTAGATCAGGTGTCACCAAACCGTCGATCGCGAGCCACTGGTTGCTCACGGTGACATTTTTGGTAGCTCACCCAGAAAAAAAAATACGTTGCACTTTCCAAAGAAACTTATTGTTGAAGAGTGTTGCCTCAAGTTCATGATATGTGGCCTCTTTTCTATAAGGAAATTTATCACTTTCTCGTTGGTATCACCCTCCGAGTGGAGGTGTTGTTCTGCTCTACCAACCTTTGTGATTCAACATTCTCAGCTGAAAGTAGTGAAATACAATTATACAATTATTAGGCTTACTGATGGATATTTTGATAAATGAAATTGAATGGGAGCAAATTCACCACAATTTAAAGAATTGTTTATGAAAATCAATACCATTCTTCTCACAACTTGTAAAAAAAAATCTTTTACTATAATTTTGTCAAAAGAATGAATAATATGTGTGTTTTGTAGTAATAAAAAGTGAATTTTAGTACAAAATGTACTTACATTCTAACATTATTTCCATTACAATTGCAAATCCACAAACTATTGAGAAAAGGGGTTCTGGCAAACCTTATATATAATGTTACGATAAAAGCCAATACGCGATAAAGTAAATTTTGAATCTGTGTAGCTGGCGATACAGTTTGACAAATTGAAAGTAGCTCCAAGACTCAATGCGTTTGGGAATAAGATTCAACCATTTTTTGTAATAGTACGATGTCATTATCAATTTGTATTTGAGAGTGGATGAACATATCCAATTTAGTTTTTCACAAATAGTTTTTAAACATATTATTATTAGATATTTAATTAAAACAAGCTATAGGCACCTACATACTATGAAAACTATGTTTAAATTATTGTTGGTTAAACGTGATATATATATATATACATTAATATTGTAATTTGTAATTGTGTATTAACAGCACTATTTAATTGATGTAAAATATATACTATGGATAGTTTTAAGACACACAACGTTTCAGACTATTTATTCTATTTAATAAAACATACGAGTATTTATGTGGATTGTGTGTACAATCTTGATACAGTTACTTAACACATATACAGGGTGGGGTTGAGCCCATTAGACGATTAGTAACTTGAAAATCAACACTTTAATTAAAAGTAAATAATCAATAGCTAAATAAAAGCAAACTACATACTATACACTTCTTCACTTTTTGAAGATTATGTCACCCAGGTGAACTCCCAGGACGTCAACCAAACCTCAAAACGTTGTCCATCACGTTCTTCAACATAGATCCTATAATGGTTTCCACCTTATTAGTGAAATATTTTAGATATTCTCAGTTAAAAAAATACAAGTGATTAACGTAAGTGGAGTTATTAGCGCCACTCCATATAATTCTTACTCCTCTTGATGTATCATTATTACATGAAGAGTATATTATTTTACTAGCACCCAGGGATTTGAATCCCTGTCTCTAATACAATTGTTAAAACACTAATCTAAACTGGACATTGACTGTCCGCGATGATTCCAGTCCTGGCTGCAACCCAAGGCACTCTGAAGGGAGGTATCAGTAGTTCAGTGTCCTTATTCATTGTGCTTTCATAAGGAGATTGATCACAAACTACTCCCTATGGCGTCAATGTTTCACGAGGAGATTGACCACAAACTACCCCTACGGGGCCAATGTTTCACAAGGAGATTAATCACAAACTACCTCTATGGGCTCGTACGTAAATATCCAATGTTTTTCTCAACACGACTATAGTTTAGAAAATAATCAAATGTAAGAAAGTTCAACGTTGTTCCTCCCAGCAAGATTCACACGCTTTGTTTATGTCGACTAATCCGACTTGCACTCGTTTTAATTTTCTTCTCCCTGATTTACAATAACAAGCGAAGATGAACATTGTGAATACCAAAGCAGCAGACACTAATAAGAAACCTACAGACAATAGAATGGAAACCAGCTCTTCAAAATGATACGATCTTGTCTCAGGGTTTCCTTCATCAAACTGGTCGCCAGTACTATTTCTTGATACCATTAGACGTTGCGATCACCTTAATGTGCAGTGTGTCACAGTTGAACCAGTGGATAGTTTATAATATTAATGAAGTCTGTTTTTTATTTAGGAAATGCCATGTATTATTTAACCGCAGTGTCAATATTTATAATATATACATTTGGTAAGTTCGTTTGTTGTTTCACAAAATATCACATATATTTTATATCATTCACATGTTTCTAATATTTTCGGTAGTGATTTTAGTTTTGGTCAAGAAAAACGATACTAAAATATTTTACTTTATACATGAGACAATTTATTGTTATATAAATGAGATATGTTGGTGTAGACCATTTGTTTAAAAATAATATAGAATATAGTTGCGATTTGTGAACTATTATTTTTTTAAATTTATCGCCCAAATTGTTGACACAAAATACAAACATGACGTTGAAAACTACAATATTGGGGGCATCCCAACTGAAACATAGGATGTAAATATTTTCTCATCTTGTCTAGGTAACATGGATTAAAAATCAAGTCTTGTCCTCTTAGCATGAATATACAATAGTATTTATCATTATCACTGGATTATTGTTTATCCTGATTTTCCTACAATCGGTGTTAAAACACTCGTTTATAAATTAATCGAATGTTCTGTTTTGATTTAAATAGAAAAAATCAATGAGTTGGTCTTAGAAACGCTAAATTATTTTAAAACTTAATAAATAATCTGACAAAATGAACGTTGTCGACTTTCACAACTAATATTCCCAACAAAGTGTTCACACATTTATCCCTTATTTATAAAAACACCACAAACAAGCAATTTATACAAATCTTGGATCACATATACACTACTCTTGAGTTCGTCTTTGTTAGACATCTATATAGCTAAACTATCAATTTCTACCGCTAATCATATTGACTTTCCAATCGATACTATTTTCAGCAAGATAAAATGAGACTGATTGAATGACAGCGTAGCAGGAAAAAAAATGTAGAGTAAACAATATATAATAGATAACAAATAATAATGATATAATATTCTAGTAATCGCCATAACTTGGTGTTAACAAGGCAGATCTGATTGGGAGCCAGCCAATCAATGCTCAGGGCAGATTTCAACTAGCATGTTTGATAGTTGAAAAATAATATAAAAGAAGGACGACCAACCGAATCTGTAGTAAGAACCTCCTAAAACATACAAAAATAAATGTGGAGTGGTCATTGACACCATATGTCAAAGTGGATAGTTGTGGAACAGATTGAGTTTCGTACGAATACTAACAATGGCATCAGTTCTAATTTATTTAGAACGGTCCAATAAGGTTATTTCTGAGGAAATATTATTATACTTTGTCCCTACTTGATATACTAGGTTTCTAGATGGGCAATTATTAATAGTAATATTTAACAAGCACTTTTTGACCCAACCTATTTTACTAGCACATGACTTACAAAAATAAATGGTAGCCTACGACGCAACACAGACTTTCTCCCGCTTTTATCTTAAAATAGACGTTTAATAAAAACTCGTAAGATTTGTGAAACAAAATAATAGGGCTATACATTGTTGTAGAAACGATACACTAAAGATCATAAATGAAATGCAGTGTACTTACTCTAAGTACGGCATTAGGAGCTAGGAACACTGTTACAGAAAAATTGAGAAAAGAGAAACATATTTGTCCACCAAAGAAAATAAGAATCAAATTAATTTTCAAAGACCTGAATTAAAAAGTATATATATTTTCCTACGACTCAGAAATTGTTGGTTCTATAAAAATATATTTCAAATAAAAGATTTTTATCTTTAATAATACTACAATTTTAAAATGATAAGTTTTTTTTAATCTCAAATAGCTGCGTAGAAATGATGAAAATTGGAAAGTTTTCCTAATGTAGAGTATTCTCAAAATCATTTTCATGAGAAAAGGAGAATTGCCATCTTATGTGTAATGGTAGGGTGATTGTGAGATGAAATGGAGGACCTACAGTTTAACGTGGAATCCGAACCACGGTGGAGGTCTGGCATTACACACATTCACAAGTTGTGATTAATACACGTCTTGTCAGAGGTGAAGGAAGGGTTTGGCATAACGATATAAAATTTAACCAAAATAGTTAGAGCGAATTTTGAGAAAATAGATTCCCCCCCCCCTCTGTTTCCCCTTCAGTAAACTACCCTTAATTCTAGGGTTAGATATCTAATTCCCAAAACTCCACGGTGGGACCTAATGAAGACCCCAGATACCGAGTTTTAGACCAATCGGTAAAATAGTCTCGCCTCTAGCCCAAGGTATAAACAGACCGACTGACAAACAGACATACGGACATACAGACAGGCGACATTGCGGAAACAACTTTTCCTGTTTCAAGGGGTCATGAAACGTTAACATTTATCAAACTCTCGAGTCCGATTTTTTTGACGAACACAGTATTTTCTCTCCGAGGTGTCAAGGGAAAGTAAAAAACTTATCTCTATAACAGACACGGTGTACATCCACTTGGACATAAGATCATCACTGTAAAACTAACCTCAAACTCACCAATTATTATAAATGGATTCAATCAGACCTAGAATTGTACCCTGGACCATTAGCTAAGAAAGCAGACTCACTACCGACTGCTATTTAAGGTGTGGACCTCGAACAGTTTTGAACTCAAGTCTCTAGTTTTGTCATACAGGTTCATTTGTAAACAGAACCAGTTAAAGAGATTGACGGGAATAAAACACTGCACAAGAAATGAAAGAGTATATTCTAATGTGTAAATGTGGTCGACCACCAAGCTAGGGGGACCCTGGTTTGATTCTAGAGCCATATAAGTCTATTGGATGATTCTATCACATTACTAAATAACTAGGTGCTAGGGCTGTGTAGCATTAGGCGTTCTGTCCTAGGTTAAGTTAATTAGTAATAAACATATATATATATATAGAGATGCTGTAAATGCTCTCAGTTTTAAACACAAACTATTTATAGGTATATTGTGTGAATGTTAGTCTATTCTATTAGAAAGAAAAGGTGTGCTCGGGCTAAATGTTGGACTCATATCTATTTGCAAGTGACGGGGAGGTTGGGGTTCGAATATCGACACCCACTCACTCCCCACATGTCCCTCAAAAGCTATTAATAATACCGTGTTTTTCTCCCAAATTCCTAGGCCAGTAACCAATTGGGGTCTTATACATTATTATTCATAGCACTTAATAACCTCACTTTTATTTTTTTAAACTTTATAACCATCCCAAGAGAGATAGGTTGTATTGGGATTGACTGGAAAAAACTAGCTCAAGATAGAAATAGGGTGTAATGAAGTGTACTGGATAGAACTAGCTCAAGATAGGGATAGGGTGTAGTGAGGTGGACTGAATAGAACGAACTCAAGATAGGAATAGGGTGTAATGAGGTGGACTGGATAGAAATAGCTCAAGATAGGGATAGGGTGTAATGAGGTGGACTGGATATAAATGACTCAAGATAGGGATAGGGTTTATGAGGTGGACTGGATAGAAATAGCTCAAGATAGGTATAGAGTGTAATGAGGTGGACTGGATAGAACTAGCTCAAGATAGAGATAGGTTGTATTGGGATTGACTGGAAAGAACTAGCTCAAGATAGAGATAGGGTGTAATAAGGTGGACTGGATAGAACTAGCTCAAGATAGAGATAGGTTGTATTGTATTGGGATTGACTGGATAGAACTAACTCAAAATAGAGATAGGGTGTAATGAGGTGGACTGGATAGAACTATTTCAAGATAGGGATAGAGTGTAATGAGGGGGACTGGATGGAACTAGCTCAAGATAGGGATAGGGTATAATGAGGGGGACTGGATAGAGCTAGCTCAAGGTAGAGATAGGTTGTATTGGGATTGACTGGATAGAACTATCTCAAGATAGAAATAGGGTGTAATGAGGTGGACTGTATGGAACTATCTCAAGATAGGGATAGGGTGTAGTGAGGTTGACTGAATGGAACTAGCTCAAGATAGAGATAGGTTGTATTGGGATTGACTGGATAGAACTAGCTCAAGATAGAGATAGGGTGTAATGAGGTGGACTGGATAGAACTATTTCAAACTAGGGATAGAGTGTAATGAGGGGGACTGGATGGAACTAGCTCAAGATAGGGATAGAGTATAATGAGGGGGACTGGATAGAACTAACTTAAGATAGGGTGTAACGAGGTTGACTGGATAGAACTAGCTCAAGGTAGAGATAGGTTGTATTGGGATTGACTGGATAGAACTAGCTCTCAAGATAGAGATAGGGTGTAATGAGGTTGACTGGATAGAACTAGCTCAAGATAGGGATAGAGTGTAATGAGGTGGACTGGATAGAACTAGCTCAAGATAGGAATAGGGTATATAGAGGTGGACTGGATAGAACTAGCTCAAGATAGAGATAGGGTGTAATGAGGTGGACTGGATAGAACTAGCTCAAGATAAGAATAGGGCATAATGATGTGGACTGGACAGAACTAGCTCTAGATAGGGATAGGTGATGTACTTTTATAAGTGTGGCAATGAACTTTCGAGTTTCTAATGCCATATAGTAAGTGAGTAGGTACGTAAGAAAACATTCAAGATGAATTTAATGTAAAAGGAATTCCTGGCTATCTGTCGGATTTCTTAAAGATGAACAATCAAAGTAAGAAGTTTCCCTCTCCCCTTACAAATAAATTTCTGGTTACGGTCCTGAAGCAGAGCCTAGTATCCTGTACAAACATTACAAAACTGATATTCAAATGACATTGCTCACAGATACTACGGGTACAATAATATCTTCAAGATACACCAGAAATCAAATGTATAACCAGTGGCGTAGCTAACTGTTGAGGGCCGGAGGTGTGACACGTCTTTCTCTAAGTCAATATGACCTGCTACACTATTCATAAAATGAGTGGAATATCAAATGAGCAATGGCAATATATTATATTAAAAATACATATTTGATTGGGTTTTAATCGGTTTAAATAGAGTTGAATTTTTTTTAACCCACTTCTATTACTTACAATTTTAGCACAAATTGATTGATTTAAAAAAAAACGCTTCTTCTGCTTGCCATTTATGCTTTGCCCTTGTTCTTCACTTAGTCACAGAAATAATTTCCATTTTAGTTTAGAAAATTGATTAAATATTGTAAGTAAAATTATTATATATTTACTTTTTAAAATAACACTACAGAAAGGGTTGTTATAGTGTCTTATTATATAGATGAATAAATAATATGTACATAATCTTAAGTTTATGCATCCCAAACAACATTACAACATTGTACAATTAGTTTTAAATTCTTATTTCAATAATAAAAGTTAAAAATCAGTTATAATTAAAAATACGAGTAAGTGTTCTAAAATAAAATTCAATTTATGCGGAAAGGCTTTAAATTAACATTTTTCACAAACTTACATTATGTGCAAGAAAAAAAAGTATGTGTAAAGAAAGAATTAAAAGTCACTATTTCTCTCCCAGATATTAAGAAAACCGTCTGAACTCTGAAATGTTAGAATAATAGGGTCTAAGAAATACCAATATTTGGTTTAACCATCTAGTACATATATTGTCTCCCAGATGGCTCTGTAAGTTACATTTAGTGAATATCATTCACTAAGTAGTGTATCCATTGTCTCATAGAGGGCTCTGTCTGTTATTTAGTTTGTTTGTCTCTGAAATAGGATAAAACTGTTTGAAGTATTAGGAGAGCAAGAACTACCAGTAGGTATTTATAAATATCATAGATTCATTAAAATAGTACATACATTTCCACATAGATGGCTCTGTAAGTTACATTAGGTGAATATCATTCACTAAGTAGTATATCCATTGTCTCATAGAGGGCTCTGTCTGTTATTTAGTGTGTTTTGTCTCTGAAATAGGATAAAACTGTTTGAAGTATTAGGAGAGTAGGAATTACCAGGAGGTATTTATAAATAACATAGATTCATCTCGATAGTACATTAATTTCCACATAGATGGCTCTGTAAGTTACATTAGGTGAATCTAATCCATTAAGTAGTATATTAAATGTCTCAGAGAGGGCTCTGTCCACTATTTAGTTTGTTCTGTCTTTGAAACAGACTAAGGACTGAAGAATAAGAAACAACAGAAAGTACGATACATTTAATGAATTTATTCCAAGTAATATATAATTTGTTTCACATACTATGCACTAAAATTTATCTAGGCATATTTTTAAAATGTTTAGTTTAAAATTTAAATCCAATGTTTTCAATCCCAGATTAAATAATACTGGTATCGATTATCGGTTTAGATAAATTGTCTGAAACAGTGGATTGATTTTTATTTTCCCATCAGTATTTAGAATGAGTCAATGATGACTAAGTGACTATTTTGTTGTTTTTCACTGTATCCTAGAGGCAAGAAAAACAAGAGCGAAACCATGGGGTAATAACAACCATACTAGATAAAATCACACTTAATAGTATAACCAACATTGTTTACGTGTCGCTTCTGGATTCTTATTATGAATGTGACAAAATGACAAACAAAAGTTATAGCTAGGGAATTATTTGTTATCATTCTCCAATAAGTTTCCTTATATAATGGGAAATCATATATTTTTGAAAAATGAAATGAGTTTTTAAATTGATTCCAATATAATAACATGATTTTCCCTAATGCAGTGTAGATCCTGAATACATTAAAACAATCGATCCAATCTAAGGCCAAAGCATTGATATCTATAATCTAACTGGATGGACATTTTGTGGCTAAAATTTTCAAGCTGTCGTGTAAGAGAGAAGAAAGTATTCGGGTATATCTTTCCCTCTTACACACATATAAGGCAATGTGACATTTTGACATCCTTCTCTAATTTGATTAAATATATGAGATACATCAACGTGTGATACATAAAGTTTGTCACTAAAACAAATGTAATAAAGTTTCTAGCTACCTTGTTTCATTATAACTATCGAACTTTCAACATAATATGTTTTCTGAACCCAATATACAAGCTAATAGTCAAATTTAAATATATTGTAGTATTGGTAAAGTATAAACAGCTGTAACGTTATTTGCCACCCTACCATTTATTTCCTTATATTTTTCCCAAGCTTTGTAAATAGTTTCAAGTTTATTTTCATTTGAAACACGCTGTGTCGCCGGCATGACAAATAATACTATTTACATCCATTTAAATAAATTAAAAGGACAGAATATAGAACATCTAACACTGTTTTAAATAATTTAAACAATTAATTTTGACCTAAGGAAGAACACTTACCTTTTATTAAACATATTAATTTCCTTCCAAGAGGTCTGTTGACTCTTCT
>CABFWO010000032.1:380606-393380 GCA_902155825.1 Timema genevievae
ATACACACATACATACATACACACAAACACACACACATACACACATACACACACACACATACACACACACACACACACACACACACACAAAACATTAAAAAAATCTGTTTAGAGTAGAATTGGTCCATAGAAAATTCATGGGTTAAGCTAAGACAAATTTGGATTAAAAATCATTATAATCTTAAGTGAGCAAAAGGCTTCAGTGGACACCATTGAGTTAGGTTTACAACAGCCAATTTACAATTTACAGTACTTGTTTCAATTCAACCCTTTGCTTATGAATAACATGTGTTATAATTAGACAAAGGATGTTGATGACAGATGATCTGGTTTTTGAGAGGTTGTTCACAATGCTCATGTTTTATTACAACTAGTTAAAAATATATGTATTTATTATCACTTATTCTATGGCATTAGGAACTCAAAAGTTCATTGCCGCACTTAGTAAAGTATGCCACCTATCCATTCCACCTCATTACACCCTATCCCTAACTTGAGCTAGTTCTCTCCATTCCACCTCATTCCACCTTATTCCTATCTTGAGCTATTTCTATCCAGTCCACCTCATCACACCCTATCCCTAACTTGAGCTAGTTCTATCCATTCCACCTCATTACACCCTATCCCTATCTTGTGCTAGTTATATCCATTCCACCTCATTACACCCTATCCCTAACTTGAGCTAGTTCTATCCATTCCACCTCATTACACCCTATCCCTAACTTGAGCTAGTTCTATCCATTCCACCTCATTACACCCTATCCCTAACTTGAGCTAGTTCTATCCATTCCACCTCATCACACCCTATCCCTAACTTGAGCTAGTTCTCTCCATTCCACCTCATTCCACCCTATCCCTAACTTGAGCTAGTTCTATCCATTCCACCTCATCACACCCTATCCCTAACTTGAGCTAGTTCTATCCAGTCCACCTCAACACACCCTATCTCTCAATTCTAATGCTGCCCTCTTACCTGCATATAGGGCTTCCCAATTGGCTCTTCCCATTGAGTTTGCCGCCAATCCCTTGAACATTTTGTAAATTTCTGTCAATTTTAGATATTTTAAAATAAATAATTATTGAATACAGTAGAGCCCCGCTCATATGGCAGGTTAGGTTTCAAGGCTCCACTGTAAAGCAGAACATGGCCTTTTTTTAACTTTCAAATACATATAAAATCCTAATTAATAACATGTTTACACTATAATATATAAAATGTGCAATGGAGTGAGGACTAACTTGCATAATATATACACTAATTAAAATAATAAATTAATTAAATAAATGGAAAACTATAACACTTTTACAAATCAAGAACTCAACATTCACAAAACCAAACTGTGAAACCACCACCGACAAATATAATAATTCATTTGTGTTTATATTTGCAGGGTGTTTGCATTTCATGGTTCAGGGAAATTGAAAAATACCTGCTATCACTATTTTGAATAGTAATCTTTGTTATGAATGGAGATAATTATATACACAGAGAGCAGGAGCTATGAATGAATAGATCATTCACTTGAATGAAAGCGATTGAAAATAATCAAATAAAAACAATCATTTGATAGTTTTTATCATTCAATATTACCAATTACTAATGTAAACAGATTGAATTACCAACATAATATGGCGGCCAAAGCCATTCATACAAATAAAAACAATAATTTGATAGTTTTTATCATTCGATATAATCAATTGTTAAAAATAATTCAATAATACCCATTGCTCATGTAAACAGACTGGATTACCAACATAAAATGGCGGCTAAAGCCATTCACTACGTGTGTCATATTGAAAGACACCGGACATAGTGAACATGTTCACAGTAAAATTCTTACTTACGAAACTCATCCTCAACTAATGCACAAAAGCAAATCTTAGAAAAGACAAAAGTAAAGGAATGTTAAGTCCTGAACTACAGTCACAGCATTTTTGCAGCAGATGAAGGGGAGATTTTTATAGTACTTCATAGTTGACAATTACTTAAAATAAAAGTGCCTGTGTTATTGTTCATTATGATCTCTGTATTATTAAATTCAATTAGGTACACATTTGAATTAAAAGAACAACTTTAAGGTAGTTTTTAAAATGCTGGAGTCATTTTATTTGAATGATTTTAGGAAATCCAGTTACTAAGTTATAAGTTGATGCGTTTGTTGACTGCTTTTCTTGAGTTTCATTAAGCTTATATCAAAATTATAACTAGAAAATTTTAAAACAAGGGTTCCCAAAGTATTAAGTTTAAAGGCCACTTTTAAAAACAAACATATTTGGCAGGACGTGGTGTGTGTTGCCCACTAAATGCGTGTTATGTTTGTCATCCCTGCCAAGTCTACTAACCACCCTTTAGTTATAGGCCACTTGAGGGTTGATGCCTTAAACCTTAAATAGGCTGCCATCCTGCTTATGTTAAAATTAGGGTCCTAATGCTACAAAATAAACTCAAACATCCTTGTTTTATTTTATTTGCAAAACTTTTAAGTGACAACCATTGAGTGTTTACTCCCCAACGATGATTCCTATATTCCTAGTCTGACATAAGGCTCTCCACCTGTTGCTTGCTAGTACAAGAGAGTGAGCCTTACCGCTCGGAAGCTCAGGCCACCATGCTATTTTAAGCCTCACGCAAACCGTTGCTCATGGAGAATATGCTTGCATATTTCGACAATTTTATTCAAACAACTACACACCACACAGTCCACACATTTCGGGGTTGAAAATTATTGTGTTTATTTTCTTTGAATCTTTAAAACTCTGACGTTTACAATTTGTGATGTGTGTGTGTGTGTGTTAGTGATTTTAAAGTTTGTAGTTAGTTAACAATCTTAATATTGTAGGTTCAGACCTATGCTCTTCCCATTTTAAACTTATATTTAAGTACAAAATATAAAAACTGCCATGGGACACTCTTTGGGAACTTATACTTTAAAACTAAGAAAAGTTATACCATACTAAATAAAATTATTTTAATTCACAAAGTAAATTTAATTGGCATACATTAACAAATATATTTTCACAATTTTGCATTAGCATAGAAAATAATAAATTTTCTTTGGTTGAAACTTGTGGTTTCTAAACTACAAAAACATGACCACAATAAAAATATTAATATTTATCTAAAAAATACTTTTTCTGGTGAAAATAATAGTTTTTATACAATATATACATAAACATTGCTTAGCATTGGAGATATGCAAATATTTGTATTAGTAAGACATTAATAGAGTAAAACACATCTCCTTGGATTATATTAACTTTTAACATTATTTCATAGTACCTATACATAGTTTTGTATTCACACTACTCAATCTTCATCTTAGTTGACCATTTATTTGTATTTCAGGGTCATACACTTCACCATTCTATATTTTATTGATTTCAAGATAACATAAGTCATTAGTCTGTTTACTGTCAGACAAATATAGTAAATAATTCCAAAGCTTAAAAATAGTTTTATTATTATTTTATGTTAAGAGCAATATTGTTTATATTTATCCAACTAAAAACACCAGATGTATTAATAATACAATATGTTATTACAAAAAAAGTATTTCAACATGTTTTGTGCAAGGCTGGTCCAGATTGAGTCCTTGGGCACTGGGGAGTGCTAGTTGCAGTTGTCAGTGATAACATCACTTCCAAGTAAACATCCCACTTTAAAACTGGATGTTGGTTTATGGGAAGGGGGTGGGGCTGCTACCTGAACCTAGCTTTGTGAAAGCCAGTTTATCGATACTAGAAGCAATTTTTGTCTGGTCTCTAATAAAGCCATCTTTAAAGTAAACTGTTTTTAAAAATGCCTGCTTGATAGCAATGTTGTCACTTGAGACTGCACTTAGCGATCTCCATTTTGAAGGGCTCAAGCTCTGCCAATAAGCGCAGCCATTTTAACCAGTATACTGTGGGTCTGGTGTATACCTTGTCTGTACTATATTAGAAGAATGTAGATCCAACATAGTATTACATTTCTCTGCTGAAGAAGTGCTTGACTTGATGTGTACATTTTAAATGTGAACTTTTGGACCTAAATATTTCTGGTGTATCTTTCTTTATTCCAGCTCCTTGGTATAATATTTTCCTTTATTATTATTATTCTAATTTTTACAATTACATGTAATATAACAACTATGGATTGACATGAAAACAGTGTTTCTTACTGTAGAAAATAATTACCAAACCCCTCAAAATTGAAATGCTCAACACAACTACAGTGTGTCAGTCTTACATATCATATACTGGATGTATTTATAGTCCAATTTTCATTGGAAGAACAGTTTAGAAAATACAAACATATTTTATTGCGGTCAACATCGATAACACTATAATATATCATTAGTCTTATTTTAAAGCTATTGACATAATCAATGAAAAGCGATATTGCAGTTCACATGACTTGACATATGAATATATTAAAATTGTTTTAATAACTTTTGTACCTGTTAAGTACAGTTTTTCCTACTAGAATCCTACTATAGTTACACTACAATGTGCTTAATAGATTCTTGCATAAGAATATTTTCAATAGCTTGTGTGTCTAAATAGCAAATATTAAGACATCAAAGTTGCATCTTTCATTCGGTTGTGAAATTGGTATTCACTTCATTTAGGTTAAAATTTGCAAAATATCAGCATAACTCGTGTGTGTGTGTTTGTTTGTTTAACTCCCTCCTCCCCATCACCGTAAGTTTCTTTTATTATCATTATTAAATTACAATTTAGAATTAAACTCAGTATGTTATTAAAATGCAACCTATTTTACTCCGGTAAAATTTTAATAAGCTGATCAATAATAATAATAATAATAATAATAATAATAATAATAATAATAATAATAATAAAAAATTGTTTCAATAGTTAGAGGTTATGTTAAATCCAAGCTAGTCAGTAGTTGCATGGACTGGCCTGCTGAAAATGGGGATATCAGGGTTTGAATTCCAGTCTGGTCTACTGAGGGTGGATTTTTTTCTAAATCCATCCCTACCTCATTAGATTAATTATATATGCATATAATCTGAACAAGTAGTAAGACACTGTGATTTAAAAAAATCATTTAACACTAACCTTGACTGAGTGAAATATCTTTGCCTTATTTTCCCAGTTTGTTCCTATTGTACTGTCATCGTATTGTGTATAGTCATTGATTTTAAGTAAATTATGTTTGTTTTGTTTACTGTGTAGTGACTTTATTTCCTAAATGTTCTTTTATTCACAACAAACTGGCTCTTAAAATTCCCCCCTTGTTATTCCATATAATCCAAGCTAGTCTCGGTCCCATCCACAATTTAATATATTTAATTGTTGGTTTACACACTTCTCAGCAATAATTTTGACTAGTCTATTATATATAATACACCACCAGTATTTAAAGTTTTATATTATTTTTAAATGTCATGAAATGGTTGTAGGTGCCGAAACAGTATTATCGGCCAGGTGTGGTCCACTACACATTTGAACCAGCCGAATGATGCCACAACGTATCACCACAGGAAGGATATTATTTCTATTACAATTTAATCTAAGTAGGGTTGAGCTTAGCTTATACAACATCAATGTTTATGCTTTAGATTACATGAAAATGTTTCCACTAATGGCATACATTGAAAATATGGTATCTTTGAATTTGTATTTATTTTATTTCAAATAATGGCAATAAATGATTTTTCAAACATAGCATATTAAAATTTAATTTCTTTGTCTTGACTACTTTATTATTAAGACTGTCCAAATAGTTATAATTGTGAATCTTAATTTTCAAATATTGTTGCCAATTTATACTTTAGTAAATTTATGACCAACTTCTATTGTAAAAGGATCTTTACACACTCAAGGTTTGTGGTTTGCCTTGTATTTTCCACAAAGGATAAGGTAAAAGCAAGAAAGATAGGAACAGATAGAAGAACTTAGTAATGTATTGCAAGTTTAAAACTTTTTTTGAAGAGTTCTGTTAGAAGGGGATTGGCTGGTAACAGAAGATGTTTCTTTAAGGGACAACCATCTCTTTGTTCAGCAACAGCAGTGTTAAATGTGAATAATTTCTCTGTACAATTTATATCTCTATAGGGAAAACCTCTTTTTGCTTTATTAGGTAATTGTATTATATTAGGAAGAAGGTACAGAAAAGGTGAATATAAAAGGAACAAAGAAAATATAGTTTTTAAAATGAAAATAACACAGTTCAGACTTTACATTGCTACAATCAAAGAGGAAAACAGCCATTAAATTTTTGTTCAATGGCAGCAATGTAAAGTGTGAACTGTGTTCTTCTTTTCATTGTAAAAGCCATATTGTGTTTGTTCCTTTTATATGTTTCTATCCACCTTCTTGCAAATATAATATGTACAAGTTATGTCATCCTTCCCATATAATCCTTAGCATTTACGAATAATTTTTTTTCTTTCAGGGATAAAAATAGGTGACTGCCCTACTTGTAAAATATTGTAAGTTTTTAGTATACTCTTGATATGTATATTAGAAAAGGAATTATTGAATTATATATTTAACTGTACAAACAAGTTTAGTGCTAGAATTACACTTGTTAGACATTGTTCTTTAACATGATCTTAACCATGTAGCAAAATAGGTATTTTTGATTATTTTTATTAAAGATTTTCTTTCCAGACAATTTTAGTTTTTAAAATATGTGTGTGTGTGTGTCAAATATATTTATTTCCTTTCCCTTGTTGATACAGCAGTTGTGATACAAGGCTCCATTAAGAAAATATGACTTGATATTTTGGTTTGTAATAATTGGTAAAATCAAAGACGTAGTTTATGAAAACACAAGATGAACAATTAATTTCTGGAATATATAGTTAATTGAATGGATTACTAGGCTAAATCATGGTTGAAATTAGGAGGGATAGACAGCACACTTACCTTGGTGATACTGGAGTAGAAATTTTTGTTTAAATAGAAAAGTAAAATGCACACACATTTGAGGACAAGCTTTCACTGTCACTGCCAGCTTCATCAGATTGAGAAAATAGACTGATGCTCCTGGTTGGACTGCAAGATAGACTGTCAATGGGTGATTGGTTTTGGTTACGATTTTATTGTATAGATGGCAGCACTTGTATTAGACAGATAGAAAAATTAAAATTTGTGCTATATATTAAAATTGTGACTTTGAAAATGATGTGACCTGGTAGGAAGGAGAGGAATTGAAAATGATGTGACCTGGTAGGAAGGAGAGGAATTTACCTAAGATTGAGTTTAAGGGTTGCAGATTTCTTGGTTGAGGGATATGAGCACCTTGATGGTGTAGCAAGTGTATCGTTATTTTTTATTTTAGTGTCATGTGCAGTGGCCATTTTTCTCTTTCTAAGTGTTTCTGTTGCGAGACCAATGTATTGTGCTTGGCACTTGTTGCATTCCAGTTGGTAGACGAACGAGGTTTTCAAAATCACAAAAATTGTGGACTTTCATAAGGGTAATTTATTTTAGTTTTGTTGCTGGAGAATGATTTTGTTGGTTTGTGTATGATGCAGGTTTCGCACTTTATGACACTGCACTTGACAATAATTATTCAAAACCTGGCCAAACACAATGAGGCTCATATTTACAACCTTGCGGTGGAAATTTTTATCCTTTAAGTTAACCTCCTCGCCTCATGGAATAAATAGTAAATTGTATTGCAAATAAGATTTTAATTTGTTACATATGGAAGAAGATACAGTAAAGATAGAAAGAAACAGGATTTTTAATTTAAAATAAAATTTTATTTATGACAGTTCCACTCGAGTATAACTAGGACTGATAAATGCTAAAACAGGTTGGTAGTCAAAACCATGTGAACCACATGACAATTTTATTGCAACTTAACTTTAAATTATTGCAACTATAAAAATATTGGGATTTACAATAATACAGCAAATAGTCCTAGCAGTAACTGAGGTTTTATTGCATATCAAATCATTAGTTTTGATAATGTAAAATATTAAACAAATGGATAGAAGTCATAACAATCACAGAAAAATAATATTTAATTTTTTTTGTTCTACTTGTACTATTAACAATTCTAAATGTTGTCTTCGTTGTATCTACTGGATATGGTATAAAATAGATTATTTCACTATACAAAACTTGACAAATGAATGTACATAGTAAAATATATTATGCGATTCTATGTTATAGAAAACATACAAAGTGAACCCATTCATTCAATCAACACAAAAATAAAATAACACAATTTAATAAAAGGGGAATGCCACAGGCTACCCTCATATACTAAGTTTTTAATAATATAAATATCTATCAATTAAATTAAATGTTAAGTTGTATTTACAAATTCTAGTGCAACTAATAATAAATCACTTATTTGTTCGGGCATTGGTATATAAAGGAAGGTTTCGGTTGTGAAAAAGCATATTGATTATGGAAACCGTTTGCTTTTTTTTTATATTGCTGAAAGACAAACTTTACAGCATGTATGAAAATAATTATAAGCATAGTATGAAAAATATGGCCCTTCGTACCCTGAGGTGATCAACTCCAAGCGATTAATTGCAACTTGTGCATTTAAACAATACTTTGCTCGTCCACCGAGGCGACCACGACTAGAGCGCTTGGCGATAAATCGCTGGAAACCAAACCGGTTGTTCGCTAGGTGCTCAGATGCTTGTAGGTTGTTGCAGCATACCCTTGTGGAATAGCCTACGCCGTGTTTTATTTTCATTTGTGTGAGCTTAAAATTACATCTTTTCCCGTTTTTTCTGCAATTTTTCATTTTTTAGTGACAAAATGCCATGGCCAATGACAAAGAAATAAACCCAGGAAATATCAACTTTGTTCTTGAGATTCAAAACCTTCCCTGCTCATCCTATACATTTGTCCTTTATCTTTTTTTAAAAATGTTTCCACGCCTTTTCACGAGCTTTTAATTAGATGCAGCCCACAACAAGATCCTCATCAGAAGATGACACTCTCACATCTGATAAAAAATAGATTTCCTGTGTGAACGTAAAACAGTCAACTTATCTTAAGTGACTAGTTGACCACAATTTATCATGTTGAGTTAGTTTTCTTGGTGGACGAAGAGCCTAACAGAGAGGGGTAAACCAAACAAATTTAAAAGAAACATTTGCTTACATCAGCAAAGGAACTTATTGCATCCTAGAGTGTCATACATGATATTTACCTGAATTATATAAGTTTGCCAAATATCGCTGTTTATTACTGATTCCCGAAGAGTTTTGATAAAGCAAATGAGATTAGACAGAAGCAAAGGCCTTGTAAGAGGCAAAAACAACTTATGGTGTAAATGTTTTTCAGGGTTCCCAAAAGTTTTTAAAATTTTGGTAGTCAGCTAAATACAATATAGGTACTTGTTAGAAATGTTAATGAAGCGATGTTCTTAAGTGTATTGCAATGCAGCCAATAAGTGTATCTTAAGATTCTTCAAAGTGCTTTTCTATTGAAATTAAAATGCCAAAATTTTCTATTTTTAAAAACTAATATGCTACAAATTTAATTTGAAACATCTTTTTTCATGCTTCAATTATGTTATATAAATATTTACGATGTTAGTAAAAAAATTTCAATATTAAAATTCATGTATAGATGTTTAATATGATATTATAGTGCTTCTCAATTCTAAAGAAAATTTATTTTGCAAACAATTTGGGCTGTATCTTATAATCATTAACGTTATACTTCTAATCGTATTGAATGTTCAAATGAACATATTTTTATTAAATTGAGAGTAAATTGTCAAAAATTCTTAGGGAAATTATTCTAAAGATGACTATTTTATAAACCATGTTTTATCAAGTGCAATTATTGAAATACACACATTATTATAACATTTATCAACAACAATAGTGGACGAGCTGAGAACGGTATCACTATAGCCTTGGTTATCTGTGGTGAAGAGATTGAGGTTTAAATCTCGACCAGTTGTATTGAAGTGGTTTTCTATTCTGGCCTCATAAAAATACATTTCCAATAAATTCCACTTTTCTCATACCAAACTCATTAGTGTCAATAGGGCCTAAGTGGATAGCCCGGGCGGGTAGCAAGCCGCGAAGTGCATGTTTTTTAACGGTGACTACTGGTGAGATGAGACATGACACGCTTAGGGATGCGCAATGGCAAAACATTAAGTTTTAGGCGAATGATATTTGACAGTCATTTTGGGGAGTCACGAATCCAATGTTTGAATAAAATATATTTTCTTTCACTCTAGTTTGTTAGCATTTTGACAGCAAGGAAGAGGTGTAAGATTCGTAGTATATAATGATTTTCTGAGCAAAGCATTTCTTATGCGAAAAATATACATATAATTTTACTTTTCTATTCTCATTATAAAATATCTCCACACCATGAATATTTTTTTTTTTCATTTCAAGTTTTAATCTGAAAACACCTTCAGGCCATCATCAGTGATTTTGTTAAACTTTATACTCTGGTAGAATGCCTGATTCTCCCAAAATAGCTTTATTTTTTTGATAGAAAATTTGCAATTTAGATTTTTGTAAAATAATATTTGATAGAATGTTCAACTCTTGCTTCTATATTAACATATTGATAGATGTTTTAGTTATTTCAAAGGTAATTTATCTATATGAATGCAAGGAAAGAAGAAAGGATTCCACTGTGGATTTTTTCACTGTGTCTTACTACCTGTGTGGGCCATATGCATTTAATTACACCATTGGTGTAGGGATGAGGAAGGCAGAATTTAAAAGTTATAAACTCATTTTTTGTGTGGGAAGAGAGGGAAACAATTTATTTAAAAAAAACTACCCTCAGTATAGCTGGCCTGGATTTGAACCCCTTTCACCAGCAAACCAGACCGAAAATCAATCTGTGCTCACTTGCCCACCCATGCAGGTAATTATACTACTGTTGATTCATTCATACTTCCACGTTAAACCTATTATAGCCAGAAATGATCATTTCCTTCAGTTTGTGAAATTATTGGAACTTTTGGCCAATTAACCTTCAATATATCTAGAGAAATACCTATTTTGTAGGCATCTCATTAGGTAATATTTTCATTTAAAAAAATACACATCTTCAACATCGTTTTTGTTTTTGTTAGTATTGCTGTAACAATATTTACAGAAATTTTTTAGTACAGCTCTGTAGTTTGAAGACGCTTTAGGTGGTGAACTACTAAAAGTTACTTGAGGCTCTCCCAGATCTATAGTTTGATAGTGTTTTATTCTCAAAACAGCTTTAGTGTTGTACAATTTATAAACACATGCATTAAGTTAATTTAATGACGAGGTGGAGAATAGGTCTCTTTCAACTCTTTAGTTTATATATGAAACTTACTTAGTTTCTATTAATCTATATCAAAATATATTTATTCTGATGAAGATACCATCATTTTAAACATTAGTTACATTAATATTATTGTTTCCATATGGGAAAATATGATAGAGTTTACAAATATGACATAATATTATGGAACAAAGACTTAAAAACATACTAAAATATATGTAACATTCAAGGCTTCAATTTAGAATCATATGTGACCTATATAGTCGACATGATTGTACCTTACTACATTTTAGTGAAGGGAATACTACCCTGAGCTTTCACATGACCTACAGTTTTTTGTTTCCAAGTGACTCGGTAACTTTCCCAATTGGGAACATTCAAATTTTTATTTTTAAATGTTTTGTAAGAAGGTGTATGTGTGCGTATGTATATAATTTTTTATACTAGGTCCTGGAGGTATGAAGAAAAAAAGTTTGTTGTCTAGTGTTATTTTAATACTGCTGTGTTTTATTTACTATTATAATGGTAAAGTGTTCAGAACCAGTTATGATATCATTACAACAACTGTGTCCAGGCCAGTTTAGTAAAATACCCACATCTTCCTTCTTTATTTGCTTCCATTCTTCTCCTCTCCCTCACACACTTGGCTTTCTGCTCATCTCACCTCTTTCTTAGTTTCACTTGGAAACGTCCTTTTCCTACATACTTCAGCTCTATCATTTTTCTTGGGATTCATTCTTTTTTCATCTTCATGACCATACCATCTCACCCTTACTTCCTAATCCTATTTCTCCTTATGTCGGCTAGTATGCTTCTCAACAAACTTTACTTCCAAGGGGTCCACTTTCCAATATTCATGTTTCTGTTACATATGTAAAACTTCCTTATACTTCAAGAGCTCTTCTTGTTTCCATAGCAGGTCTCTTACCCACCTGTGGAACATTTCCCCATGATGCCCTCTTCTTGTTAGATCTTATCTACTCCCACCCTTCACTTCAGTCATGCTTCCCAAATATAAACCCTATTATCATTCATTAATACATATTAAATTTCCCTTAGTTTTCACAGACTAAAGCAAAATATTGCTGATGACTGCTACTACATTTTATAATTTATGTTAGAGAAACACAATAAGGCAAAGCTTAATAATTCAAAAAGAACTGCTTAGAATAGCTAATATAAAAACCTTCCTAACACATAAGTGTTGATGTAAATTACCAGCTAATTTATCTCTGGTATTTAATGTTTATTTCAAAGTTTTGTCTTTTTATAGCCATAGGTAGATTTGGTTAAGTTTATAAAGGTTTTATGTATTTTCTTAGGTTATCCTAAAAAATAAAGTGTACGGATAAATTGTAAAGAAAAAGTACAGTGATATGGTTAAATGTGTGGCCAAAGTGATAATAACAATATTAAATTTAGGGTTGTGCAAGTAGCCATTTTTCACTTTGTTGAGTTTGCATGATAACATAGTGGTTTTTTTTGTTTGAGTAGTATAAATATTTCAAGTTGATTTTCTGCAATAGATCCATTTATGAAGCATAA